>VZTQ01002373.1:84960-128404 GCA_013400755.1 Pelecanoides urinatrix
ACCCCCGCCCGGTGCCGGTGCCTCCCCCCCCGCCCGGTGCCGGTGCCCCTTGGTATGGAGAAAAAGCAAAATCAGATCCGTGAGCGTAAACCGTAGCAAAACGTCTGTGAAGAGGAATCTTGGTTAGACCTATGAAGTATCTGGATTTTTACTTTTTTTAGCTGTTTTTCCTCAGCTGCGCAAGCAGGGACTCGGGCTGGGTTGGCGTGAGGAACCGGAGCCGCTCGTTGCGTAGAGAGGCCCCAGCGGCGCTGGGAAGATTCAGGCAGGCTGAGTGCTCCCGTCTGCTGGGAGTCGGGGGTGTCTGAGCAGGTCAGCGGGGAGGAAACCGTACGTACGTACGCAGAGCTGGGTGACGCTCCTCCTTTTGCGGAGAGCTGTAGCGCTGCTGGCTTGTTGACAGGAAAACGACTGCCACGCCAGTTTGCATCTCTAGAGTTGGTACTAGTCGTGATGCTTCTCTTGTAGATAGTAGATTTAAAAAAACCAAACTATAAAGACGTAGCCTCGCTTCTGTTTCAGAAGGTGCAGGCACAAAGATTGATGGAAAAATTCACGCTCGCATTTATCTTGAGATACTGACGTGCCGATCCCTGGTGCTTGGGGCACGGCAGCGCCTTCGCCCTGGGTCACACCTCAGGCTTGTGAACAAAAAGTGCCTTGTTATTATCCTGGCTATCTGGGCCCGTGTATTTATTTGTTTGGACGATGGGTAGAAGCTTTAGCAAGGTCTGGCTGGAAATGTGGTAGGAAGTTCCTCAGGGTGCCTGAGCTGCGGTGCTGCTGCGCAGCAGCGGCCCTGCCGGGGTTGTCTCCGCCGACAGCCGCTCGTTCCCACCCTGACGCCGCCTTCGTCGTCGTGCTTCAGCAGCTGCGTACGAATCCACGGCGTGGGCCGGCCCAGAAATCGCTCTGCGGAAGCCAGGCCTGGTTTTGTTCTGCTTTGCTTTTCAGAACAGTTGGTCCCCGACACCGCGCAGGCATTTTGGCTGGTAGCGGGGGTTGTTTTCCTTGGCCTTGGCTCTCGGCTCTGTTCTGCCACGCGGACGTGTAAAGCAGTAGGACGCTTGCTTAAGCCAGGACTGGCTGCCAGTGCATTGTGCGTCCGTCCGTCTGTCTGTCTGAGAGCTGGGGCTGGTTCTGCGCCCACGCCACCTGATTCTTCAGCCTTTTATTCAGTGTCCAAGTGCGCAATGCTGTAGATCCGTAAGAAAATATCCACAGATAGCGGGATCCATCACTGTCTTGTTGCAACCCGGGTCGAGCTGGACACGGCGCTCTGCTCCGTGCTGGAGTGTCGCGCGCTTCGTGCGGGCAGCGCAGCACGAAGAGTTACAGCAGTAACAGCAGGAGGTCGGGGGGCCTTTGGTCCCGAATGCCGTTTCCATTGCTGTGCAACACGTCCCTTTTTTGGCCTCGCCGCTGCTTTGGGCAGGGAGAGCCGGTTGGTTTTGTAGCCACGTCTCGGTGAAATCAGATTTCCAGTTTCCTTTCTCGCTTTGCCTTCTGCCTTTGGGGTCTGCAGAAGGAGAGGAGCTGGTGCCGCTCCCGCCACGCAGGAGCCTGCGTCCTGCTGGGCTGCGTGTGGGGAGAGTGGCCCGACACAAAGTGCGGCCGTCCTGAGCAGGGAGCGTTGGAGACGGAGCAGAGACCTGACTGGATTTCCCCTTGTCGGGGAAGGGTCCTGAAGGGGTTTCCCAGAGGGAAAAGACATCAGACACGCCGGACTTGGCCAGGAGTACGTTTACCTGTTGTTTCTGTTTGGAAAAAAGAAACGCTCCTTGCAAGGGCATCGCTTTCCCAGGGCAGAGTTTAACAGAAGTTTGGTTTCTTCAGACCTTTTTCTTTGGCGTCCTGCGAGGAAGTAAATCTGTGCCTCTGTAAAGTAAATCTGTGCCTCTGTCCTTTTTGATTTGCTGCCCCCCTGAATGCCTTCCGATGGAGCTGTGAGCCCTGCGTGGTGCACTGCGGGCTCCGGCAGCTGGGTCTTCTTCTCTTCCTTCCTTGCAGGGCCGTTGCGTAATGCCGTAAGTAAATGGGTTGAAAACTGCTACTTTATAGTGTTAGAAGCTTCAGCGGTTCGGACAGCTTTTCAGAGTGACACGATGATTGTGTGAGCAGCTCAGAATTTTACAGTGCATGGAGACTGCTCAGGAACTTGAGGAAAGCAGAGGTAAATTACGAAGTTAGAACGTCCCAGGAGCACCTCGAGTCTTTCCTTGGCCATTGCCCTACGCAGCACCCCGCTTCCGCTCGTAGCGTTGGAGCGGCGCTGGCGGCTTCGCGGGCGGGGAAATTTGGGGAAGAAGATGGAGCCGCGCGCCGGCTCCGAGGAAGGAGCGCTCGCAGGACAGCGCTGAGCTGGGTCTGTCATCGCGGCGCTCGGTGTCCTCGGCTGGGTCACCGGCGGCGGTGGCAGGCACGGGCAACGCTGATGCTGTTTGTATAAAACCGTCACGTTTAAAAATGGACTTATGGCTTTGGGGCAAGAATGAAGAGAACTAGCTTCTGCTTAGAAAATATTTCACTGGCTAGCGTTGGAGAGTTGTTTGTTTGCCTCGGATAATATGTTTAATTTTGAACGAGATTTCTCAAATTCTGGGCTCTTAATTGCAGACTCTTAAAACCTTTGATTTCTGCTCATCGGCTCTACAGTAGGCAAATCTGCTTAATTTACTAGGATTTAGTTATGAAAACATCGTTAAAAGGCAAACTAAATTTTTACTTGGATTGGGTGTGATGGCAAAACCTGCTGGGGGGATTATTTTTTGTTATAAGACAGGAGGGTTGACCGTGGTCGTCTGTGGCTGCATCTCAGGGCTTGTGGGAGCTGCTGTTGGCGTGACGGGTGAGAAACCGAGACCCACGGCGAGTTGTAAGTTGCCACGCCGCAGTTCCTCTGCCGTGGGAGGACCTGCCCTCGAGACCCCGCTCTCCGTTGAGCTGGTATTTGTGATATCAGCTGGTGCGACCTCTTCTGCTCTTCGCTCCGTGGCCTCGGCCTGCACACTGCCTCCCCCGCTGCCCCAAACACCCACGTTTGGTTTGTAATTAGTGCTCTGGAGGAGTGGCTTAGCCCAAGCGATGTGCAAACCCTAAACGGTCTCCAGGTGCCACCGAATGAGTTTTTATTCTGGCGGAGCGGAATTGTCAGGTTCTTAGTTACAGGAACACAAAAAAGAGAAGAAAAGCCCTCCAAAAAGAAACGCAGAGTGTGCTTGATGTTGATCCGCGGCTTTGGCGGCTGGTTAGGATCTCCTCCAAGCGACACTCCCTGTCAGGGAGGAGAGGATGCTGCCACCCAGGGCTGTGCCCCTCAAATGCTCCGGGGAGACCTTGCGGGGCTTTAACCTGGTGAGAGAGGACATGGTTTAACTTGCACCTCTGTTAGCAGCCTCTTCAGACGGGGGCCTGTCCCTGCTCCTTGGGGGGATTTTAACGCTTGCCCGAAAGTTTATAGTCAGTTCCTAGGTGTCTTTTTTGTTCGGTAGGTTGGCGCGGAGGCTTTGGCACTTCTGGGAGTGTGGCTGAATGACGATTTGTGAACAGGTATCTCTGAACAGCAGGCGTCTCTGGAGGCCGGTCTCTTCTGCCTTTGTTTAGCTCGTTCTCGGAAATTTAATTGATTTTTTTTAGCCCTAAGCTTAAAATATGTTGCCAATTATACAGCATTCATTTCTAATACAGCGTAGCACTGTCGGGGACATGATGTGTAAGTGCCAAAAGCAGCCGTCAGCTGTAACGCAGAGCTGTCGTTATTACGTGTGGCGGTGACAGCCCCCAGCTCTTCCTGCTCCTTGCAGTTAGGTAATAAAGTGCAAACAGAGAGCGCGGACCCTCCCTGGCAGCTCCTCCGAAGCGCCGTTTTCACAGCAGGCTGACGACTTCGCAGTCAGCAGCTTCTCTGAGGCTGCCAGAGCGGGGATGTTTCCCTCCTCCAGCCTCGTCCTCTCCCTCCTGGTTCTGCTGAAGATGCAGAAGATGCTTCTTGAGCCAGGTCACCTCGTCGGCGTGACCGAGAGCTCTCTCCTCCTGCTGAGGTAGTTTCCCTTCCGTGAGGCGAGCGGGTTGAGTCGGCTCCCCAGGGGACGTGTCAGGAGCCGAGCCGGCACACGGGGAGCAGCAAGAGGAGGGTGGGAGGGTAAAGACCCCCTTTCAGCCGCGGAGGTGCTTGGTCAGCTCGCCCCCTCTTAGAGAACCAGGCCTGATTTTTACAGTCAGCGTGTTTCGCTGAGCCTGCTCGTTCTGGCCCGGACAACTGTCCTCTTGCTGTCCCTGTTTTTCAAAACTGAAGACCTCATTCTGTCTCGTGGGGATTTACTTTGAAACTGCCTTTAGACCTCCCAGTTGATGCCAGTTTGCTCCAACATCACTTGTCCCTTGCCAGCAGCGTGGACACCCGAGCTGGTGCCGGAGAAGCCTCCTGCTCCTCCCCGTTGGATTTTCAGCCTTGACGTTAAAGTTGACTTTGTGCTCTGGGAATGGCCTGTCACTGTGCACTCGAGCCGGGCCCTGCAGCACTTTCGAAGGGGTTTGTGCGTGTCCTGGGTCTCCTGCTGTCCGTGTCTTCTGGCTGTCCAGCAAGTTGATCGAGGTTGGTGAGGATTCCCAAGCGGCTTCTTCCAGAGGCTTCTGGCCTAGACGCAGCAGAGCTACATGCATCGGCTGAATGCGTGCTGCGCTTGGGAATCGACAGGAGGGTCTCCTGCTCTGCCAGAGAAATGTGGAGAGCGTCAGGGAGCTCACGCGGAAGGATGGCGTGTGGACGGAGAAGGGAAGGGAAGCTTGCAGATGTTCTGTGATTACTCTGAGGTTTCCTGCAGAGAGACCAGACAGCAAGGAGCCTCTCTTGCTCAGGTTGCCAGAGCAGACTCAGCATCACGGTCCTCACGGAGAGGCCGGTCTGGGGCTCCAGGAAGAGCTGGGAGCTCTGACCCACAGACGGAGAGGACGCTGTTCATGTCACACCTCACAGCGAGGGGCTGTGGTGCTGTGGTGTGGTGCTCTTCTGCCATCGTGGTCTCTCACTGCTTCCGTAAAACCTGTGATGTTCTCGTGGTGAAAGCCGGTGACTTGGAGGGTGCCGAAGCCAAGCCGATCCTCTTCGGCTGGTCTGGTCTCAGTCTTTCCTGCCCCATCCGTGGAAACGGTGGGTCTGGCAAGGGAGAGCCCTTTAGATGCAGGGCGGGGGTTACTGCTGCCTGAATGTTTTGGTGTTTGAAATACTCTTGCCCTTTGTATTTTTATCCTGTGGGATATCCCAGTTTGTGACTGTGACCGTTGTGTTTGACCAGCCTAGAGGAGTGGTGGGAAGACTGCCGGCTCCTGAGGTGATGACACACAGAACGGTTTAGGACGTGTTAGTCTCTGTGCAGAATTCAGGCACAGAGGGTGGTGGGATGATGAGGTGCCTGTCCAGAGCTGTGCTCCTTCTCACGATCCCGGTGGTTATCTGCAGCTCTCTCCAAGAAGATGCTTTTAGGAAGTCGGAGTGTAAGAAGTCTTGCCTTTGGGGCTTAAAAAACCCCGCAGAGGAGTAAAGGCAGCCTCTCTTGAGGACAAAAGAGAGAGAGGTACTGAACTGTGAGCCAGCGCTGGCGCCTCAGCCCGAGGAGAAGTGTTAATCCGGTCTGAGCAACAAGGTGCTGAACTGAGTTGTGCTGTCCCAGCTCCCTTGGGGATCCCGGAGCGAGAAAGGCCACTGCTTCCACCACCTGCCTGTCAGCAGATTGCAAAGCCCCGTTCTTAGTGCCTCTCTAGCTCGCAGGGCTGTGTAAATATTAGGCTGTCCTTGTCGGATTAGATTTCCTCTTAATGACTTCCAGCGTTCTGACAAGCTGTGCTTTCTTCCTTGGCAGCCCCGGTGCTGAGCTGAGCCGTCCGACTCTGCTCTCGGAGCCCCGGGGGAAAAGCCCGGTGGCCTGCAGTTGAAGGCCAGGCTGAAATGTTTATTTTCTGCTTTTATAATCCAAGAAGCCCCTTCAGCGCCGCTCTGTCAGAGCATCCCTGCTGTGGCAAATCTGTCCTGCGCGGGTGCAGGCATCGCCCGTGCAGGGAGAGCCGCTTAACTCTTCCCTTCCTGCAGGGATTGCACCAAGACCTTGTCTTGCTCTTCTCCGCTCAGACGCACAGCTCGGAGCATCCTCGCAGGGCTCGGTACCGTGTCCAGCTCCTCTCTGCTTCTCCGCCGGCGCCTGTCAGGGAGCCTGTGCTCGTTTTCCTCCTCCTCGGTGGCTCCGCGCTGCCGTCGGCTCAGCGCCGCGCAGCCGCGGCAGCAGGACCCCGGCTGTTTGGGGTTGATATATTCTCATCAGCAAGAGCGTCTGTGGGGACTGGACAGAGGAGCCCTTGGTTCAGTTCTTCTCTCTAGCCCTGTGTTGCTTTTTCTCCTCTCCTCTGGAGCCAGGGGAGGTTTAGGTTGGACATGAGGAAAAAATTCTTTCCTGACAGAGTGGCCAGGCCTTGGCGCAGGCTGCCCAGGGCAGTGGTGGAGGCCCCATCCCTGGAGGGGTTTAAAAGACGTGGAGATGAGGCGCTTGGGGACATGGTTTAGTGGCCCTGGGGGGGTGGGTTGACGGTTGGACTCGATGATCTTAGAGGTCTTTTCCAACCTCGGTGATTCTGTGATTCTATGACTAATTTGTACTTGTGTTTGTCACACCAGTCTTAAATAGGAAAGCAGCTGACAAATTCTTTTGTGGTGGCCTGATTTCTCAAAGCCTTCTTGCCTGTTGTCCCCTGGGACATGTTTCTAGCGGTCACGGGAGGAAGGAGGCTGCTGTTCCTGCTCAGAGCAGCTCGTGGCTTCCCGGCGCCTGGTGCCCAGCGTGCCTGCGGTGCCTCGCTAAGCGCCGCGCCGAGAGAGCGGCAGGAGCTGGGTGTCCCCAGCCTGCCGCGCCGGTCCCTGCCCCGGCCCGGTGTCGGTGTTACCGGGGTGCGGAGTGCTGTGCGCGGCTGCGAGCCGAGGTCGGCGCAGGGCTCCGTGCTCCCGGGGGTGATGAGCCAGCTTTCGCGCACACAGCGCTGCGCCCTCGGGACAAAAGCTCTGCGAAGGAAAGATGGAGCGATGAACCTGAGTTTGCCTGGCGCTCTGGCAAGCTGTCTCTGTCTTCAGATGTGTTAGTTCTTGTCTGGTGCGTGAGTGAGACTCTCTTCCCACGTCAGGCTTCGTCTTTCTGTTAGCGGTTCTGTCAGCCCCGTGAAATGGAGCAAATTGATGTTTGCCCGCAGGGTGAAAAATTTCAGGCCTGTTACTTGCGCTGACAGTCTTAGCGTGAGTTACCTCTCCCCATCCTGAGGACTTCAACTCTCACAGGAATACAGCTTACAGAGATACAGCCGGCTGGCCGATCAACGCATCGGTGCTATAAAACAGTGACTTCTGCAGAGCCAGGTGACAGGAGAAAGTTAGTCGTAGCTGACTTCTTCAAAGCACTGCGTGTGATGTGGCCTCTGAGGTTCTGTCTCCTGGTTTTGGAGCGGTTAGTGGAAGAAGACTTGACCGGGTGGAAATGAGGCAACACCTGCCCTGCCAAAGGCACCGGGACGTGGAAGGATCGCTTTGTCTCCAACTGCGACGGGGACCTGCTGTCAGCGTTGGCCCGACGTCACTCGGTTTGTCCTGCGGGGAGGATCCACGTGAGTTCCTCCCCGGCGCCCAGCAGCAGGCGTGTTCCAGAGGCTGCTGTTCAGAGAGCCGCTCGCGCAGACTTGGTTGCATAGTCCCGGTTCTCTGAGGCTGGCTGAGCAGGTCCTGGCCCTGGTGGAAGCCACTTCCCTTGTTCGGAAGGCGTTGATTTGGGTCTTCTTGCACCTAAGCTCGAACTTGAGGTGTGCGCACACGTTCACTTAGCAGCGGGCTGCGGTGGCTTGAGATGCTGCTGTCTTGCAGCTCGTCGCTTGCAAGAGGTTGCCTGAGAATGGAAACCTCGTAAAACGCAACAGCTAATAATGGGGTAAACGCGTGTTTTAAGCCCTTAAACAGCCACTAGGCTTAGCTGGTCTTACAGGCTTCTCGGGAGCTGAGGCCCTACTCATCAGAAGGAATTATGTGTCTTCATCTTGGCTCTCTTCACCAGCCTCGCGTGCTGTTTGTCCCTAAATCAGCAGCGGTTGGTGCAGAGGCACTGGAACAGCTGGAGTTGCTGCAGGCTGGTGTTGAGGGGAGGTGGGGGACAGGTCCTGGAGAACAGCCCCCACGAGTACACTGTAGCTCACGGAGCTGTGGATTTGGGAATCCTGTTTCTAGCCCTGTGGCAAGCTAGATCACTGCTGCTCCTTCAGGTATCGTTTTTCCATGTGTAAAACTGAGCGTTTAGTTGTTTTGCCTCACGGGGTGAGCAGAGCAACTGACAGTATTAGGCCCGAGAACCATCTTGCTTTGGCAAAGGAAGAGATGACGTGTGCGTGTTGGCTGTTTGCTTTTCCCCACCTTGACCGTACGATCTTAGCGAGGTCTGGGCTTGGCACCGGTGAGCAAGACTCTCTCACAACTTGTGTGCACATCCCGGCGTCTGGTAAAGCTGAGAGAAGCCTCGCAGCCCCTCTCCTGAACACGAGGGACAGTTGCTTTGGCTCACGTAAGCGTGTGCTGTTGCCGCAGCTCCCAAACCCGTCTGCTTTAGGGCTGCTTCCACGTTAGGGTCTGTCACCTGTTCGCTCCAGCCCTGGCTGGCACGTCTGGTCTCGCTGCTGCCCGTCCTCCCCCTCACTGTTCAGCTGCTTGTAACCCAGCTCTGCCT
The DNA here is from genome assembly GCA_013400755.1 of Pelecanoides urinatrix. Lineage (NCBI taxonomy): Eukaryota > Metazoa > Chordata > Aves > Procellariiformes > Procellariidae > Pelecanoides > Pelecanoides urinatrix. The sequence continues at coordinate 93,702 of VZTQ01002373.1, forward strand.
TCGCGGCAGCAGCACCCAGCTCGTGCACCCCTTCCTCCAGCTTCCCGGCCTCTGCAGCCCCGCCGAGGAGATTCTGCTCTGCTCTAGCTGGGACAGCTGGGACCTTTCTCCCTTCCTGCTGGAAAATTGCAAGCCAGGAGTTTCTGATCTTTTCTCCACAACCAAGGAGGAACTGCGTGGGAGCACTCTGAGAGCTTTACGGTGGGAGGCAAGCAGGTTTTGCTTAGGGGAAGGGGAGCCAAAGGAGCTACTGGGGTTTTAATCCAGGTTCCAACGGCTCTCGGTTTGGGGAGGAAAAGGAGGATCTAACTGGGCCATTAAGATGCTCTGATGCTTATTTTACCGACTAGCAAATGCAGTGGGGGACGCTTCCCTTGGCGAATCAGCTAGTCCAGGCAGCGGCTAAATAGTCTGCCTGGCTGGTCTTTCGAGGCTGTCTAGTAAGGACGCCATAGCAGCGATAGCTTAAGGATATAAGCAGGCCTGGTGTAGGCAGAGGTGGTATCTTCTATGACGCAAGTTTGTCTGGCTGGAGGATGTGGAAGAGCTTTGGGAGAGACAAGCCTTCTGCAGTTCGGCTTCTCTTCCACACCTGAGGGGCTTGTGTTCCTGAAAGCGTATTTCCTTGCTCTAATTTATAACTAAAGATATTGCCTCTCCTTAGCATCTTTGCTGGTGTAAGACTTTCTTTGCAGGCAGGTATGTGACGTGCTTTTTGCAGCATAACTGGGGAGAGCGGCTCTGCCTGCGCTGGAAAACCCTGGCCAAGACACGGAGAGGCTCAGCAGCTCGGCGCTTGTGTCGGACGGGGGGTGGTTTGCCTGCTGTTCCACACGCCTTTTTGATGGTGTAAAGCGGAATGCTCTGAGGACGTGGCCCTCCTCAGAGGCTGCTGGCAGTATTCTCCCTCTCCTCTTTGCCTGTCTGGTTTGTGTTTTAGTTTAGACTAATCCTTTTTACTAGTTCCTCTGAACTCTTCTGTTGAATTTACCTGTTGGAATTTTGGGGTAGAAGAATCCCAGCTGATCCGCACGTGGGGAGCAGGGGGTGCATCTGAGAGGGAGGATGTTACAGGTCTCACTGGTGTGGGAGGCTTCAATCTTTCCTCCCTTATCCCCCTGGTTACAGCGAAACCTGTTCTCAAGTCCTGCCTGTGCTGTTGAAACCCACCAGCTGCCCCAGGTCTCCCCTTCCGCAGCCAAAACTGCCAGAAACGGAGTTCGGCGATGGCTGTTGGTGACGCTCAGCACTGCCCAACTCCCCCCCTGAGCCGAGGTCTGGGGGTGCTGCTTGCTGGATCCCCACTAGCCGCGGCTGCCCAGGGGGGCCAGGCGGTCCTGGTCCCCGAGCCCTGGCAGCGGCTGTGGCGGGGGGTGCCGGCAGGGCAGTTTTGAGGGGTTTTGCGGGGTTTTGCGGCCCGTCCGGCATTGCTTGCCGCCCTCTGGTGGAACGAGCCTTCCTGGGCGGCGGAGCAAAGCTTCGGCTTTATCCCTGCGTCCCAGCGCAGCCCTGCGAAGCTGCGGGGACCAGCCTGTCCCGCCTGCCCGGCCGGCTGGGACCCCCCCTGACCCAGCTGCGGGGAAAAAGCATCAAGGTACGCGTCAAGGTAAACGTCCCTGGAAGACGCGAGAGTGTTTCCGACAAGCCTGCGAGAGGAGAGAACGGTGACTCCCCAGGTCTGCCGGCACCTTGTGCTTATCCTGAAGCCCCCTTAGAGCCCTGCCTGGTTCAGACGGGCTTTTTTCTGGCAAAATGTTTTTAGTGTTGCCCAGTTGGGCTTCAGTCAAGTATTAAAGGGTGCTGGGCGTGTGATTGATGTCCTAGCTGAGGTCTGTCTGATTTTCCTGGCGAAGCTTTCTTGAAGGGTTTGAACCTGCCGATAGATGCGTCTGATCGCTGGAGCCTGGTTTGCTTCGCAGACGTGCCAGCCAGGATGAGTCTCTTGCAAGAATCCTGGGCAAGATCCTGGCTTGTGCCAGCTCTGAGTGAACTCAGGACCTGGGGGGCCTGTGGGCCTCTCTTTTTCTCCCTGACAGCGTGGACTGGGAGGCCGAGCGTCACTGGGGTAAGAGCAGGAGTGCTGGAGCAACCGTGTGCCACCTCCTGGCACGGCCTCCGCTCTCGAGGACACTGGCAGCTTCTGGCACCAGCAACCCAGATTTGCGGCGCAGGATCCTTCTCCGGTCTCATCGCGGCGGTGGAGAGAGGGGGGAAATGAGGGAAAGATGGAAACTCAAATCCAAAGCCATTGTAGCGCCAAAAGCCTGGAAAAAAACTTATCTCCAATCTCCCTTTTTAAAAATTTTTTAATAAAGGCTTTTGTTTTTGCAGTAATCTCATCCTCTTGCCGGCCCAGTATTTTCCAGGCTCTCTCCCACCCCTCTCCCTGCGGCTCGGGGGAGCTGCGCTGGTGTGTACGTACAGCAGAAGGTGATCACACACTGTGCGGATTTTACTGCTCCCGCGAGGGACGTTTTCTGGGGCTGTTTTTCCGATTATTTCACTGAATCCTCCCGTAAACCCGATCTAGCCAGGGTCCCCATTCTCCCCCTACCCCCACTCCGAGTGGTGCGCGGGGGGAGAGAGAATCTCTTTTCCAGGGAAGGATCTGTAGCTTATTCGGCACCCACACAGCAGGTCAGCGAGTGGGCGAAGTCTGATGTTCGGTGCTGTCTGATTACCCGTGTCTGAGGAGGGGATTAATTCCTACCCGGGGCATGCCCCGTGAGTTGTCTCTCTGACGGGAGCAGAACGTATGGTCCGTGTGTCCGCTGCAGGTTCTGGCATGGAAAAAAATGGGGGATAACCCAAGCAATAGAGGCTGCGTTCGGCTCCCTGTGGGTGAGGTTGGTCCCACCACTCCTGACGGGTAACCTCGGTTGGACGCATCTGGCACGGCGTGTGATGGTGGGACGCGTCACCTCGGGGAGGTTGCCGCCCTGGGGGCTGTCTGCAGCCTGTTCCTGGCCTGTTCTCCACCCCGGTCTCTTCCAAAGGCATTTGGGGTTGAGAGTGGCTCCAAATGTGCCCATCGCTTTGAAACCCACCAGTAACTTCAGATGACGTGGGTGGGATGGTTGTGTGCTTTACCCAAACTCAAGCGCTTTGTCTGGCAGCTCTAGAGTCCTGAGTGCAAACGTGGTAGGTGGGACCTTTGCTGAAGTTCAGCGCTGGGAAGAGCCGCTCTTGCGACAGCGTCGTGGTAGGAACCAGAAACCTCCGTGCACTTGTGCTGCCGGATAAAGAGAATGGTGCTGCTGGCTCTGTCCTCACATGGGAGCAGGCTCTAGGATCTGTTGGGGATCTGCTGGAGGGCAGATCTGCCATTCAGAGAGACCTTGATGGGCTGGAGAAAACGACTGACAGGATGAAGAATGTGAAGTCCTGCACTTGGGACAGAATAACCCCGTGCAACAGGGGCTGAACGGCCAGGGAGCAGCTCTGGAGGAAAGGACCTGGGGGTCCTGGGGACAGCCTGGGTGTCAGCGGGGGTCCTGAACAGCACCGACCCACCGCAGCTCGGGCTGCACTGGCAGGAGCACAGCCGGCAGGGCTGGGGCTGGCGTCCTTGCTCCTGCACCTCTTTTCGGCACCTGAGACCCATCCAGGCTGGGACTCCCCGGTGACAGACAGAAATGAGTCCGGTGAAGGGCACCGAGATGGTCGGGGCTGGAGCACGGGACATGAGGAGGGTCTGCGAGCCGGCTTCTTCAGCCGGGAGCCGGGACGAAGGGGGATCCCTTCGCTGTCTGCAGCTGCGTGAGGGAGTGCGGAGGAGATGGAGCCAGGCTCTCGTGATGCCTGGGAATGGGGCGAGAGGCAACAGGAACGAGGTGCAGCAAGGAAAACTCTGGTTGAATGTCAGGTGTGTTCTTGCCCACGGGAGTTGTGCAGCCCAGGGAGGACCCAGAGAGGTGCTGAGATCTCAAAATATACCCAAAACTTGGAAATACTCCAAACTTGACCAGACAAGGTGCTGAGCATCCTGATCTAACTTTGAAGCTGGCTCCGCTTTTAAGTGGGAGGTTGGATTAGGGGCCTCCAGAGGTCCTTTCCAGCATGAATGTTTCTGTTTCCATGATCTGAGTTTGTGTGGTTTCGGATGCACTCCTCACCTCCTGAGCCTGTAGCCACCCTGGCACCTCACCCTTGGCTGTTCCTGCTCTGACTGACGCGCGGAGGCCGTGTCGCTGGGAGGTGCTTTCCCCATTCTGCCTGTCCTTGCAGGTTGGGTTGTTGCAACCTCTGCCTTGGCTGTGTCTTTGCATGGTCTCAAGTGGCATCGAGCTCCAGGGGAAAAGAGGGACAGAGAGTCTTGAAATAACTCTGGAGAATGGCTGGGATATGGAAGCTGCAGGGAATAATTTCGGGCCCAATGAGTGAGAATGTAATTCTCGTGCGAGCAGAGCAGCTCCCAGAGAGCTTCTGAGGCGACCTGTCCTCAGCAGGGAGGTGACCGACCTTCTCTTTGTGCCGTCCCGGGGGGATGTAAGCGCATGCTGCTTAATGAGCCCTTTCCTTCCTTCCCTCTGTGACGTGGTGTCCCAGAGGATCCCAGTGAGACGTTGTACTGCTCGGTGCTGTCCAGGTTGGGGCATAAAGTGCTCTGTGGTGGTCTTGGACCTGGCAGCAGACTAGACATCGGTGGCAGCTTCAGATTTCATTGCCCAGCCGAGGTTTCTGCTGTAGTGAACACAGAAATGCGAAGGTTCACGTGATGGGATCTTACTAAGCTATTTTTTTCTGTCTTTCAGGCCAAAGGGGCTCCCAGGAAGAGCAAAATCTTGGAGAGTGATTCATCATTGAAGGAAAACGAGGGTCTGCTTGCTCAGAATGAATATGAAGACGACAGCTCAGATGAAGAGGTAGGACCCATTACAACTTTTTCTTTTGTACGTGGATATGAGATAGAGCTGATGGATTTCCCTCTCCACGCTGGATTTCCCTCCCCGTGCTGGCTTCTCTGTGAACTCGAAGGGAGGGGATACGGTCAGGCAACGTTGTCCCTGGAAGGGAATTGCCCAGACTGCTCTTTGCTGCTGATGCATCGCAGGCCAGAGGCACCGAGTCGGGGCTCTTAAGGAGACTCTTGGTGAGGGTACCTTGCTCGGGTGCATCGCTCGGAGCATCCGGGGCAGCCGAAAGGAATGTCACATCCACCTTGGAAAGGACAGTGCTTCCCGTACGGGAAGAACCTCCCTTCCACCCCTGCTTAAGGTCACACAAGCCCTGTCTTTGCCCAGCCGGAGCTGGGGTTTCAGCCCAGGAGTCAAGAGGGGGTTGCTTCAGCTGTTCGGAAGGTGGCTGAGCCTCACCTGCAGCTCGTGGGGTTATGTCCAGGGGTTCTGCCCCGCTCGCAGAGGGGACCTCTCCGGGTTTCGCGCATTGGAAAAGATTGGAAGCTCCTCGTGTAGAAGATAGCAGGGCTCAGCAGTAAAATGCCCCTGGGGTTTGGCTGTTCCAGACAAACTTCATTGCCTTTCTTAATCGTCTGCTAAATCAGTTAATGCAATTGGCGTCCATCAGCTGTTTCAGTAGAGCCCGGGGTCAGGGTGGAGGGATTGCCAAGGGCTGTGGGGGCGTTTGGATCTGGCCCTTACTGCTGGGATTGAGGTTCACCTGAAAGGGTACTGGGTAGCCTCAAACATGACTTGGACGAACGCTTGGAGAAGCCTCCTGGGCGCCGGTTCGGTGGAATATTTCAGGCTGTCTCCTCCTTAACGCTGAGAAGTAACAGAGCGCAGAAAATCCTGCGTGACCAGGCAGGTGAAGAGCCGGCCGGTGCCTGCTGCACGCTGGAGCTCCGACAGCTCGCTCGCATGGGGCGGCCGTGGGGGACGTCGGGAGTAACGGCAGCGTTAGCACCCGGGGCTTGGCTCGGGAGTTTTCTGAGCGGGGAGGCGAGTGGGCCTCTTGGCTGCACACCCAGCCTCAGGAGAGCTCTTTGGCATCACCGGCAGCGCGAAGGGCTTGCGTTTACTGGTGCTTCGAGGGGATGCGTCTGTTCCTGCTCCAGTCCCAGCGGAGGGGAGGGGGAGGATTGGGTGCCTGCCGGCCTTTCTGGTCCAGCGAGGGCCCGAAAGGTTAGATGTTAGAGGCCCACCTGGGCTAGCGCTGGAGCTGCCGGCCGTCCCTGCCCCCGGGTCTGGAATAGAGATTTAGAGAGAGGGGAAATATATGACTATAGAAAACATACACTTGTGTAATGTCTCCAGCATAACCCAGGAAAAAAACCCTTTCATGCAGGAATTCAAGGTCTCTCTCTCCCCAGCTGGTCCTGCTTCAGGGCCCCGGTGGGGGGAGCGCTGATTCAGAACCTGTTGACATCAGAGCAGCTTCCAGTGGCTTTGTTCCTTGTTCCCCGTTCCCAGCCCCCTGCCCTCCCTCTGTAATTGTATTTATCTCTCTTCCATAAGAACCCTGATGCTTCTGCTTCCTGCGGCTGGGATGCGCACACTGGGTGCTTTGTGCTCGCCTCCACGAGCAGCATCGCCCGGCGCTTTGTGTCTCGGTGGCCCAGCAGTGCGGGAGGGGAGGGGAGGGGAGGGCAGCCCCCCAGCTCAGGCACAGCTCGGGCGCGAGCAGGGCCAGGAGAACACCTTCTTGCTGTGAACAGGAGCTGTATTTTTTTATTCTTCATTGTCTCTTTTTTTTTTTACTTTTGGGACCTCGCTTGCATTGCAGCCTCATCCCAATTCACGTGTTGCCTCGTCCTAATCGACGCGTTCACGAAACGCGATGCTTTAGGGTGTTGCTCTTCAGGAGGGCACTGAAGACGTGTACTTCCACTCCTCTGGGAGGGAGCCCAGCCCAGCCCCACCAGCGGGCACTGGTGCTTCTCCCGCAGCCTGCGGTTTCGGTCGGCCTGGCTGGGGTGGGAACCGCGGCGGCCGGTTTCAGTGCTGGGTGTCGCTTCGGGACCCCCTCGCTCGTCCCCGGTCCGCGGGCCGGCTGTGTGTCGGGGGGTGGCCAGCTGCAGAACTGGGTTTTGGAGGGTGCACAGCGTGCCGCCTGCGTCCTGCCAGCCCTGCTGAGCGTGCCACCGGCCTCACGAGCGAGCCAGCAAACGGCAGTGGCTTGCAAAGAGACGGTGGGCTTGGGGTGGAACACCTCCTGCTCTGCGATCCTTGGTCGGGGGGGGGGGTCCGGATCCACCCTTCTGTGAAATACCAGGTGATCCCTCTGGGGGTCCCAGCCCCGGCTGCGTGGTGCAGCCTGAACCTGGCACCTTGAGAGCAGAGCGGGGAGAGCAGGAGGAGGCTGGAGCTGGTGTGGCCCCAGCACCCCCGTTCCTGCCGGACTGGGGGTCCCAGTGCGGGGGGTGGCGGGGGTGTGGTGGGAGCAGGTCCTCCCGCAGCTCCGGTCACTGCTGGGGGCTCTGGGGGAACATGCAAGAAATTTGGCAGCCTCTGGGTAGAGACTAAGCCTTGTGCTCCCTGACTGTATCTACCTCCGTGATAATTATCTCCAACTTGATTGTTATCTTTAGTGGTAGCAGCTCTAAACGTTACTGATGGGCAATAACCCCCTTGTGCTTCTTCGTACCGTTCGGGTGCTGCTGTGGGAAGGTGCCCCTGCCGCTCTCCTGCCGGTCACGCTGGTGGGTGCCGCTCGGCGCAGACCCCAGCCGGGAGCACCCCGGGAGCCGCTCGGGGGGGGGCTCCCCGATTCCGCTTTGCCTGGCTTCGTCTGCAAACCTCTAACCAGGCACCTGCGTCCGCAGCTGACCCTGCCCCATCGCTCGGCTCCCAGCAGTGCCCGCAGGATCGCTCCCTCAGCCGGCGGCAGCTTGGGAAAACATCCGCTGCCACCGCCGGCACGGCCGGTGCCCCGGGGCCCGCTGCCGCTGCGCCGGCTGTCACTCACCGGCCGGCGGCCGGCTTGTGCTTGCGCGCTCTCCCCTCCGCCTGTGCGTGGGCTTCGGAGCTCTTTAATAAAGAATAATAGCTCAGACCTGCTCTGCCCCTGTGTTCAGCACAGACTGAATTTCTTCTAGCTGTGCTCCTGCTCGCTTGGCAGCTGCCGGCGCTCGGCCTGGCCGGGCGCCCAGGCCGCTCTCTGCCGTGTGCTCTGAGCAGAGACACAACAAAATAAATTGGTTTCCTGGCCGGGGCGGGTAGGGGAGCCCGTGTCGCACGCAGGGCCCTTTCCCGCTGCCCGGCGGGCAGGGTCCCCGCACCGGGTGGCACCAGAGCCCCGGCGCACGCGGGGCCGGTGCTGCCGGGGAGCCGGTCCCCACGCCAGGCCCCCCCAGCGATCCCGTCGGCGCTCGCCGCGCAGCCCGAGCGTCCCTTGCTCTCGGCCGCGCGGAGATGAATGGCCGTGAGCTGCAGAGGCTGTCAGGGCCTCGCTGGGAGGAAGCAGTTTGGGGCTTTTGTTTGGTTCTGTTTCCTCCCGCAATGACTATTCCATATGTCAGTGGATAATGAATGAAGGCGCGTTGAGTGCTCCTCGGTGAGCCGGCGGCTGTTCCAAGCCCACTTCCCTCCTCCGCAGCGCAGCTGACCCAGGCGGGGGGGCTCAGCGGCTGGCCGGGCTGAGGGAGCTCTTCTTTCAGTAGCTGATTAGCCAAGAGAGAAAAAAAATCCTGCAGAATGTGGTGCTGGCAGACAGCTCCTTCAACTCATCGCTCCGTGTGTGTGTGCGCGGCTGTGCGTGCGCTTCCCGACCTGCCTGGCTCCAGCAGATGCTCCAGGCTTCCCACTCGCCGCCTGCATTAACCGCGTAGCAGATCTCCCCCGCAGGCCCGTCTGGCCGGGCAGCCGCGCGTGCTCGGCCCCGTCTGATGGCCACAAAGGTGCGAAAGGACGGGCTGCGAGGAGCCTGGGATGCGGGGTTAGAATCACAGAATCACTGGGGTTGGAAAAGACCTCTAAGGTCATCGAGTCCAACCGTCAACCCAACCCCCCCATGGCCACTAAACCATGTCCCCAAGCGCCTCATCTCCACGTCTTTTAAATCCCTCCAGGGATGGGGACTNGAGCGGGAAGGGCGGCAGCGCTGCCGGGATGCAGCTGAGCACGATGAGCCCGGAGAGGAGCGACCCTATGGGTGCTTTGCCACCAGCCGGGCGGGCTTGGCCTTTCTCTGGTGATGTGGAGGGAATGTCGGGGCTCCTCCGCTCCGCTCGGTGCCCTCACGGCTCTGCAAAGCTCGTGACTATCCCGGGGCAGAGCCCAGGGGGGCTCCGGCCCCAGCCTGGCACCGCCGGGCTGTGCCCACCACCGCAGCCTCCCCTGCGCCCCGAGCCAGGGACCCCCCCTCCCGCCTGCCCGGGGGAAGAACATGAGAGCAGGTTCCCAAATCGTGCCGGCTGCTCGGCAGGCAAGTGTTTCTGCTGCTGAATTCAATGTTTTTTATTTTCCTGCCCTTTTCTATTGAGGGGAAAGTACATCCTAGTGTTGCTGCGTCCTTTCCAAAACGTGCCTTGTTTGTCTTGGGGAACGCCGATGCGCTGCGGTTGTTTTACGTGCTGAGAAGGGAGTAGGGCAGGGAGCTTTGGAGAGAGCCTGCAAATCCCGGTGAAGAGATTGCCCTAACCCGCATTGACCCGTGCGAAAGGATGTGGCTGTAGGGGTGGCACGGGCTCCTTTGTGCCTTCCTGGGCTCCCACGTAACCAGTTGATCTCAGAAACAGAGTTCTTGGAAAGTACCCGCTGAAAGTGTCTGCTGCTGTGCTCGGCGTGGGGAAGGAGCTGGAAATGGGATGCAAGAAGGAAAGCACTGAAGGCTTCGTTACAGCCCGTCAGTGAGGTCCTCCAGCTGCAGTGCCATGCCCCATTTCCATTATTCCGTTTTGAAAAGAGGTAGGGAGAGAAAAAGGAGCTCCAGAGATGGATAGCGGCGATAATTGGTGGCCTGGGGGGAATCTACAGATGAAGAGATGTGAAAAGACAAGATTTGTGTAGTTTGGAGGCGAAGCGGAGTCTGAGAGGACACAATAACAGGATGTAGAAGGTAGCACGGGGGGATATTTGACAAGATGAAAAGGCATCAGATTTAAAACTGAAATGGCAGGAGAGGGACGCGCACGCCGTGCAGACGGATTATCTTACACACCCCTGGCCTGCAGATTTCATGGCCAGTGAGATGCCGCTGGTGCCAAAGGCTTTGCAAACATTAAGGTTTGCAGATACTAATGTGAATAACAAGAACAGCTGGAGCTACAGCGTTATGAAATAAAATTGACGCTCTCAGGACCTTGTGGATCAACGCGTGGTCCCTAAACCCTTCGCCCTGGCGCAGCTCCCTGTCTGTGCCCGGTGCTGCTGGGCGGTGGGAGCCTCCTGAGCAGGCTTGGGTGACGGGATGAAAACAGCAAAAGGCAAAGGACGGGGGTGTCCGGGAGCCATTTCGTCTCCAGCTCAGAGGAGGGGAAGGAGGCCGCTGCGGTGCTGTTGGCAGCGATCTTCTCTCCAGCCAGACCCCACCAGTCTTTGGTCAAGTGCCGCCACCGAAGGTGGCCTTCCCCGCTGACCGGGGCGTTTGGAGTTCCTATGGATTTCCCGACGAAAGGCATCGTACGGGCTGGTGCAGAGACCTCGGCTGCTGCACTTCATGCTTTAAGTGCCGGCTGGGCAGAGACAGAGGGGCCTGAGCCTTGCTTCGTGCCCTTGCCTGCGTCTTTCCCTGCTCCCCAGTGAAGAGGTTTCGGCACCGACCCCGTGCCTGCGTTTGGGCGCGTGGTGGCTGTCCCCGGGGCCCCTGCGGGACGGCGGGGCTCACCCGGGACGGAAACGTCAGCAGCTGCGGGCGGCTCGGGCACTCACTTGGGTTTTTGGCATTTGCAGCCAGAATGGAAAGTTTCCGTGCGACGGAGGGTGCGGGGATCCGGGCCTGGAGCTGCCGGACCGCCGGCGCGGAGGCAAGCCCCTGCCCCACGCTGCTGCCGGCGACGGATCGGCCCTCACCGCACGTCCCCCGGCTGCGTCCTGGCCTCGCTGGGCTGGCTCTGCGCAGCCCCCGGCGCGGGACCGACCCCGGCCGGCTGGCCTGGCGAGGGTTTCTCTCCAGGTCAGGTTTAGGAAGACCTCGAGGTCCGGGCGAGGCTGGTGGAGAGCAGAGGGGAAAGCCACCAATTAACGGGTGCTGATACAACCATAAAAAAAAGAGCTGAATTACTCCGTCTTTTGGCTGCCCCAAACTTGATATTTAAAGCGTTTGTAAAGCAGCTCAGTTGGGGCAGGAAAGGCTTTTTCCTTCTGGAAGGAATGACATCACCAAATACACTTAAACGATCAGGTCCCTGACCCAAAGAGAGCGAGAAACCCACAACAACTTTCGGCTGATGAGTGGAAACTTTTCTTTCTTTCTTTCTTCTTTTCCTTTTTTTTTTTTTTTTTTTTTTTCCATTTGCTTTCCCCCTCTGCGTGCTGGGTCTGCGCGCTCTGCGGCAGCTCAGCTTACGGCCCGTCCTTTCCAAAGCGAGCTGACGTCTCTCGGCGCGGGCTCCTGCCATCGGGGCGACCTGGGAGCTGCTGGGGGGGCTCATCCACCCCTGCCCCGCGCTTCTCCCTGGCCCAGGATCCTGCTCCTGTTCGTGGGGCAGCGGGGCCGAGCGCGGAGCGGGGCATCGCGCCGAGGCTGCCGCTGCGGCGTGAGCTCACCGCTGCCGGTGGCACCTGCTCCGTAAGGTTGAAGTTGCCTTTTGGCGGTGCTGTTCGCATTCCGTTTTCCCTCCCGCAGCATCACGTTCCCTTCGCGCAGGGCTGCCAGCTGCTCCGCTGGCAGCGCAGGCTCCCTGCCAGGTACCCACAGCAGGCGGGAATCAGCCTGCCCACAAACCCGGGACGGACAAGGCTGAGTATTTCCCTGGCCCCAGATTAGGCAGCGGAGTCCCGCACCACCTCACCGGTGTGCCCTGCCTCTCCCGCTCTGGACGGCGTTGTCCTGGTGGGATCTGCACCACGGACCCCCCCCAAACTGGGTATGACCCGGACCCGGACCCTGCTCCAGCCGTGGCATCCAGAGAGCCAGCGGAAGGTGCTCAGCCTCCTGGCTGCCTGTTCCTGCGGGGATGGCGAGTTGTGCTCCCCCTGCCTTCGCTGAGCGGCCGATCCCTGCGCCGGCTCGGCTGGCAGAGCCTTCCCTGCGCCAAGCCAGGGAGCCTGGTTGTCGTTCAACCAACAGCCGGTCTCTTTCCGGAGGAGCAGCCCGTCTGGGTGCCTCGGGAGCACCCAGAACCTGGGCATTGCCCTCCGGGCAGGGGCCCGCACGGCAGCCCCGGCGCGGGGGTCGCGGCTCCGCTGCCCCGAGCTCAGGGGCTGGCCTCAGCCTCCCTCCTCCTCAAGCGGAGGGGTCTGGGGACATGTGCATCTCCAGACCTGAATCGCTGGCCGCTGTTCCAATGTCCCACTTCATTAGGCTCGGCTCCGCTCCGGGTACTAGAGAACGTGCAGAGGAAGCAGGAGGCTTGGCCAGTTCAGGGGACTGGGGTGGGTTGGTTTGTTAGTCCAGGCCTAACGCTCCAGCCCGGAGATTATTTTCCTCGAGCTGTAACGCGCCGAGCAGATACTGGCTGCCTGTTTAAACCAACGGTGCTGATATTTGCTAACAGAGACACTCGCATCTCCAGCGGGGAAGGCGCTGCAAGTGTATTTTAGAATCACAGAATCACTGAGGTTGGAAAAGACCTCTAAGGTCATCGAGTCCAACCGCCAACCCAACCCCCCCATGGCCACTAAACCATGTCCCCAAGCGCCTCATCTCCACGTCTTTTAAATCCCTCCAGGGATGGGGACTCCACCACTGCCCTGGGCAGCCTGGGCCAAGGCCTGACCACTCTTGCAGTGAAGAAATTTCTCCTCATGTCCAACCTAAACCTCCCCTGGCACAACTTGAGGCCGTTTCCTCTCGTCCCATCGCTGTTACTTGGCAGAAGAGACCGACCCCCCTCGCTCCAACCTCCCTTCAGGCAGTTGCAGAGCGCGATGAGGTCTCCCCTCAGCCTCCTCTTCTCCAGGCTGAACACCCCCAGTTCCCTCAGCCGCTCCCCATCAGACTTGTGCTCCAGGCCCTTCCCCAGCTCCGTTGCCCTTCTCTGGACACGCTCCAGCCCCTCCATGTCCTTCTTGTCGTGAGGGGCCCAAAACTGAACCCAGGATTCGAGGTGCGGCCTCCCCAGCGCCGAGTACAGGGGCAAGGTCAGTTGATAAATTCCTAACCGTCTCCTGGGGAAGAGGCAGGAGACCTGCACTCGGCAGGCAGAGCCGTCAGAGCAGAGCCGGCCGCTGAGGAAGGGTCACCGCGGGGCTGAGACGCTGCCCTGGGAGCGGGAGCGGCGAATTCGGCTGGTGGTGTTGGTCTGCCCTGGGCTCCCTGGGGAAAGAAAGGGCTTTGCTGTGCAAAGTCTGCACCTCCTTTCCCCGTCGCTGGAAGGGTGCTAATGCTGCCCCGGTGCCTTGCCTCTTCCCAGGCTGTTTCGGGGCCAGACGTTTCTCGCCTGTGCTCTCTGGGTGCTGTCATAATCCCAGGAACGGGTCCAGGAAGAGCTCAGGGAAGCCTTAGCTCGGCCGCTTTGCTGTGTCCTTGGGGCGGGAGTGCCGGCTCTGCCCGGCACGGGCTGCCGTCTGCCCGGCTCTGGGCAGGGATGCTCCGTCGCTGCTCCATCGCCTCCGGGCTGGGCTTGCAGACCTGCAAGCACCCTCCTTCCTCTCACGGTTCTCTCACAGGCTGGCCTCACGGATTTTTTTTTCAATTTTTTTTTTTTCATCTTTCCCTATCGAGTAGCACAACTTGTCCAAAAAAACACCCGCTCAACTTAACTTCAATTCCTGGAAAAACTCTGGAACAAAATAATCAATCCCTTTGCAAACCTCTGGAAGATAGCGAGCGGACTTGTAGCTGCCAACACAGACAAGTCTGTCCAAACAATCTCACTTCCTTCTGCAACAGGGCAGCGACGTCCGAGCGGGGCAGGGCGGGAGGTGTCGGTGACGGCAGCCTCGGCAGCCGGCTGGCGTTGCCCCGTCTCTCTCTCTCTGTGGCTTCCTGGGAGAGTCCAGGTGGAACTTGTGCACGTGGGTGCCCGGCTGGCAGTGACCCGGCGTGGGGGGTTTGCGGGGAGGGAGGTGGGATGCATCCGCTGGTCCCGCAGGGGTCTGCACTTGTCTGTCACCTGCATCTTGCCTTTTATTAGTGACTGCGTGGTGGAGCGGAGGGTCTGCTTGTTAAGACACATTGGTAAATATATAAGGAATGTGGTGGAGGACAGCGAGTGCCAGCTGCACCAATATCCTGCACCTCGAATCCTGGGTTCAGTTTTGGGCCCCTCCCGACAAGAAGGACATGGAGGGGCTGGAGCGTGTCCAGAGAAGGGCAACGGAGCTGGGGAAGGGCCTGGAGCACAAGCCTGATGGGGAGCGGCTGAGGGAACTGGGGGTGTTCAGCCTGGAGGAGAGGAGGCTGAGGGGAGACCTCATCGCGCTCTGCAACTGCCTGACGGGAGGTTGGAGCGAGGGGGGGTCGGTCTCTTCTCCCAAGTAACAGCGATGGGACGAGAGGAAACGGCCTCAAGTTGTGCCAAGGGAGGTTTAGGTTGGACATGAGGAGAAAATTCTTCACTGAAAGAGCGATTAAACCTCAGAACAGGCTGCCCAGGGCAGTGGTGGAGTCCCCATCCCTGGAGGGATTTAAAAGACGTGTAGACGTGGTGCTTGGGGACATGGTTTCATGGTGGACTTGGCAGTGCTGGGTTAACGGTTGGACTCGACGATCTTAAAGGTCTTTTCCAACCTCAATGATTCTGTGATTCTATAATACAAGACGTGCCGCTGCCGGGTAGCTGGTGTCCTGCAAAGGAGAGCACAGGCTGGTCGTGCGCAACAGCATCACGCTGTTGTGAAAAAGGCCAACGCTGAGCCAAGCCATCTGAGCACCTCTGCTGCGGCATCCGTGCAGCTCCTGCTCTGCTCAGCGTGGACATGCTCTTGGCTGGAAAGGGCGTCCTGCTTCTGTGCTGCTCCTCAGGAGAAGGGGGCCCTGATCGCAGAGCATGAACGCAAGCACTGAGAAGTTCTGCCTCGGGTTTCGATCAGGGGTTTTTAGCCTCGAGGGGGGATGCTGAGAGCCCACACCCGGAGCGCTGTGTCCAGTGCTCAGCTCCCCCGTACGAGGGAGACAGGGACCGACTGGAGCGAGCCCAGCACAGGGCCACCAAGATGCTGAAGGGATGGGAGCATCTTCCATAGGAGGAGAGGCTGGGAGGGCTGGGACTGTTTAGCCAGGAGACAAGGATGTGCGGCGGGGATGTCCTCAATGTGCTAAATCCCTGACGGGAGGGAGTGAAGTCAGGGGAGCCCGGCTCTTCTTAGGAGTCCCCATGGCCAGGGCAGGGGGCAAAGGGCATAAATGAAAACTTGTGAAATTCCATCAGAACATCAGGAAACAGTTGTTGACTGTGAGGATGACCGAGCACTAGTTGCCCAGTGATTGGATAGATATAGGGTAGATTGGATATGAGGAACAATTTCTTCACCGAAAGGGTTGTCAAGCGCTGGAACAGGCTGCCCAGGGCAGTGGTGGAGTCCCCATCCCTGGAGGGATTTAAAAGACGGGGAGATGAGGCGCTTGGGGACATGGGTTAGTGGGCATGGGGGGGTTGGGTTGATGTTGGACTCGATGACCTTAGACGTCTTTTCCAACCTGAGTGATTCTGTGATTCTACTTGAGCAGGGGGTTGGGGCGGATGATCTCCAGAGGTCCCTTCCACCCTAAACCAACTGAACCCAGCTCAGCGGGTCTGTGAACAGGCTGGTTCCCGTGTGCTGCGGGTGGTTCGTGGTGGGGCAGAACAGGGTGAAGGGGACGGGTCACCTCGGCTGAAGCCCGTGTGTGTTCACATGCGCGTGTGTGTGTCCTGATGTGCTCACAGCAGCACTTCGGACGGACAAACCCCTGCGCTGCTTCTACTGCCTTTCCTCTCTGCTGCTGTTGCTGCTGCGTTGGCTTTCATTTAATCCCGATTTACAGCATTTGGGGTTTTTTCTCTCAAGCGGGGGTAAGATTTTGGAGCTTGGCTGTTCAGCTGGGTGATTAATGAAGGTGGGTTTGGGGGCTGCCTTCCCCCAAAGGGGCCGTTTTCTGTCCAAGCAGTTGCTGGCTCATCGTAAGAGCGCTGTTGGGCTTCCAGGAGCAAGCCCTGGGTTTTTGGGAGCCCATGGGGGCTCTTGGACATCTCTCTCCCATCCCCAGAAGAGGTGGTTGGCAAGAGGAATTTTTAGAAGGTCCTTTTGGCCTGCAGTTGGGCTGGGTGTTGGGGATGGGGGGGGTCAGCGTGACCCTTCCTGTAGCCCACGCCTGGGGCCACGCACGGCGTGCCAGGGCTCAGCATCTCTCCGGACAGTCACTGGGGGCGAGGGAGGGGTCTCCTCCCTCGCAGAAGGGGCTGCACCTGCTTCGGGAAGGCGCTGGCTCCGCGCGTGGGGTGTCAGCACCGCTCTGCAGAGGCAGGAGCTGCCTCGAGCGAAATCCGGGGCTCCGCAGCCCTCGGGGATGGTTGTTCCCCAGTCAGAAACCCGGGGCCTGTCCAGGGGGGCAAAGGGCCAGACCCTGGGGCCGGGGGTTGGCAGTCCCCGAGCTGAGCCCGCTGCGCTCCAGCCCCTGCAGTAGCCGCGCCGCCGGGACCCCGGCGCGATCGGAAGCGTCGGCCTGTGCCTCGCGCTCGCCTCCGGGGCTCGGCTGTAACTCTAGAGCCTGCGGAGCCGCTGCCGAGCGCCTGTTTGTGTGTCCGGGAACCACGCGTCGCTTTGCTCTGCAGCCAAACGCCGTTAATGGCTTCTGCCGGCTACCGAACCGACAGCTGCCAGAGGACTTGGCCTCGGCCCCCCGCTCCCAGAGCGTGTCCCCACTTCCCTCTGCATCCCACCCCAGCTGCAAGGCTCGCTCGCAGCCTGCGCTCTGGCAGCGGGGCTCTTTCTCATGTTTCCCAAACTCCGGAGCGATCCTTCTTTGTTTGGGAAAGCGCCTCTCCCGATGGCCACCGTGTCTTGAAAATCGCTCACGGCCGCGGCTCCCCCGCGGGCCGGCCGCTGCCCTTCGCCCCGGCTGAGGGGCCCGGCTCCCCCCGCCCTGCCTGCCGGCTCGGGGGGAGCAAACCGACCCTGAACCCCCTTTTCCTTCGCCTGCCCCCGCAAGGGTTCGTCCCGTCTCTTTCCTCTCCCAGCGTCAGGTTTTCCTACCACATCGGGTTTTCCCATCACGCGTTACTCAGGCGTGGTGGATGTGGGTGACGATCAGACGCTTTATTTCGTAGGGACGCGAGTCCATCTGCCTCCCGGAGGAGAGCGTCCTGCCCCTCCGAGGGGCTGCTGCGAGGGTCCGGCTCCTTCCGGAGCTGGACTCGGATGGCAGGAGGGGGAGGAGATGTGCAGAGAGCTGGCTTCGGAGGAATGTTTCTTTAAGGGACTTGGGAGTCATTAAAACCTGTCTTGCTTTTTGCTTAATGGCCCGGGCTTGTGGACGGCAGCCCCAGAGGGGAGGCAGAGGCATCCTGCGCGGCAGGGGTGGCCGGTGGGCTTCCAGCGGGCTTCGGGGAGCGGCCACCCGTGGCATCACAGCCCCTGCCTGGAGCTTTCTATCTCCCCCCGGTTCTCCCGGGCTTGGGCTTTGCCCTCAAAGAGAGGGGCCCTGTGCAGCTCAAACCACACAAGTCCCATCGGCTGGAAACGACTCTCTGGGCTGTAGTGAGGCGGGTGCGAATGAGGTGACCTGGGTCTGTGCGCTGCGGTGGGGATGGAGGAGAAGTCCTGGCCCCTTCCAGGAGGCTCCGGTGCCTCTGCTGCGGCTCAGGACTGCTGAACACGAGCCGGCAGCGTGCCCAGGTGGCCAAGAAGGCCAACGGCATCCTNCCGGCAGGGCTTGTGCCGAGAGCCAGCACCCGAGATCCCGTCCTGCTCAGGACACAGGCGACTGACTGCTTCATTTAAAGGAAGTGGCAGAATTAAAACCTCCCCTTCTGTGGTGGGAGCTCGGGCAGAGCGCTGGGCCGGGAGCGCAGACCCCGAGTTTCCCTGGGCAGAGCCGTTGCCTTCTGAAGGTGGGGAGAGCAGCAGCACCGCACGTCACTTGCGCTCTCTGAAGCGCAACTGTTTCATCTGGAAGCGCTGGAAGAAGGGCTCTGGGCTACGGCAACAGCGGCTGCACCTCATCTTGCCTTTGCTAAGAGTTAAGTGGCCAGAGACTCCAGGAGAAACCTAGAGCTGTGATGCTTTTTGTGTGCCCCTTTTTCCAGAGGAGCTTGTTTTCCCTTGCTGTTCCCCTTCCCACAGGTCACTCCAGGGATCTGTGTCGTTTCACTGCTCTCGGTTTGCTCGGCTCCGCGCCGTGCCCTCGGGAATCACAGTGCAGCGACGTGCGGAGCTGCTGGGCGCCGTGACCCTGGTGCTGTCCCGCTGGAAGCTGGTGCGTGCGCTGGGCAAACCCAGACAAACCCCTGTCGTCCACAATAACGCGATCCAGTCTGGGGGTGAGGGCAGAGCCCCTCGCGTGCCTGCGGGCCGGTGGGGGCTGCAGGACAGTGTGGCTGCAGCAAGGACCAGGTCAGCAGGGACTGACCAGCCTCCAAAAGGGGCCCAGATCAAACGTGCCTGGCGTTGGCCCCATCCCTCCTCGATGCTCTCCGTCGTGTGACTAAACCTGTGATAGGGCCAGGACAGCGCGGGGAGAACCGTCCCGGGGGGCAGGAGGAGGCCGCTGAGCAG
This sequence comes from Pelecanoides urinatrix, assembly GCA_013400755.1. NCBI lineage: Eukaryota > Metazoa > Chordata > Aves > Procellariiformes > Procellariidae > Pelecanoides > Pelecanoides urinatrix. Next base: position 112,400 of record VZTQ01002373.1, read on the forward strand.
GACAGCCCTGCGCTTCTCAGAGCTGTTTCTCCCGGCGTGCGATGCGGAGAGGGAAGCTGGCTCGGCGCGGGATGGAGATGGAGCCGGAGCCCTCTCCGCTCGCTCCCGACTACATCTCCCCAGCTACAGAGCATCACCTCTAGAGATGCGGAGGAGCCGCCCGTCCTGAGCCGGGCCTTGCCTGGGGCCGGCGCGGCGGCCATCGGTCGGTTGTACCACGCATCCCTGATCCTGGCCGGGCTGCGGTACCTCCCTCTGCTTTCTCTCCACCACCCGGCAGGAAATCTCTCTTTAATAGGCTATTCAGGGGAACGGGGCCGTGTTTTCCTAAGCAGGAGGAATGTTGACATGGAAGACTCTGCTCTTTCTTTCTGGCAGGTCCCTGGGAGCAGCAGTGCTGGATCGCGTGCTGCTCCTGCTGCGCCGGCTAATCCTTCCTTGGGTTGCGGAACGGGGCTTGGGCGAGGAGGGGGAGCTGGGGGGGATGCAGGTGCGTATCTAACGTGTCGGAGGGGGCGGCCGGGCGAGAGGGGCTCTCTGCCGCCTCTGCCAGACCCACCGCCCGTCATTCCGCAGGGAGGGCTTGCACAGGGTTTCCTTTCATCCGGGTTTAGCTCTGCTCCCAGATGGTTGGGAGAGAGGGTCCCGGGGGGGGGGGTTTGCTGGGCATGATTAAAACCAGCTGGAGGATGGAGCCCGCCTGCGTCTGGCTCCTTCCCTTCTCCAGGGGAAACTTGGCGTCAGGGACAGCAGGGGCATCTCCGAGCTCACCGAGAGCGGGGGAGCGTCACTCCCCAGCGCGACGCGTGCGCTGGGGCAGCGTGTCCCCAGGACGCTGCTCTCCGGCCGCCCCGGGCTCGCGGCCACGTCGCCCCGTCCCTCTCTCCCATCCCCCTCGCCCTGCTTGGGAAGGCGCCGAGGCAGGGGGCCTGCGCTCTGCCTTTACATCTCATAATCTTTAACGAGCTGGGCCTGCTCTGCACAGAAGCGAGATGTGGGCGGCTCCTTTATAAGGCAGCACTTAGCAGTGGGGAGGGGGAAGCTGTTCGCAGGCCAGCGCGAGGTTTTGGCATCCCCGCGAGGGACGAGGCGGCACCTCCGGGGCTCCAGCACTTCTTCAGCTCCGCAGTCCTCGGCATCTGGAAGGAGCAGAGGGTGCAGGGGCTGCCTCTTGCCCTCCGTTGGTGCTGGACCTGTTTGTGGGGCAGCTTGCGAGTCGGCTTAACCACAGGTTCCCCCGCAAAGCAACTCCTTGCTGTGGTTTCTCTTCCCCCATCTCTGCTGGTGGATCTCCACGGCCTTCCCTGCCAGACAGCTGCTCCCCGCTTGGAGCCGAGCTGAGCTCCTCTTTGCCGCGCTGGGCGGTTGCCCACTGGGCCAGAGAAGACCACGGCTCCGGGCTGGCCGTGAAGCGGGACCTCTCCAGACCTACCTGGCTCGCTCCTGAGCTCTGCCAGTAAACACCAGTCCGGGGCAGGGCGGGGAGCGGGCGGCTCTGGGTTTCACTGGGCTGTGCAGTGTCAGCCCTCGTGGCAGCAGCAGCAGCAGCAGCAGCAGCAGCAGCAGCAGCAGCAGGTCCTCCCAGTCCTTGGTTCGTAACGGGGAGGGCAGAGTGCCCAGGAAGAGAGGGGGATGCCTGTGCCCCCCCCCCCGGGAACAGCTCCCAAGGTGTTGAGAATGGAAAAGTCCGACCACGGTCAGAGCAAAGAAGGGGGACTTGCCAAAATTAACAGTTGATTCGGGTTTGCGGGAGCAGGAGCCAAAACGCAAGGAATCTTGGATTCGAAGAGGGAAACTTTTTCTGCGGGCAGTAAATCAGCACGGAAAGATTGGAGGTGGGGAGGGAGGGGGAGACCGGCCCCCGCACGCCGCAGCCGCTGGCAGCGGGCAGAGGTGCGAGCGTGGGCCGGGGCCGGTCCCGGGGCGGCCCCGCTCCCCACGGGGAGCTGCCCCGGCCGCTGGCTCGGCTGCAGCCACCACGGTGGGTTTTGCTGCCGCCCTTTGCTCGGCCTCCCGGCACGGCCGTGGCGGAGCAGCGGCGAGGGGGTGGTGTGCTGGGGGACGGGGCAGGCTGATGAAACACCGTTTGCCACCATCAGGCTCTTTGCTGCCTCCCCCAGCAGAACTTACCTTCTGGCACGTGCGGTTGGTGAGAAAGGCCGAGCCAGGAAGTCCCAGGACTTCCCCACCAGCACATCCCAAAACGCTTCCGACTTGCCGGCTGAGGAGGGGTTCCTGGAGCGGTGGCAGGAGCCCGGACCCAGATCTGCACTGACCGGGGCAATATTTCAGCTGTTTTATGGAGGTTTATAGTCCTTCCTCCTGCTGGGCCTGCGTGGCTGCAGCAACTCACAGGCTGCCATCCGTTGTCACGTGAGCCCCTGTTTACTCTGAAACCTAGTGGTTACCATCTAAATTTCTCGGGGCCCGAGCTCACCATCCTTGTGGGAGGAGAGGGATCTCTCTGGGGTCTCATCCCCCGTCACTGAGCCCCGGAATGGCTGGGGCTGGCAGGGGCTGCTGGAGCGTGTCTGCTCCGACCCGCTGCTCGGGCAGGGTCAGCTGGAGCAGCTGCCCAGGACCGTGTCCAGGCAGGTTCTGAATATCTCCAAGGATGGAGACTCTACCCCAGCCAGAGCTTGACCACCCTCACAGTAAAAAAGTGTCTTCTCGTGTTCAGGTTGAATTTCACGTGTGTTAATTTGTGCCCGTGGCCTCCTGCCCTGACAGCGGGCACCGCTGGGAAGAGCCTGGCTCCCTCTTTCTCCTCCTCCCGCACGTAGATGTGATCCCCCCAGCCCCTTCCCAGCCCTGTGCGGGGGGAGGACGGGTCCGTCCTGCCTCCCCAGCCTCTCCAGGTGCGGAGCGGGGTAAAAGCCATCGGCAGGAAGGCCACCGACAGCTGGGTTTGCTAAAGAAAACACCCCTCCATAAATCAGGGAGGGCTGGGGCTGGGGGAGGGCACGCTGCAGCCTCTGCCTTCCCCCTCCCAGCCCACGAGCGGGGGAAGCCGGCGAGCGCTTTTCCCCCTCATTAACCGCTCGGCGGTTCCTGTGTGCGGTGCGGGGAATCCCAGCCCGCCTCCCTCCGTCGCCCTCCGTGCTCTGGCTGGCTCTGCTCCCCGTCCGGCCAGGGGCAGCGGGCGATGCTGCCGCCGCAGAGCGGGAGGTGACGTCCCGCCGCCCTCCCCGCCGGTCTGCACCCCCTCGCTCCTTCAGCTTCGCCGTTCGTCCGTCCTGAGGAAGGTCAGGGCCGGGCTGTGCTCCTGCTCCACGAGTGCCAGCAGCGTCCTTAGGCATCAGCACAAATCCGGGGGGGGGGTTGCGGAGGTTGCTGCCCCCCCAGACCGCCCCGTCGCAGGCTGGGTCCTGCTCCCCCGCCCAGCCAAGCCGCTGCTCGTCCCCTGCGCCGCAGCAGGGCTGGGGGGAGGACGCAGGGCGGCACGAACGAGTGCCACCGCTCCTTGCGTGGAGCCCGGCGGGGAAGGAGGGTCCCTGGCAGAGCTGCCGGCTGCCGCCAGCTCCAGGGCTTGGGCCGCAGCAGTGCTGCTGTGGCTCCTTTGGCAGGAGGTAAGACCCAGCTCCGTCCATCCGTCCCACCAAGAAGCGTGGATGTCTCTATGTCCTGCGTCTAGCCCTGCGCTCCGCTCTGGGCGTCCTCCCCCAGTATGAGACCCCCCCAGGTCCCCCCGCTACCCGTTGTAGCCACAGGCTGACGCTCTGCAGCCCGGCGTGCCCCTCGCCGGCCCCGCGTGCCTCGTGCAGGCCAGGGAGTCACAAATTTCTTTACTGAATTCTTTCCTGCAAGCGTGGCCAGGCCTTGGCACAGGCTGCCCAGGGCAGTGGTCGAGTCCCCATCCCTGGAGGGATTTAAAAGACGTGGAGATGAGGCGCTTGGGGACATGGTTTAGTGGCCATGGGGGGGTTGGGTTGGACTCGATGACCTTAGAGGTCTTTTCCAGCCTTAGTGATTCTGTGATTCTATGAAATTTGTTCTGAATTGTGCTGCTCTGTGCCCTGCCTTGCCGGCCGGCTCAGCTTCGGGCCAGGAGCAAGGATCTTCGAGACGAGCTGTGGCAGGAGCCGGGCTCACGCTCCCAGGCACGTGTTGCCTCCCCAGCCCTCGGAGGAGAGCCGGCCTTGTGTGCTAGAGGGAAACTGAGGCAGGTGGGGATGATGGATGGCGTGGGAGGTCTCGGCTGCTTCAGGTGGCCTCCAAGCCCCGGGGCCGTGCTCGAAGCTCTTCGTTCTGGGATTTCCCATTTGAGCACTGGAAGCGACTGGGACTCGGCCGAGGGAGGGGGGACCTGCGTGTCTCTGCCTGCTGGGACCCCTCTTGCAGGCTCCCCGTCCCTCGCCCCGGCCTGCCTCTGCTCCCCGCTCGCTCGCCCTCCTCCGTGGCTCCTGGCTGCTCCCGCAGCCCCTTCCCCATCCCGCTCACTCCAATTGGAGCTGACGTGCTCTATTTGTCAGAGATAAAAAATAGCGGAGGAGGAATGGAAAGACAGGAGGCACAGGAAAGCAGTTTGGTAGTTAGAGACAGAGGAACAGAATTAACGTGCAGTGGGGGATTTGGAGCGAACACTGCACGCATTGTAATCCGATAGGGGCCGGGGAAAAAAGAGAGACCGAGAGAGAGNAGGCCACTGTCGGGGACGGGGAGACCGCGCGGCACGAACCGGGAGCCATCGCCGCTGCCGGGGAGCGCGGCCGAACAATAGGATTCAAGTCGGTGCGGTGGGGGGAGGCGAGGGGGTCCCGCTCCCCGCGCGGCCCCCCGGGGCTCCTGCCCCGATCCAAGGGGGGGGATCGGGGCGGCACCTGCCCCTGTGCGGGGAGCGGGGCTGGTGGGTCCCAGCTGGCAAACATTCAGCCAGGAGGGCAGGCAGCGGAGCGAGGCGAGGGGGAGGGTGGAAAAAAAGCTAACAGCAACTAAATCAGAGGAAGAAAGGCCCTGCCGAGCCGTACCAGCGGGGTCACATGTGTTTCCTGGCAGCCTCGCAGGTGCTAAGCAGGGATGCAGGCAGGGAGCACCTTGTGATGGATCATGTGGTGAGCGCGGCAGCTCATTCCCCCAAGCCCGGGGACAGGTAGTTGTGAGCGGGGGGCTCGCCTGGGCCAGGCTTTCTGCTGCCGCGGCCGCGGGACCCCTGCGAGTAGCCCGCGGTGGGGTGGCTGGTGCTGCTGCCGGCCCGGGGAGGCTGGGAGCCACCGGCGGCACGGCTGCGGCAGGAGGACGGCGCGTCCCTTCCCCGCGTGTTCCCAGCCCGTCCAGCTCCCCGCACCGGGCGCGCGGCTCTTTGGCGGGGCTGGGCAGGGGAAGGCAGCGTCCCGGCCCCGAGCCAGGGCTCCAGCTCCCGTCCCCAAATTCCAGGGCACTGACAGATGCGTTAAACACGTCCCAGAGCAAGGTGCTGTCACGCTGACTGCGTTCAGGTGCTGACCTGGCAGTGACTTCCCCGCCGCTCCCGGCCCTGGCTGCACCGGTGCGCGTCCTAAAACCTGCGCCAGGTCTCGGGGTGCCTGCAGCCTTGCAAGGGGGGGGTCATGGAGGCGCAGCCTTGCAAGGGGGGGGTCATGGAGGCGCAGCCTTGCGAGGNGTGGCCTCCAAGCCCCGGGGCCGTGCTCGAAGCTCTTCGTTCTGGGATTTCCCATTTGAGCACTGGAAGCGACTGGGACTCGGCCGAGGGAGGGGGGACCTGCGTGTCTCTGCCTGCTGGGACCCCTCCTGCAGGCTCCCCGTCCCTCGCCCCGGCCTGCCTCTGCTCCCCGCTCGCTCGCCCTCCTCCGTGGCTCCTGGCTGCTCCCGCAGCCCCTTCCCCATCCCGCTCACTCCAATTGGAGCTGACGTGCTCTATTTGTCAGAGATAAAAAATAGCGGAGGAGGAATGGAAAGACAGGAGGCACAGGAAAGCAGTTTGGTAGTTAGAGACAGAGGAACAGAATTAACGTGCAGTGGGGGATTTGGAGCGAACACTGCACGCATTGTAATCCGATAGGGGCCGGGGAAAAAAGAGAGACCGAGAGAGAGAGGCTGACCCCGAATCCCCGGGGGAGACGCGGGGAGAGCAGGAACGAGGAGAGAGTGAAGGATTCCAGAGGTGGACTGGCTTCCTCTTTCACCAGACAGACACAGGGGAGACGGGCAGGGAGCCAGCAGCGTACCTGCACTTCCCATCTGAGCCATTGACAGCTGGAGCTGCTTTGGGAGGGGGNGCGAGTAGCCGGCGGTGGGGTGGCTGGTGCTGCTGCCGGCCCGGGGAGGCTGGGAGCCACCGGCGGCACGGCTGCGGCAGGAGGACGGCGCGTCCCTTCCCCGCGTGTTCCCAGCCCGTCCAGCTCCCCGCACCGGGCGCGCGGCTCTTTGGCGGGGCTGGGCAGGGGAAGGCAGCGTCCCGGCCCCGAGCCAGGGCTCCAGCTCCCGTCCCCAAATTCCAGGGCACTGACAGATGCGTTAAACACGTCCCAGAGCAAGGTGCTGTCACGCTGACTGCGTTCAGGTGCTGACCTGGCAGTGACTTCCCCGCCGCTCCCGGCCCTGGCTGCACCGGTGCGCGTCCTAAAACCTGCGCCAGGTCTCGGGGTGCCTGCAGCCTTGCAAGGGGGGGGTCATGGAGGCGCAGCCTTGCAAGGGGGGGGTCATGGAGGCGCAGCCTTGCGAGGTGGGGGTCATGGAGGCGCAGCCTTGCGAGGGGGGGGTCATGGAGCCGCAGCCTTGCGAGAGGGGGGTCATGGAAGCGCAGTGCCGCTCGCTCGGGCTGGGGACTCCGGCACGGCTGCATCGCTCCGTGCAGTGAATGAGAGATGCGTCAGCCCGGGGGGAGCTTCATTAGGGGGTGCAGAACTTTGCACGTTGGGCACAGCATGGCCTGGGGAAGGGTCCTGGCTGGGGGGGGGGCCAGACCCCTCTCGCCCTTCCCACCTTGGCGTGCCCTCCCTGCACACGGGGGCTGCCGGAGTGGGAGCGTGGAGCGGCCGGAGCGGCTTCGGCCAGGCTGGTGGGAAAGGGCAGCGGGGGAACAGCCCGTTCCTGCCCACGGCCGCGGAGGGGAGAGCGTCCGAGGGCGCAGCACTCGCCTTGCGGCAGGAGGGGAGCAGCCCACCGTGAGCAGCAGGAAATTTTCATCAGCGGAGGGCCCCCGCTCGCTCAGCGCAAAGCCGGAGCTCTGCCTGAAGCCGTAAACCAGGAGAGCCGCAGGCAGCCGCTGTTTCGGACGGGGTCGTTCGGCAGCGGGGCTGACCACCCAGGGGAGCGCCCCGTCCCATACCGGCGTGAGGAAGGGCTTGTCCCCCGTGCCGTGCAGCTTCCCGGCGGCTCCGGGGATGCGAGAATGGCAGCCTCGGCCCCGCCAGACTGGCCGGGCACGGTCCCCTCCCCCAGCCATCTGCGGGTTCCTGCAGGATTAAGCGGAGGAAATCTGGAATTGGGTTACTCTCAATATTGAACCTGCCATTATGATGTTTTTTATTTTGTTCTGTTCCGATCGAATTGGATGCAGCCTCCTTTTTAGCCCTTAATGGCTTGGCTTTGAGAATTTCCTTCAAAATTACACCACTGGCTTCCTGTTTTTAGAGCTCCCCGGAGCCCCGCAGCCGCGTGGAATAGCTGGGGAAATTGATCCCCGGAGCTGAGCTGGAGCGTTTGAGTCCTGCCGTGCCTGTGGGTGTGCGCGGGCACGTTTGGGCTTTCTTCTCTTTCTTTTTTTATCGTTTCCCTTGCCCCTCGGGGCCGAGGGCTGAGCACTCATAAACAGAGTTAGTGCCTGGCCTGCGCAAGGAGAAAATCCCACCGACTGGCAAGTCTGCAGCGGCGCGTTCCTCCTCGCGCTGGGGAGCGGAGGGAGGAGGAGCCGAGGACGCGCACAGGGATGGACGGTGGCCCCGGGAAGGGCCAGGTTCCCCCAGGCACCGCTGCTCCTGCCTCTGGAGCTGTCCTTGGGGTGGCGAGACCCACCTCTTCTTTCTGAAACCCGTCTGCGATGCAAATCCACGCGTGCTAACGGGCTACGGTCTCTCTGTAGGAAACCAGACCTGCAACCTCAAGTGCTTCATCCCTAGTCCTGCCCTGTTGCGCGCAGGGATTTCCCCCAGCGACGGGTTGTCTCCCCTGGCTCCCAATACCAGCGTACGCTTGGGAGCAGAACCAACTGCTTGGGGCTGTCCTGGGCTGCGCAGCCAGTGCTCGGTGCAGCTGGTGCTCGGTGCAGCCGGTGCTCGGTGCAGCTGATGCTCGGTGCAGCCGGTGCTTGGTGCAGCCGGTGCTCGGCACAGCTGGTGCTCCGTGCAGCCGATGCTCGGTGCAGCCAATGCTCGGTGCAGCCAGTGCTCCATGCAGCCAGTGCTCAGTGCAGCCGATGCTCAATGCAGCCGGTGCTCGGTGCAGCCGATGCTCGGCGCAGCCAGTGCTCAGTGCAGCCGATGCTCAATGCAGCCGGTGCTCGGTGCAGCCGATGCTCGGCGCAGCCAGTGCTCAGTGCAGCCGATGCTCAATGCAGCCGGTGCTCGGTGCAGCCGATGCTCGGCGCAGCCAGTGCTCAGTGCAGCCGATGCTCAATGCAGCCGGTGCTCGGTGCAGCCGATGCTCGGCGCAGCCAGTGCTCAGTGCAGCCGATGCTCAATGCAGCCGGTGCTCGGTGCAGCCGATGCTCGGCGCAGCCAGTGCTCAGTGCAGCCGATGCTCAATGCAGCCGGTGCTCGGTGCAGCCGATGCTCGGCGCAGCCAGTGCTCGGCGCAGCCAGTGCTCCATGCAGCCAGTGCTCGGTGCAGCCGGTGCTCAATGCAGCCGATGCTCGGTGCAGCCAGTGCTCGGTGCAGCCGGTGCTCCATGCAGCCGATGCTCCGTGCAGCCGATGCTCGGTGCAGCCGGTGCTCGGTGCAGCCAATGCTCCATGCAGCCGATGCTTGGTGCAGCCGGTGCTCCACGCAGCTGATGCTCCGTGCAGCCGATGCTCAATGCAGCTGATGCTCAATGCAGCTGATGCTCAATGCAGCCGGTGCTCGGCGCAGCCGATGCTCGGTGCAGCCGGTGCTCAATGCAGCCAGTGCTCGGTGCAGCCGGTGCTCCGTGCAGCCGATGCTCCGTGCAGCCGGTGCTTGGCGCAGCCGATGCTCCGTGCAGCCGATGCTCCGTGCAGCCGATGCTCGGTGCAGCCGGTGCTCGGTGCAGCCGATGCTCCATGCAGCCAGTGCTCCATGCAGCCACCTCCGGCTGGGTCAGGCTGTAGGTGCGATGCTGCGCCTCTCCTGCTTGCCGGGCTCCGGTGGCTGCATGTGTGATACGGTGCATTTGTCTTTTTGGTGGCTCCCAGCATCCCTCCAGTGGCCCTGGATGGCTGGCTGCTTGCCCTGGGTGGGCACGGCCAAGCCACCTCCACCCCTCCGCCAGCCCGGTCCCCCATCGAGCCAGCCCCGCTGCGCGGCACCGGCCAGCGCAGGCTGGGGAACGTGCTGCCGGTTACCGGCGAGTGCTGCAGCCGGACCCGGACCCAGCTGCTCTCAGCGTGCCAGCTAACACAGGGCTTAGTTTCGACACCATGGCTGGGCCCGCTGGAAAGCTTTTTTCCAGGCTGCAGACCTGTGTGGCTCTCCCTAGGGACCTGTCAGCAGGTAGAAGACCAGTAAGCAATTAGCTGGGGATCGGAAAGGTAGTGGAGCAGAAAAAGCCAGTGGCATTGCTGCCCCAAAACATCCCAGCTCTACAGCAGTGCTCCCCAGTGGCGAACCCAGCCTCCCCAGCAGCGATCCCAGCTCCCCAGCGGCGCTCCCAGCAGCAATCCCAGCTCCCCAGCAGTGATCCCAGCATCCCAGCAGTGCTCCCAGCTCCCCAGCAGCGGTCCCAGCAGCGATCCCAGCATCCCAGCAGCGCTCCCAGCAGCGCTCCCAGCTCCCCAGCAGCGCTCCCAGCTCCCCAGCAGCGCTCCCAGCTCCCCAGCAGCGCTCCCAGCTCCCCAGCAGCGATCCCAGCTCCCCAGCAGTGCTCCCAGCAGCGATCCCACCTCCCCAGCAGCGGTCCCAGCTCCCCAGCAGCGCTCCTGGCTGCGGGAGCAGCACGGCCACCCCCAGCAGTGCGGGCACAGGGGCTGCCCCTGCCCCTGCTCCCGGAGCCCTGGCCCTGCTTTTTCCAGTGGGCTCCAAGCGTGCTTTGGCTGCCGTCGAGCGCAGCGAGCACCGAGCACGCAGCCGCTTCCTCTCCTTGCAGCTGAAGCTGTCGGGGAAGGAATCTCCCTGGGGCTGGAGCTCTCCGGAGAGCGGCCAACGCGCTCCCCTCCGGCTGCTGCCCCGGCAGCTCCCCGAGGCATCGCGCGCGGCTCAGAGGTGGCTGCCGGAGCGGTGCTGCTCCTCCAGCTTCCACCCTGCGATGGCAAAACTCTTCTGCCCCGATCCCCCGGGCGTCGTCGCTGTGAGAGGGCTCCGTCCACCTCTGACCCGTCGTGCTGCGCAGTCGGTGCCGCGCTGGGACAGCCCTGGGCACCCCAGCGCTGGGACCGCTCGGTGCAAGGGGCAGCAGCCCCCCCTGCTCCCCTGCAGCCCTTCCTTCCCTTCCTGGTAACTGCAAGACACAAATGGGTTGGACTTGAACCCAGCCAGCCTGGAGCGTGCCTGGGACGGACGGGCTTCTCCCTGGAGGTTTCTGCAGCATCAGTGGCTCGGGAGCGTTTGGGAAAAGCCCCTCGCCATGAAGGGAGGCTTCATCTCTATTTTTTCCTCTCCCACTGGCACAGGCTGCCCGAGAGCTTGTGGCGTCTCCATCCTCGGAGGTATTCAAACCCAACGGGACGTGGTCCCGTTGTCCCGTGGGGTCCTGAGCAGCCTGCTCCCGCTGACCCTGCTGCGGCGGGGGGTCGGAGTGGTCGCTCTCCGGAGATCCCCGCCAGCCTCGGCTGTCCCGACCTGTGTCCGCGCCTCGGCTTGGGCTGGCTCCGCACACCGTGGTCAGCGCAGGACCTGCACCCGGCAGAGCTCAAGCTCCGGGACAGGATTTTTCCTGTGCTCACCATGACGGCGGGCGGCTGGGCCCCTTTCGAGGAGTAGAAGAACATTTCCCTCTCGCCTTCCTTCTCCTCTCGTGCCCCGGCGGCCGGCTGCGTCACCTCCTTCGGCGTCTCACCCGCTCATTCGTTTTCCTCTTCGGCTTCTGGCCTTTTGCAGAACAGCAGGGAGAGGAAAACACTTCACAAGGCCACTGGGCCGGTGCCCGGCGCTGCGGTGACAGGCATCGGGGGCCGGCGGGGGTGCTCCGGGATTGCCTGAGCCCTCGGCGGCAGAGCCGGGGCACGGCAGGCGGCCTGGGGGTGAGGAGTGGGCTGGAGACGGTGCCAGTGCTGCCGCGGCCGGAGGGTGGGTGCTGGTTCCCCGAGCGGCCGTGAGCCAACGCTGCGGGGAGCGGGGAGGTCGGGCGAGGGGAAGGGGTGCTCGGGGAGCCATGTCGGGGGTCAGGGGAGGAGAAGGGGCGCTCAGGGAGCGATGTCGGGGGTCAGACAAGGGGAAGGGGTGCTCAGGGAGCGATGGCAGGGGTCAGGCAAGGGCAAGGGGTGCCCGGGGAGCGCTGGCGGGGGTGATGCGAGGGGTAGGGGTGCGGGGGGGGCGCTGGGCGGGGTGGGGCGGGGCGGAGGGGTGCGCCGGGAGCGAGGCGGGGGGGCAGGCGAGGGGAAGGGGTGCTCAGGGAGCGATGGCAGGGGTCAGGCAAGGGCAAGGGGTGCCCGGGGAGCGATGCGGGGGGTCAGGCGAGGGGAAGGGGTGCTCAGGGAGCGATGGCAGGGGTCAGGCAAGGGCAAGGGGTGCCCGGGGAGCGATGCTGGGGGGCAGGCGAGGAGAAGGGGTGCCCGAGCTGTCCTGGCCCTGCAGCTGGCCAACCTCGCAGCTCGGGGGGGCTGCCGCACGCCCTGGGGCAGCTCTGTTTCCCCAGCCGCCAGAAAGGTGTGTTTAAAGACCCTTTTCCTTTCTTCTCCAAGACCTCGGTAAGGCTTTACTAGCTAACCTATAATTTTCACCTGCAGTATTTTAATAGCTTGCCAGCTGCACGTGTTGCTGAAGGGCGACGGAGAAGGGGCTGGGGGAGGCGTATGGAAGCGATCGGGAGCGGCGGCGGTGGCAGCCGCCCGCAGGCCCCCTGTCCCGGGCGCAGCGGCGTGCGGGGACGCGTGGGTGCTGCCGGACGGGCAGGTCTGTGTTTGCCCGGAGCTCCCCCACGCAAGGGAGTCACCCTCAACCTCTGTGAACTTGCTCGTAGTTTAGCTCCGGCGTTTCAGCTCGGTCCATGCGGGTCGGCAGCATTCGGACGGGTCTGGGGCAGAGAAGGCTCGAGGCAGCCCCTGGCAGGAGATGAGGCCCCGGGCGATCGTTTGGCTAATAGGTATGAAAGTGCCATAAAGCTGCTCAGCGGGCCCGGGGTCTCGCTGTTGCTTTGGAGATCATTGCTGGGACATCCCCGTGGCTCTGGGGAGCACGGGGCTCAGCAGGGGTACGGCCGTGGTGGGCAGAAAGCCCCTGCAGCAGGGCTGGCGGCAGCTCCGTCTCAGGCTGCTGCCGGTGCTGGGGTGTCCCGGGTCCGCACCGGCTCGGGGCTACAGCCGGGGTTCGGAGGGGTGCAAACCCCGTGGCGGGTTGTAGCCTCAGCCTGCGCGGTGGGACTTTGGGTGAAGCTTTGTGAGGGCTGTGACGGAGGCGACATCCAGCACAAGGTGGAGCGGCTTGCGGTGAAATGTCTTCGTGCAGTCCCATCCCTGCGTGTGCTGGGTGCTGTTCGCATGGACGGCGAGGTGCCGGAGGTCTTCTGCTCGCTGAGGGGGGCCAGAGCGAGCGCGGCACAAAGCAGCCTTCAGCGGAGCTCTGTTCGTGCTAGATTAATCACATCCGCGTGCTCTTCCCTCTCCACCGGTGGTAGTTTTGATGAGCTTTTCTGCCTGGAGGCGAGGAAGGTGGCGGGGACACGGGCTGGTGCCTCCCAGCCTCCGCCCCGCGTGCTGTCGAACCGCACCGTGGTGGGAGGCCGTGGGCCGGGTCCTGGGCAGCGGTGGCAGAGCCGCCCCACGTCAGGCGTGCTGGTGAACCGGGAGCTTTGAAGGAGGGAGGGCCATTCGCTGGTGAGGCTGCACCTCGAATCCTGGGTTCAGTTTTGGGCCCCTCACGACAAGAAGGACATTGAGGGGCTGGAGCGTGTCCAGAGAAGGGCAACGGAGCTGGGGAAGGGCCTGGAGCACAAGTCTGATGGGGAGCGGCTGAGGGAACTGGGGGTGTTCAGCCTGGAGAAGAGGAGGCTGAGGGGAGACCTCATCGCGCTCTGCAACTGCCTGAAGGGAGGTTGGAGCGAGGGGGGGTCGGTCTCTTCTGCCAAGTAACAAGTGATGGGACGAGAGGAAACGGCCTCAAGTTGTGCCAGGGGAGGTTTAGGTTGGACATGAGGAGAAATTTCTTTCCTGACAGAGTGTTGAGGCCTTGGCACAGGCTGCCCAGGGCAGTGGTGGAGTCCCCATCCCTGGAGGGATTTAAAAGATGTGGAGATGAGGCGCTTGGGGACAGGGTTTAGTGGCCATGGGGGGGTTGGGTTGACGGTTGGACTCGATGACCTTAGAGGCCTTTTCCAACCTTAGTGATTCTGTGATTCCGTGATTCTATGATTGCCCCCTGCGTCAGGGGTCTCCTGGGCTCGCAGCGAAGGCAGGAGCTGCAGCTCTTGTCCCTTGTCCCACGTCTCGGGTGACCGAAGGTGGGTAGCACCGCAGGGGCTGCCTGTCGGCCCCAAAGCCCTCCGCTCCTTCCTCTGCCTCCGGCGGGCGCTGGGCCTTGCTCCTGGCTCTTCCAGCACGGCTGCGGGCTGGGCACCACGCTCCGGGGCACATCCGAAGGCTGGAGGCTGGAGCAGGAGTTAGGAGAGCTGCGGTGCCCGGGGCTGGCAGCCAGGGGCTCGTGGCAGCCTGCCCAAGGCTTGCTGCCCGTCCCGCGGGAGGCGGCTGCTGAGGGAGCTGCAGCCCGTCTCCTCGTCCCCTCCCCGAGCCAGCAGCACGTCCTGGACGTGGGCAGACGTGCGAATCCTGGAGCTACCTGTGACTTCACAGAGCAAATATGTGGTGGAAAATTGCTCTGCACCCGGGCAGGCCCTATCACACAGCTGAGAGTAATTGCCGCACGGCTCTCTGCGGATGTCCGCCCGTCCCCCCGGCGCCAACCGGCGAGCAGAAACGGCCTCCTGAGCCGGGAATGCTTTTCTGCTGGGAGCTTTCACCTCTTGCAGCGTGGCACGTGCCCCACGTGTGTCGGGAGCGGGACCGGGAGGTGAGTAGCTGCAGCGGGAACGGACCTGGCTGCTGCCTCCGCTCACGGGCCCGCAGGACACAACCCGCCTGCGCTTGGCTTTGCGCAGAGCCCGGCGCTGCCAGCGGCACAGCTGGGGAGTGCTGTTAAAGCCGGGGGAAAGCTGCATCTCCCGCAGCTGTACCTGTGCAAGCACGTCCCTTCCTGGCCGGCTCTGGAGCTTTTTTCCCCGCGCCGCCTGGGCAGAGCCCGTGGTGGCAGAGCCCCGCGGTGATGGGCTGGGGGAGGAACGCGGGGCTGGAAGAGGCCCCGTGGGAGCCGGTGGCAGCATCTCGGAGCTGCTGCCTGCCAAGGTACGCGCCGTCTGCCAGGGCAGTGCTGCTCAAACCCTCCTCTTCTGCTGTCCGCGGCTAAAACCGGTGCCTTCTGCGCCTTGTTGGTGCTGGGCTGCGGCTCGGCAGCTTTGCTTCGGCTCGGATGCTCCAGCAGTGCAGGGACCCTGCGGGTCGCCAGCACCGTTCTGCCAGGCAAGCTGCACTGCCTGGCCCTGTTTTTATTTGCTTGAGCACCAATCCCCTGTCCCTGCGTGACCGCAGCAGCCTCGGCGTGGGTGGGGACAAGTTGGCAGCGTCCCTTGGAATTGGTGAAGCATCATTTAAGTGTTGAGTGTTACGACCTCATCTGTAGGACTCGAAAGGACTCCACTGAATCGAAGTTTTCCTGCCCAACGCCTCCAAATTTCATTTCAACAGTATCCATCACTGCTTTTGTATACCTTTGAGTCCTGCCTGAGAGGCAGGGAGACTTTCCAAACCTCTTTCTCCAGCTTCGAAACCACTAATAATGAAATTAAAAAAAATAAAAACTTCCATCTCCGTAAAGCGGAGCACTTCCAAATCCTCACACGAAAGCCCTGCGCCCAGCTGGGCTCCCTGCGAGTGAAGCACCAGACGTGTCAAACCAGCAGCGCTGCGCTCGAGCCGCTCGGGGCCTCTGAACCGTTCAGCCCGAAGCAAACGGCCTCTTCCCGCTCCGTTAATGCTGGGGAGCGAGGCCAAGCCCTGGCACGAGCTGCCTGTGACGTTCCTGCATCCGAGGGCCGTGCAGGGCGGTGAGGGATCCCTCCCGCACCTCCCGGCGGGGAGCTGGCACGTCTCGAGGCTGGCGGGACAGCCGATGCCTGCGCTGAGCCGGGCTGGGGGACGCTGCCTGACCCCAGCCCGTCGCTCGCCGATGGCGGAGGTCCGTATTTCCCGACCTCGGCTGAACTGGTGCGTTTGGAAAGAGGAGCTGTGGACAGTCGTGCCTGGCCAGCCCGACGGCTCCCCAGTGCTGAGCATCCCTGAGTCCTGCTGCTCCCCCCTCGCCTTCCCTGCCGCAGAGCATGGCCCCCAGCCCCGCCGAGACCCACCCGCAGCCCTCGTAATTCATCCCAAAAGCCTTTGGTTATCTTCGGGGAACGCCTGCGACTGGCGTGGAGCAGCCCTGGTCCCAGGGGACTGGGCCCTCCGGGGCCCACAACAGTTCCCCTCTTTCAGAGACCGTGTCCCACGCGCAGCCGGGGACGAGGTGCGGGGGTCCCCGGGGGCTCGGGGGGCTGGCTGACACCTCTCTGACTTCCCATCTTGTCTCAGCTGCCGGGGCAGTGGCTGGCTCCGTGCTGCGCCAAACAGGGAGATGCTTCACGGCACGTTTTAGCCATCAAGGCTGGGCCCCTCCGCACCGCGGGGACTCTGGAGCACAAGTCTGATGGGG
>VZTQ01002375.1:0-58000 GCA_013400755.1 Pelecanoides urinatrix
CCCCCCCCGGCCCCTCCCGCCGCCGCCGCCCACCCTCCGGCGGCAGGGTCAGCCCCGCCGCCGGCTCCGTGCCACCGGCCCGGCTTCAGAGGCACCCAGAGACGGGACTTCATCTGCCTCGAGAGGAGTCAGATCAGTCCGTCAAAGGAGTTCAGAGATTTCTCCCACCTGCGCTACGCAAAGTGTTGTCTTTAATTCCTCCCTACTTAACGCTTTCCTTATACTTTTCCTTATACCTTTCAATTCTAATCGAAATTCAATTCCAACTTCTAATTCCAATTGACTCGAACTTTGCATACCCCACAAGGACCGCCACGGTTCACACGGCCGCCTGGTTTCGCGAGAGCCCGCTCCACGGCAAGGGAGAGGTTTTGAGAGTGAGATGGGACAAGAACTACTGAAGGACCAGATTTTTATTTTTTAACAGGGAAATACCAAAATAGATGTATTGGGTTTTTTTTTCTTTTTTTTTTTTTTAAAAAAAACATGCCCTTCCCACTCATTTTTCTCTTGTTTAACTTCTGCTCTATTTCCATTTTGATGTAGGAGTAAAGAGCCCACCCGGAGGGTTTCAGTGCAGGGCCAGGGCTCTGGGTCGTACCCTGCAGCTTGGCCCCGGTGAAGTAAGGGGTGATCTCCTCCGTCTGCTTTGGGAGGGCAGCAGAGATGAAAAGGAGAAAATTGAACTGCAGGGAAAAAGGCAGAACACGAGCACAGAAGCACTTGAGTAACCCACACTATTTTAAAATGCAGAAACTTGTTCTTAATCCTCTTCTCTGGCTGGCCGTAGACTTCGGGGCAACAGCTACTACCCCATTCAGTTACAGGTTGTAGCCAAAAATATCATTCTCCTGATCTAACAGCAGTAAGAGAAAAAGCATCCAGCGTGGCAGATAAAACTTGCCAGAGGTCCAACGCAAGACTGCATCGCACGAAATGAAGAACACATCAAAAAGCTCAACACCTCGTGACCTACACTCCGAGCAGGCATCTCCAAGCTGCCCTTCCTGAAACACAAGAGGGACAGGGCTCTCTTGCATTTGAAGCACCGTAAATCCAAGACGTCCCACTGCATACGCTATCCTCTAGCGCCGGGAGGAAGGAAGAATCAACACTATCAGCGAGGTGATGCTTTGCGGTGAACAAAAACAACAGACTGCCAGGCCGGGGAAGCAGCAGCAGAAAGGGAGCACACCAAAGAATTGAAATTGTGTTTAAAAAAAATCTGTCCCGATGCAATCCTTCTCAACCAAAGCATGTCTCGGCCACCAAAACACACGTCCCACAGAAAAGGCCACGTATCTCATGCGCTATGCAGCAATTTATCTTTTTTTAAATGAAGGACAGATACCCAACTGCCTTCCCGAGTAAGCACAGCAGCGAGGGACAGAAGGCATGGGCTGCTCAGTTCTCACACAATACTTGGCCCCTCTGCTGAGCCTGCTAGCGAGAATCAGGACGATAGAGCAAAATAACCCCATAGCGAAACACACCCCATGTTCTACAGCCTGTTCTGCATCTTTATGACACGCTGCATGGCAACACGAAAGACCGAGCGAGGTTGCAAACACCGATTGAGACACTACTGATCACCCCCAAACCGTCCAGTCTCCTGGATTTGATGTAATACAGTTACCTCTTCATCCTCATCCTCATCTTCAACATCCAGGATACCCGAATCCTGCTCAGACATGGGGCTAGTGTTTTTTACCTCCAGATCTGAGCTTGCGCAGACTTCTTTCTTGGACTTCTTTCCCCCGCTTATCCTGGGATGCTGTGATACAATATTGTCCAGGTTTCTTTGCTGCTGTGCCTAGAAAAAAAGCAGATTTCACGTTTTAGGATAGCATCCTCGGATTTCTATTTTTTTTTTTTTTCAGCCGAAAGATGCAATCAGTCATGAAATATGACAAATGAGACAAAATAAAACACACACTTAATGCAACTTAGAAATGTTATGTTTTTCCTAACCCAGATATTCCAAAGAAACAGAAGATTCATTTCAAAACCATTCCAGGGATTAAGCAACAATACAAACAACATTCTGACTCTTCACAAATCAAAATGCCAAACCCATCATACTGCCATATTGATCTATTTACAGCACAGATGCAGAAATATTAGCCCATAGGCCATGTGGTGACTGTCACAGGCTAAATTAAAGGACGTACTTAACCGTTGGATTTGTTCCTCTTTTCAACCCATGTCAGCACAAAACATTCCACATCTGGACCCCAGAGGTTCCTGAAAGCATTTTTGTGGTACCCCAGGAGAGCTTAATTGTACGTTGCTGATGTACAGAATGAGCTGTAAAAGGTATTGAACAAAAACTCGCTCCCTGGGAGAAGCACCACGATTCAGGGAGCAAAACACAGGGACTCGGTGGAGCTGCCTCGAACCGCCGTTGATAACCTGCTCCTGGGGCTTTGGGCTTGTTTGCGGCGGAGGTCAACGCGTGTGCTCTGCTGCAAAAACTCACCGAGCACAATATTTGACAGGAAAAACGGTTTAGCCCCAATTTTTCAAGAGAGTTGACCAAGAATTTCAAACTGAAGGGGAAGGGCAAGGAGAGGGAACGGCATAGAGACACTGTTCTCACCACAAGTGCCAAATCATGGCCAAAACAAGGGGAAAGAGGCCAAGCCAACGGATGCAGTGGTTCTGCACATGTGGGCTTATGCTCTGGTGTAACTAGAAACTAAACGCTTCGAAAACCTGAAATTTATATGGATATATACACACAGATTTATAGAATCCCTCCCATATTTTTCTATAAATTTTTTATATATAAGAAGAAAGGTGTATGGAAATCATCCAGATGTCTTTCTGAAAGTGTTATGTTAGACGGTAGGTTTTTTTTTTAAAAGAGCATGAGTTTTACACATATTTCAGTTATTACTATAAACTCTATTTCTAGCAATTACCTGTACAATTCTGTACTAAATCAAAACCTGTACCGAATCAAACCCGCACCCGTGTACTTTATTGCTCCCCTACAACAGGAGACAAACAAGGTGGTGAAAGGGAACCATCCCCTGCCCCACACCAATGCGACAGCCTGGCTTTAGAAGGAAGAAGGAATACTAGAAATCGTCTTGTAGATACTGTTGTCAGTGAAACCTGTGCTAGGAAAACTACGGAGAATTAAAACAAGCGGAACCTATTTAAAAAAACAACCAAACCAACAAATTACTTTTGCTACCTGAGCTGCAGAAAGTAGAAAGCTCTATTCTAGAGCGCAAATCTTCAAAATTATTTCCTTTTAAACACTGGAAAGAATTAATATCACACAAAAATAATTTATGAGCAAGTTTTATTTTGACTGCCTCTCTCAGCTCAACTCCCTTTCGGATCCCTCCGTGGGAAGAAAGACCCCATCAGAGACCGATCACTTCTGCAGTTTCTAGATCTGAAGAATATTAAAACCCAAGCACGGCACGGATACCCCAACCCTTGCAAAATCCAGCGGGCTTTACCGTTGTGTAAGGCAAAGTGCCCTTCACACTGGGCACGTACAATCGGCTTCGTTTTAATTGCCAAAGGCGGCAATTGATAATTAAATTAAATCTATACAGTTGACACCAGGAATCGGAGCTGAACCTTCCCCGATGCGCAGCCCTGGCTATGCCGTGGCACAATCTTGACCTCTAGTGGTTGCAAAGCAGTAGTATCCCTCATGT
The DNA here is from genome assembly GCA_013400755.1 of Pelecanoides urinatrix. NCBI lineage: Eukaryota > Metazoa > Chordata > Aves > Procellariiformes > Procellariidae > Pelecanoides > Pelecanoides urinatrix. The sequence continues at coordinate 3,681 of VZTQ01002375.1, forward strand.
TTACTACAAGCGCTCCTACAAGAGAAGCAACGGCTGAGCAAGGGGACTACCAACCAAGCTTATTAAGAAGATCTCTTAAGGGATGAGTCTTAACAATAGGGATTTTCACAAAGCCACAGGAAAGGTCTGTGTGAACACTGCTGAAGACAATTTTTGCCAGCAACATCAATACTTGAAGCAATTGGGGGAAAAAGTGGTATTTTTTGCATTACAAATCTCGAACTTCAGAGACACAACTCTATAGAAAGGCATTGCAACACCATATAAAGAGAATTAGGACTTCAAAAAGGGGAGTGAGCGTTTGGTCCTTCTGAAGCCCACACAACAAAGAGATTCGAGGCTCGATTCCACTCTCAGATACGCCCATTTATGACATAAGTTACTCAACTGAAGCGTAATGAAGTTATAACACTGAATCCACTGTAAATTACACCCAAAGCAAGCCCAGTGTACTCATTAAAATCTCTCCAATTTATGTAATCTTTTTTCGTCTAGAAAGGGAAGAAATCAAAGAATGGGAAAATGCAAATTTTTGGATAAAACATTGTGCTTGAAATGGATCATTAAACAGGGCGTAGCAAGATCACAGCAGAAAAAGTGGTCATGGGAGAGGAAAAATCTGGGCTAACAAGCTGAAGGATGCTGTCGCCAGCTCTGAACTTCACTGTCAAAGCCCCAAGCATGTAACATTCAGCATTTTAAGCTGAACGCAGAATTAATCTCAACAGAGGACCTTGCGGACATGTTCTCAGAAGACACGTTATCTTGGTCCCCCATCTCTTTTCGAACAAGAGGTACTAATGTCATCCTCCGGCTTCGGCTATGCTCACAAGAAGAGTACAGTAGTACCTAACATCTATTAACCAGATGTCATTATTGATAAGATCCAAATCAAATATTGATAAGGTCTGAATCAAAACCCCAAAGTCAAGAAAGTCTGTCCTTCCAGAAAAAGCCATCGCCTGAGGCCAAGGAGTTCAACATCCAAATTCAAATGCCACGTTTTGCATTTTGCATACTTCAAATGCAAATAAACTGAAGTTTATCAAGAGAAAAATGTTGACCTGAATTCAAGTCCAGGGACTTAATGGGAAAAAAGAAAAAAAGAAAAAAAAAAGTACGTCCCACCTCCCAGAGATCCACAAAAAGCATCCAGAGAGATGCTCCAAAGGGCACAAAAGCTTTGCAGCCTACCAAGAGCAATTTTCATCTTTAGGAATTTGGGGGGGCAAGTTCTAAATTAGAAGAGATTTTCCAGGGATTTCTACCTTAAAGACCAACAAAGGGCCCCAAAGTAACCCAGTCGACGTTTACTCCCTTCCAGCCCACCGGTGCACATCACAGCACGGAACCCCCATCTCGCACAGCTGCCGCTCCGTCGTACGATGGGCGCAGCCCGTCAATAGCCGGCTGGGAGCCCGAGGAGTCGGCGCAATACGAGCAGAGCCCATAACCTAGGTGTTACGCTGGAACGACACGACGTAGACGCCAGAAAAAATAGTAATTGCTTTTCCATTAACAGGAGGGCATTTCCCCCGCCCCCACTCTTGGCAGGAAACAATCTGGACTGAAGTGACCTATAAGTGAGAAATATCAAATTTTCTTTAACTTCGCAGGCTTGGGTGAAGTCACCGAGGTTTCAGTTTCACCTTGAGAGAAAGAGAGAGCTGGGGAGAGGCCCAGAGGAAGCAACTAAAGAGAAATTTGGGCTTAACCGCCAAGGAACTCCCTGCTCCTACCCCCATCTCGTTACCCGCACCTTCCCGGGCTGGGGGTGCAGCAGAACAACTCTGCAATATATTTGACGTCGCACATAAAGGATGAAAAATGACCTGCAGAGCAGGCACATTTGGATTTTAATGTTCTGTTTCACATAAAGGCATCTGTAGGGAACCCAATGAAGAGGCACACTTTAGAAACCACATCAAAGCACAGGCGACACTCCAGCGTGCCCTCTGAAAACGGAGGGACCTGGGGCTACGGGGGAGGCGAAAAGCCCTCGAGGGACAAAAATCAAATAAAAAATCCCCTTACCTTTTGGTGTGGTTTACATGAAAGCAAGAGCATTTTTGTATTATTCTGTAAAATTGCCTCTATTATACAAGACTATCAATCTCTTGACTCTCTGCTTAATGTGACGATAAAGAAAAAGGTAAGAAACCAAATGTCTGTTCGTAGCTAACGTTACATTTAGCAATAACACACAAAGCGTTTGGTTCACGTAGCTGAAACTCCCTCCGAGCACTTTCTTCATCCACGCGATGAGCACAGCAGTCTGGCAGCTCCTTGCAGCACAGGGACACCCTACGCCGCTCTGACACGGCAGAAATCCCAGTCCCCCCGACAGCAATGCTATTTCCAGGCTGGTTGACCTAAGAAGGAAAGGCAGCTTTCCACCTCCAGGTCCAGGTTTAGGTCAGTGACCTACGTTTGCTGTTGTAGCCAGACCAAGGTTGGCCATCGGGCAGTCTAGGAGACCTTCATCTCCACAGCGGAGAAGTTGGAAGGTTTTGTTGGCTGAATGCAACCAAAAGAATCGATCTCTTCTGCTGCTGTTCCTTGAGAAACACAGAATCAAAGGAACAAAGGAAAAAAGCACTTCTATCTATTACATGTTTTCTCTCCCCGGCCATCCGCTTCTTTTATGTTACCTGAGCTCCGCCAAGTGCTCAAACTTGCAGGATGTGGCTTTTGGGGGTTTTGCCTCCAAGCCTGTCGTATAAGAGTCCTCAATACAAGTCCTCAATATGAGTCCATCCAAAACGGCTGCCGCAAGCTTTGGAGCAGCGACTCCACCTTCACCACCCATTGCGACTCAACCGAGCCAACCCAACCGACCAACCCAACATTCTGCATGAGAAATTAAATGTATTGGTTTAAAACACTAGTGACAAGTAGCAGCTGAATTTTTCATAGTTGAATTTTTCCAAGTAACTTGACTGCTTGTGATCAAGCGAACATGGCCCCAGACCTGCAACCCCAACCCGTGTAGCTAAGCTGGGAATGACATGGAGTAGCAGAGCAGGTCATGGACTCCTCCAGGCTCTGCCTACAGAAGCCGTACCCACCGTAAGGGAAAGTTGTTATACCACCTACACGGGCAACGAGCTCCTTTAAAACTCAAATAGTTTTTTATAGGGTTTTTATAACTTCGCCTTGTGTTCTACATCAGTTTGCCAATGCGTGAGCGTGTCTTACCTCCCGTCACCTCCACCCACCAATGAACTGACAATATTTACTTTTTAGAAGAATCTAATTAGCTCTTTCCTGATGAGACAGTAGATAAGGCGCAGCAAAAAAAAAGGTTTTATTATTTACACGGGATTGAAGTACCGCTGTGGTTAGCTTCGGTGGTTTTGATTAGTTACTGCACATTTGCTGCTGCGATTGTTTTATAGACCCCTCTAATGGGCTGAGACACAGAACTTTAAAATATTGTTTCCCAATATCCCTAGGAATGGGATACATATTCCTTAAACAATATTACAAAAAAAGCAGACTGGCTACAGGGGGAAGAAAAAAAAGAAAGTTAATAAAAAATGACAGTAGGGCTGGCTCTCCGCCAAAAACCCATTTGAAAGTTATAAAATCCCCCTCCGATCAGATAAAAGCACGGATTATTATTGCAAGGTGTAAACTCAACACACTGACACAGCTTCTGGTTTGAGTTTTAACGAAAAGCCCGTCGCTTGTCAAGATGATAAGAGTTTTTGCCTATCTGCTTTCTCGGTGTTAACTGGTTATCAGAGAAAACAATTTGTCGGAGGTTTGTCTGACAAAGTTCACCATCAGCACAGGAAACGAGGACCAAGAACGTGATTTTTTTAACTCGATACCTACTCATTAAAAAAAATGACTTTAGAAATGCAGCATTCAACAAGTTTGCTCTGCCCAACACCCTGCACAGACTTTGCTTCAACCTCCCACTCTTCCTTCCCTAAAAACGACTCTTCCACCACAGCCCACCCGGTGCTAAAATCCAGCTCATGATACTGATATTCCCAAATATCAATTTTGATCACATATAAATTTTTTGACATCAAGTGTGCAATGGGGAACACGCAATTCTCCCTTTGCTTTTGCTTTCACCCAGTGATTTATCCTCGTCCCCACACTCCTGCTCCTTTTCCTTACCCGCAAGATGAGGTCAGCATTATTTATATCCTCAGAGTTCATTGTCAAGAGTAACTTGGTTAATTCAACATTTTATATAAAACCTATTAAACCTCAACTGTTCTTTGGGGAAGCTCCTGCAGTACAGTACTTTGAGCAAGGAATGATCAAGGCTCTCCTTTCCTAAGAGCTGTAGAAAGAAGTCTATCACATTAGCATTGATAAAAAGACTTGGGCAAGCAAGTCCTCCAGGTCAGTTGTACAATAAAAGGCCAAAAGCCATTTTTTAAGAAGTCCTTTATTAAGCAAAGTGTTGATTTACACTTCTGTGTGATCTAGCCTCAAGAACAAGATATCTGCAGGCAGGCATCAAAAGTAGCTCAGTTATGCGATTACAAAGTTTATTTATCACATTTACATGGAGTGGAGAAGCTGAAAATTAGATAAGCGGACTAAAAGCAGTAGGAGGACGGCTGTTCTACAAAGTATTTCGAACACATTAAAGACCGTGGCCCTGACAACTCCACAGCTCGGGTCTTTGTTTAATCAGTCCCAAGCACTTCGCGAGCCGGGCTGAGATAAATAGTTTACTGCTCACTGTTAAGCAACTGGATGCATATTCTTTGATTAACTTTTACAAACAATTTAAAATTCCTTTTTAAATGCTGAGCGCCTTCATACGAAATCCCCTGCTATATGCAATACTATAAACCACGCTCTGATGTTGGGGTTTTTTTAATGCTGCCTTTTCATATAGCATTGAAGAGGCATCTCTCTCCCTGATGAGACTTAATTATGACTCAAAGCACAAGTGGAAACTCCCACACTTTGGTTTAACCTCTCGTTAGCCTAATTGCAACCGAATCAAACCCCGCCAAGTAAGAGAGGGAGCAGCAAGGTAATCGCAACCAAAACCGGTCACAGGTGAGAGGGTCCAACTCTCACCCTCCCCATCCCAGAATGACTCACGTGCACACAACCGTGCAGGACCAAGCCTCAGCTTTAAGTACTCTCTCATGCACCAGGGACTAGTAATTATTTTCTAAGCGAGAGTTTGTTTCAACACGCTCTCTGACAATCAGGGCATGACAGAGGTAATAGGGGTTTTTTCACTGAAACTATTAAAAAGAAAAAATCCAGACAAAAGTCTTGCTTTCCCAGGGATCAACATCAAAAGAAAAGGGGATGCAGATGAGGAAGGGAGGGAAGAACTACAGGGACAGTCTCAGCCTTCGATTTAAGGACATGCTATCCCCCATGCTTGCTTGGGCTCGGTGCTTCCGTTGAAGAGAACCACAGCGAAGCACTGGAGCTTGCAGCAAGCAGCCAACGTTGCACCAAGGCAATGTCCTCCTCCACCTGAAAGCACTCGACTCGAAGAGGTCTCCAGCCCCCAGCGCCATCACCCCCAACATGGGAATATTCCCAGCTCAATAACCGGAGCCTGCAGGCAGCTCCGGCAGCAAGTGATGGCACATCAACCCTCACCTCTCTTCAAATCGACTTGGGCGACTCTCCAGTTGTCCTACACCTCCGACCTTGCCCAAGGAAGTTGCAACTATCACACCTATGGCAATTTAGGGTAAAAAGAAGTCATGGATTAGATCTCACAAAAGGTTGAAGGTGTGTTGGACTGTGAAGCTTTTCAGAGTTTGATCCGTGGGTAATTCTGGAAAAACAATTAGAGCGTGCTTACGACTGCTGCTTCAGCTGGCAGATACCACTGCCCGAGGTTTCACACGCTACAGGGCCCTCACGCGCTCTCATAAACCCCAGTAAGGCAAATGAAAAGGTTTGCAGAAGCTGCTTCCAACATTTCTCAGTGGTTTTACTCTCATTTCTCCTTCCCACTGTCCAGGGGGTACAGGCCATTTAAAGCTGCTACTATACCAAGGAACATGCTGCCTAATATCCCCATTTTACATGTCAAGAGTTGCAACAGAGGAAGGGTTGCTCGCTCAGCCAGGAGAGGAAACAAGGATTATAGCTCATTGGTGCTTGGGTCTCTGCTCCACACTTCTTTACCTTGACCACATTGACCCTCAAAAAGTTATATGGTGAAAAAAGCGTTAACCCTCGTAGCCTGGCCTCAGATTAAACCCTTATATTCCATTCTCTGTGGGAGTTCCCCAACTGCTGTTTCACACACCCTCTCTCTGGGCCTTGTCAAGCATTTTGGAGATAAGTTTCCTTTCAACATTCTGCTTTTGTTTCCATTTATCGGTCTGGTTTGTGTTTTTTCAAGATTCTGAGAAACTGGCAACATTCAAAGCACCTATCTTAGATGGTCCTGATTACCTTCAAACACACAGAGACTCATCTAAATACAAGGACAATGCCCTGAGTGGTGAGTCCTGGACAGAACTACTTTTTTTGGCTTTCCTGCAAGGCAGTTTGTAAGACTTTTAAATCAGATCTGGGAAGATCTGCACAGCAGATACCCGTAGGACCTAACTCGCCATCCAGATCTGCAGTCAGAAAATATCCTCGACTGTACTCACGATAATCTGAGACAACAGGTTCCACAGCTGGTCCTCAACTGCATCAAAGCAGTGGGCAGCCTTCCACCAATTCAAGCAAGGGCACGGATCTTCTCTTCCAACCTTCTTCCATGAGACAGAATCTGTACTAATACGCTCTTGGCATCGGCTGAAAGTAATGTCATCCAAGACATCGGCACCGATGACTCATCTGTTCTGAGACGCACCCAAAGGCACTTTCACAGACTCTTACAGGCGCTGAACTCCGTGCCCTGACAATGCAATGGATCACGCCAAGATGAGTTCTGGGTTAAATGGGCCTGGAGCATTAAAGACAGCAAAGGACCACAATGGACAGCCAAACGGGACACGCTCCATCACTGGAGTCATGTTCGATGACTGCATGCTAGAGACGGGCTCCATATCGTCAATCATGTCTAGGAAGAACCTGCTGGACTAGAAGATGTCTTGAGAGCCTTACTATCCTGTTTTCTATGATAGAGAAATGTCTTTCCAGTGGTAAGCTAACGGTGCTCACCCAAACGACTGTCCACTTCAGAGCGGGCGGTGTTATAAAGACAACTTCAGAGCTATGTACCAACGTACCGAAGAGTTAAGCAGTAAGACAGGGCAAGGATCACAGCAGTTAAAGACTGAATCCTGAAATCTAAAGAAACTCCTACTATCTAGTTCATATCTCTTGGGGAACACAGACAGCAGCAGTACCTCCACCTACAGAAGATTTTAAAAAAAAATTATTAAAAAAAAAACGATAAGAAAAGAAATAAATCCTTCTTGGAACAAAGAATATTTCATTCTGTTTAGGAATAACCCCTATGGTTTTTTTGATGAGAAACCCACAAAGCAGATGCCAAAAGGGCTGAGCCACAAAGACTAGCTTTTCTTGTTAAGAACTAAATGGCTTTTTCAAGAATAATCATCTTCCCCATGATCCATAAGCTTTAGGGTAGTAGCAGAAGAAAGCAGAACAAATAGCCACTGCTTCTCCAAGCATGTTGGCTGTAAGAGGTATTTAATCCCCATATGAAAAGTTTCACTGAAAATGACTTTACAGAAGAGCTTAAATTTCATTAGGCTTCCTTAGTTTCACACAGATTCCTCTGACACTGTGGAATATTCTGTTGATAAACAGGTTTTTTCTAAGCAGTTGTTTACCAAGGATAGGACTGCTGGGCACGAGGCTTGAGGATTTAGAAAAGAGATTACAGGAGAGAAGAATGAAATTACATATTCATCACACAGTATTACTCTCTAAAACCCACTCTCCATACTCAAATGATTTTTTGTGGTCTTTTTTTAACATAAAAATGATTTTAGTCAACATATTACGTAATTCTTCTCTACCACAGTATGTTCCCAAGATTTTTCTCCCCACATCGATAAGTAACGTTTTGCTTGTATCACAATTTTTAGCACTGAAACTGGAAAGACTGTAAATACACATATATAAATCAAAACTTGATCTCATCTTGCTTCTGTAAGTTGACATAATATTAATCCTTTAAAGCACCAGAAGTTATTGCTGAATTAATTAAAATTACACATTAAAAAAAAAATCTTTATTCAGAGTATCCAAACTTTCAGAATTCACAACCAGAAAAATCAGGCAAGTCCCTGAATCTGCTATTTACTGGACATGATCTGCCCTCTAAAGGCTAATGAGGAAACTGCAGAGAACTTTTCAGCCAGGAATAAAGACCTGAAAGTGTTATACATCCTCTTATTTTCTTTTTCTTTACCTCCCTGCCCTCTCCCCCAAAACCTACCTACTGTTCAACCACTCAAGAGGATCCCAGGTTCAACTTGACCAACGTCTACTTGAGCTCAACCCACAGGGACAATCCTGGCCTCGTTAAACTCAAAGAAAACTCTGCTGTTGCCCTAATGGAGCCAGGATCACACCCCTACAGGTACAGTTTTCTTCAGTACTGAGAACACGAGCCGGCAGTGTGCCCAGGTGGCCAAGAAGGCCAACGGCATCCTGGCCTGTATCAGCACTGGTGTGGCCAGCAGGAGCAGGGAGGGGATCGTGCCCCTGGACTGGGCACTGGGGAGGCCGCACCTCGAATCCTGGGTTCAGTTTNTGTTTGGCCCAACCATTCAAAAAAGTCCTGCAAATGAGCCTTTGACCTCAATACCATTGAACTTTCCATCTTAAACAAGAAGTCAGCCGCAGCTGGAAGACGGGAGGCTGTTAGAGCTGGCTTTCTACTCCTCGTTTCATAAGAGACAATGTACCAGTCATTCCAATCCCCAGAGCCATCAGCTCTTCCAGACTGACGGGCCTCAATAACATCCCTTGTGGCACAACGGTTCTTTGGTTATTCGAAGCCTGTTCCTCTCAATCAAAACATGCTCGTCCCCAACATCCCAACTACAAAGCAAGAGATGGAAAAGCTCAGCGCTGCCATTCACTAGATCCCAATATGCATTTTTTGTTCCCATTACGTAGTATTTCATAAACTCCGCTTATGAGTTTAGAAAGCATGATCTCGCATAAAGCATTTACACAAACTAAATGCATATGTCATATAATAAATGTTTGAATATCGCATGCTGTGCCTTTACATTGCAATTACTTGCCACCAGTACAACATGGAGCAAAAGAGGAGCTGTGGTAGGATGGCAGCTGCCCAGAAGTGATCACTTCAACGTTGATACAGAAATTTGCTGTAGCAAAATGCATTGCTGGCTTGGAAACCTGTAATCTCACTTTGTGTGCAATCATTATACCACAGCCATATCGCTTTTCTAAGGCCACGAGTGGGCTTTTGGATCTAGATATCTTCAAAGCTGCATGCTTAGTTCTCCCTCTGAATTCCCTCTGCAAGGATCATAAATGGGAGCCGGGGTGTTAATATCCTCAGTCGACAGTAAGGGCATTCACAAGTGTTACGTCCTTTCCAAACAGGTTGCTTTCATTAAGGTACCTTAATAAGGATTAGAAAAATCCAGTATTCAGGGCTGAAATTTTTGGCCAAAGTACCTGCCAAAGAAGATGTGATGTATGACATGAGCCCATCTTGTCTGCAGACCCAGTGTTGGAAAAGGATTTTCTGTTGAATTTCAGCTGAATTCATTGAAGTCATCATTGGGGTTTATAAATCAGCGGTACTCTGGTGACAAACTTCCTTAAGAGCAACATGTGGCACACAAGAGAGGAGCCCAACCTGGAGGCATTTTTTCAAAGCCGTAATTCTGCTTCTCCCCCCCTCAAATATATTTTTTGAGAATATTCAAGAAGAAAAAGAAAACGCCCAGTTTCCAGGGCGTCATTTCTTATCCTCATAAAGCACTTTACGATGGTTTAGATTTAAAGACTGAAATTTCAAACAATTTCACCATTGCCACACTTCCAACAGCATGGAAGTAATAGCAAAAAAATGACAATGAGAAAAAAGAAGAGTGGGAGGGAAGCACACATTTAAATTATCTGGAATAAGAAACTACCATCTCTGCACAAACAAGCTTTAATCCCTCAAGCACCAAGCATAAGCTTTCACAAAGCTCTTCTGCACTTTGATGCCTCTTCGACCATTACAGTCAACTAATCCATTTAATTTAATCACGCTTCCCTAACAACCTGTTTTCAAGAAAAAATTAACGCAAAGGATATCTAATGTAACACGCACTGCCAGTAATAACTCAGCATTTAGGTAGAGGTTTCATCCAAGGGGTCTCCCAGCAGGAACATGCTGCCACTGTCCACTTCATGTAGTAAAGAAATCCTTGCTCAAAAAAAGATTTAAAAAATTTAAAAAAAAAAAAATCATAGAATCATAGAAGCACTAAGGTTGGAAAAGACCTCTAAGGTCATCCAGTCCAACCGTCAACCCAACCCCCCCATGCCCACTAAACCATGTCCCCAAGCGCCTCATCTACACGTCTTTTAAATCCCTCCAGGGATGGGGACTCCACCACTGCCCTGGGCAGCCTGTGCCAAGGCCTGACCACTCTTGCAGGAAAGAAATTTCTCCTCATGTCCAACCTAAACCTCCCCTGGCACAACTTGAGGCCGTTTCCTCTCGTCCTATCGCTGTTACTTGGCAGAAGAGACCGACCCCCCCTCGCTCCAACCTCCCTTCAGGCAGTTGCAGAGCGCGATGAGGTCTCCCCTCAGCCTCCTCTTCTCCAGGCTGAACACCCCCAGTTCCCTCAGCCGCTCCCCATCAGACTTGTGCTCCAGGCCCTTCCCCAGCTCCGTTGCCCTTCTCTGGACACGCTCCAGCCCCTCCATGTCCTTCTTGTCGTGAGGGGCCCAAAACTGAACCCAGGATTCCAGGTGCGGCCTCACCAGTGCCCAGTGCAGGGGCACGATCCCCTCCCTGCTCCTGCTGGCCACACCAGTGCTGATACAGGCCAGGATGCCGTTGGCCTTTTTGGCCACCTGATTTTTGTCAAAGTGACAAAAATCCCATTGACTGAGCCTGGATTTGCAGGATTGAAATGCTGAGGAGTTTTTCCAGGGTGTCAGAGCTAGCCAGCACTGCTACCTACCCGCTCACCAGCCCTTCTTCTGGCCACCAGGCAAGGCATCCTTCCCACACTGCCAGGCCCTGCTTGCCTACGTTTAAAACTCGCAGACTTCAAAATTACAATCACATTTTTAAAAGACCAAAATAAACAGCAGCTTGTACAAAAAAAGGGCATTTAGAAAGTTAGCATTCCTCCAACTTCTCGTTAGTAAAAGTTTTATAACCCTCCAACATGTGGCACTCCGGCATAAAACCTGGCAGAAGGAAAAATGCCCTCGTCTACCTTTCATAAATATAGCAACATTTCAGCGTTGGCAAAGATGGCCTGGTTCCTATTACTAGCTTTTTTCCATTTTAAATTTACTAGTTAATTTTATAGAAACAAATAAAGGGACCTGCATATTATAAATCTATTAAGGATAAAAAACATAACTCCGAAAAAAAAAACACAAGAAAAATCTCACACCTTCCCTCCAGCCCTTTCCAATTTTAATTTATATACCTTTTAAAAGAAAAAAGCACCTCTCAGTTGAGCTGGGAGGTCTTCCCTTAGCCCCCAGCAACTGGCACACGTGTGGCATCATTGTTCATACCTCGGCAACATGCAGCTTAATTGACCTATCTCTCTTTCGCAGGTAACTAACTCCACCTGCTACTGATAAATAGCAAAACAAATTATTTTTTTCGAAGTATATTTTCATCTAGCACCAATACAAGGTTGGTAAGGGAAGCTGAAGAACAAAATCCAATAGGGTTTCAACTGTTATGCCTCCATCTGGAGTTAATGGGGTTGCACCTGCTTTTCATAAGGTGTGAACGTCACCCCCCAAAGTGCTCAAGTGAGGCACTGGCACGGCCTCGAACCACGCTAACAGTAGGGAGGTATCTCCGTGAGGGATAAGGTTAGGAAAGAGAACATAACTTTGTATCACGAGGAACACATTAGATTAAGAAAAAAGTCATTAGAAGTCAACACAACCAACCATTATTGTTTTCCTCCAGCATCAGTGAAATTTTATGCCAGCAAAAACCCAACGGAGTTTGCTGACCAGCAGCTACAACAGAGCGAGAAGGGAGTGTCCAGACAAGATGCGGTGGAGCAGCCAGTGAAGCAGATTCAGCTGTGCTTCAGCTCATGGCTGACTTGGCCATTGCTCTTCTTTGGGGACTTCACGTCCTCAGAAGTCCCTGGGAAGCGTTCCTCACCACAAGACCAATCTGGTCTGCACGTGGGACTGAGCAACTCCACAGGACTGGTCAGGGTGGTAGAGGATGACAATGTGGCCATCGGGATATTTACGGCAACATCTTCAACAACAACAGTTTGCGTGGGGCATAAGTGTGTCATCAATTCCAGCACTGGGGCACGGATGGAATGGGAAAAAGGAGAATAAAAAAAAAAAAAAAAAAGGAGGGGGGGGAAAAAAAGCATTGCCAGCACATGTTTCTCTTCCAAAACACTCCCTGGACCTTCAGTTTTCAGTGTGGCTGTAATGTCTAAGCCTACAACTGATTTCCAGCTCATCAGATTTGCCTTTTCTTGTGATTTTTCTTTACTGATCCAGGATTTACATGTATTTTTACACAAGGGGATAGGCATATGCATTAATGTGCTAATATCTGAGCTACAACCACGTCTTCCAAAAGCAGTAACCAACCACTAAGCTACTGGTTAGAGCTTTGGGCAAAGGGAAGAGAAGAACCTGAGCTCAACTGAATTTCTACACCATGTCTAGTCTTCTAAATTTCATTTCTTATTGGTAGAAAAGAGGAGAACACTTTTCTTAGCTCCTGCATATTGTTACAGAGATATTTGTTCCCTTAACACAGGGCAGCCTCTCACGTTCATCTCAGAACCACAAAACCGGATTTTTTTTTTTTAATGCAATCAGGGGACAGTTGAGCAAGAAAAATGACAGGAGACAGAACGGTAGGCAACCCCCTCAAAAACCAGAAAGAAACCTTTTTGCGTTGTTACGCCTTCCTCACCCATGTGCAGCAGTGTCGGACATGCCACGTTGCCCAGAGCTCCCAGGGACGGATGCAAGGAAGAATCACACCTAAAAAGAATATTTTTCCCCTAGCACCATGACTGGTAGAGCCCAAGTCAGAACAGCCCCAAAGATTCACTGCTGCAAATAATCAGAAAATCTTCAAGGACCTGGAACCTCCTCATGCTCCAAATAAATTCCAAACTGTCTTTTTTTCCCTTTCCAAGTAAAGTGGTAAAAAAGAGATCCTCCATCTCCCAAACTCTTAATAGTGTTGTTCTTAAAACTCCTTGGAGATACTTCAATAGAAATCACTGAAGGAATATTAAATAAAATTTCATCCTAAAGCCTTGCAGGTCATTTAAGGGCCAGACCCACGACTGCATTCAAGTCTCATTCTCCGTTTGCCAAATAACTTCTCATTTAAGGTGATGGGCATCTGGGTGCTTCAGAAGTACTCTGGAAACCTCAACAGCTTTGCCAGCCTTGCACTACAAAGTTTATACATACCTCCTTCCCAACATATTTAAACTACTTTGTGAGTTCAATCACAGATTCTCTGGAGTCATAGAACATTAAGTAAAAGTAAAGTAAAATTTGGCTGTCCTGTGATGCATCACTATCGACCATCAAGCTTAAGAGCTAACACAGCTTGATTTTCAGCTCCTGAAGCAGGCTTACAAGTCTGACACTAATGAGAAAAAGTATGTCTGAGCACAGTTGCAATGCGAGACGCTGAAAAACAGCAAAAATATGCTACTAATTTCTTGCTTAGTATAAGCACACTCCAAAGATTTGCGTTGACTTTGTAGAACTACTGCAATTAGTTATAAATGATTAAGTGAAAGACTCCAACTACATCCAAGTCGCAGAGGATACAGACACGGACTTCAGTTACTGCTCTGCTAATTGAAGGACTGCTCAACCCAAAGTTAACTTAGCGTGCAGCTAGTAAAACGTTTGATTCTTTTCCTTTTTCCAGCGATGTTTTAAAAAACACATTATAAAAGTTACCATCATGCTACAGAAATATGCCCAGAAAGTCTGGGGTGATTTCTCTGCTGATTCTTCTTTCCTTAAGTTGAAACATGCACCTTGGGTAGCCTTTCACATACACTTATTTAAGAAGAAAGCATGTTCTATATGAAATATGAACTTCCAAGTTCACCTTGGAAACCAGGCTCGGGTTCTCATCTTGCCTCCAGGAAAGGAAGAGCAAGGAATGGTAAAGAGATGGTCCATTTAATCGTTGGGAGAGTGGAAAAAGATGAAGGAAAGAGTAACTCATGTAATTCTCTAGACGACTTCAAGCACTTTATGATGTTCCAGGGCTCAAAAAAAAAAATGTCTTATTTACAGGATCCACACTGGAAAGGAGCAGGTTAGATCTACCAGAGTTCAGAGACCAGTTCTTACCCTGTAACATCCCTGGGGCTTCAAGAGATGACTTCAAGGTCTCTGGACCTTCCTTTCTCATCTTCTACGCTACCTCCCAGCACAGTGAGCAAAACACGCTCCCTTGGGTGTGGGGGACCTGTGACCCACTGTACCTGCCAAATGGCTTCGCATCCCTGGAGATGCGTGTCATCCCATCTCAAATCCACCCCAGGTACCTGCACAACAGCTACCTCAATCCTAAGATGCTTCTACCCGAACGGAAAGTTACTCAAATTAATGACCTGAGTGTGCTACTGAGAGCCCTGAATTACCTTCAGACATTTTTCTTGACATTGGCTTGATGATTTACTGAACCGCGAGGCTGCACGACTAAAATAAAAGTACAGTGTTGCACTACAAAAAAAGAGTTTGCAGGGCAGGAGGTGTGCTATGAATGTATTATAGCAAGAATTCACTCCAGCAATGGAAAGGGAAGCAGGGATTTACTTTCCCATCAGGGCAAAGGACTAATGCAAAGCAGTAAATCATTAATCCCGAAGAGAGACAGACTTGTCTCCTGGACAGATGAAGGACAGATAGATCAGCATTTTTTTATTACAAGTAAAAAGTTTCTGAACCCTCAGATGAGGAAGTCTTAGTCTTTCACAATTCAGATTGAAACCTGTTAATGAAATAAGGAAAAAGGAAAAAAATCCAACATCAGCCTCAACTTCTACGAAGTCGGGACTTTTCTAGGCAGTTACCTGCATAGAGTAGAATGCAAAATGTGAACATTTCTTCGGCTGGTGGGGACAAGAGGGAGGAAGAGAAGAAACAAGCCTGCCTGCTCCTCTAACTGGATGATACATTTTTTCTATGGGTAAAAATGTGCTGGCCGATACTCAGTCACACAGGGTTTCCCCTCATTCCCTGGTATTACCTTTAGGCATGAGACAGCAAAATCCTCTAACTGTTCCATTTTTTGCATTTTTACCATTTTCAAGAATACTTTGCTTGATTGGAGGAACCCACCCACCAGTCTAATCCCTAGAGACAGACTCATGTCAGAAGAAGAAAAGCTTTCTCAAAACCTTAACAAAGAAACCTTTACGTAAAACATCTCAAAGAAGGCTCTTCTTCCCAATGGTTATTTTTAGTGTTTAAGGCAGTCACCGAAAATTTCTTTGGAAAAGGATTTCACATACGAGATTTCATGGAGAGCTACCCTTTGTAAGGAGAGGTTTGCAGCTCACCCTCGTTGCAGGGGGATCCCCGTGGCTGGGCCATGTGCTATTTTGTTGAGCCAAAGGGAGAAACACCCCGCGCATAGGATGACAGGCCAACATCCTAGATACAGACACCACCAAAAAGTTCCTGCAGCTTGCTAACCTGTAAAATAATACAGGCCAATACATTTGCAACTGGAAAAGCCAAATAACTAGAAAGAAGAAGATTCCAAAGACAACGGAAGAAGATTCCAAAGTCTTTGGAATCTTCTATTGTCAATAGAAGATTCCAACGACAACAGAAGACGATTCCAACGACAAAAGACGATTCCAACGACAACAGAAGACGATTCCAACGACAAAAGANTGGTGTTACAGGACTGAAAACACAACTAGAGCTGAAGATTAAACAGTCAGGCTGTGCATGTTACCCAGTCCAAACTTCTTCACGTCCTTCAGCCATTTAGCAGTGTCAGTCTTGGCTCTGCAATGATCGGTTATGCAAAAATGCTACTCCTGGTACTCAGGGAGGGTAAAAACCACCATCAAATACAACAGGGGATTAAACTTTTGCAATGAACTGGATAGATAAAAGGGACTATGGAAGGACACTGTCCCCTCACCAGTCCCAAGGGCCATGGAAGGGTGATGCTAAGCCTTCTTCCAAGCAGCCATTGGGACTTGCCAAACACCAGGCAGGATTTCTGCCCCTCGGTCACAGCTCCTGTGCTGCCCGGCCTGGAGTCAGTAATCACCTCCCACCAGCCAAGACCCAGAGTAAAACAAGGTTTTAAAAATAACCTTGAGAGATGCTGCAACGCAAAGTGCGAAAAGGAAGTTGGCTGCTCTCCTAATTGGGGGAGGAAATTTCTATTCCAGCGTGCTAAATGTGAAACAGAAGGAAAAACGAGAGCCCTCACGCTTATGAGGTGCTACTGTGGGAAGTTATCAATAAACTCTCCTCGAGGGTAACGGCAACAGCCCAATTTAAAGCACGTTTCGCTGACCAGGGCTACTGCCTGGTCTAAGACGGAGAACTGCGCTACTTCAAGAGAGAGATGCTGCGTACAAATGGAAATTTTAAGTGGTGCTAAGTGAACCCACACATCACACATCAACAGGCTGGGTCTAGAAGATTGCGGAGAAAGCCAGGAACAGTAGCTGTATAGTTCAGGAAGACAAATAGACCACCAATGTAAGCACTGTTTTCTACAAGGACAGAAAAGCCAAGGGTCTTTATCAGGAGGGACAGACAAGCCAAGCTGAGGTCTGTGATGCAAGGTCTGCGAATACGACACGGGAATTTTGTACTGAAAGCTGAAAAAAAAATTGGGAAAGACCTAAGCAATGCTGAGTGAAGAAGCGGCTCAATAGGTGGATGAATGCCAGAAGAAAGAGAGCGATGGGGACTCATCCACACCCCTATGCAACAGCAGTCTCCTTCAGGAGGAACGGCCGCGCACCATCAATTTATCCCAGGACTTCAGAAGTCCCAACACAAAGATAATCAATTTAACATCCAAGTAGATACAGGAATATCATGTCCTGGAGAAGACGGCTTTGTCAACATTTGGAAAAAGTACTTATTTATGAGGATACAATGGTCAACATGGCCTGATCCTCTTTACAGGGAAATTTCAGTACTGGTATTTGCCTAACTGTGGGCAAATGGGGATACAAGTTCAATGGGATATTAGGACTCTACAGGGCAGCATTCTCTGTTGAACACAAGCCATGACGGACCTTGGTAAACAAGTTCTGTGGGTCTGGATTAAGAACAGATCTTGAAGCAGGAGAAGGAATGCAGGGGGCCATTACATCTGGTCCATGACTAAAACCGTTCACATGCCCCAAGCCAACCCTTCACGGGATGACCGATGAAGCAATCCCCTAAAATTTGCTTCTGCCATAAAGAAAGCCTATTTCCCCACAGTCCTGAAGCCACCATATCTGGGACCAATATGCTTTCTCAACAGCAATATAAAACTCTTTTAATCCCTCCCTCTCTCCGTCAAGGTGGCAACTGCCATTCAAAATGACCAATCCTACCAACGGAAGGATCCTAGTACGCACGTCTTAAGATCAACTCTCCAGCTCCCCCACAAAGCCACAGAAAACAAGTGACTGTAGATGTTAACCCCAGATATAGACAAACTGTGGCTCACGTACTAGCTCTATAGATCTTCTGAAAAGAGTTACCAAAGATAAAACAATCTTTCGAGCTTCTGATTTAAAAGGGACTTCTGGGCTATGTCTGTCTTAAAAGCCAGTATAAATTTGCATTTATCCCTGGAGGCTCTCAGTACCAAAGGATTCCCATTGGGCTTTAACAATGCTACTGCCCTTTTTCATGAAACAATGACAAATTCTAGTTCTCTTGATGGATGCTTATCCTCTACAGAAGTCAACAGCAAAAATGTGAAACGGATACAGAGCATCACAATGTACTTACAAAATTGTTTAGTCTCCTCAGCAAAACATGATTAAGAACTCATTAGCAACAAGCAATGAAGATGTGTTATGCTGAGATTGGTATCTCTTCCAAAAGCCAGTTCAGGTTCCTCCCACGTCCTTTTAGCAAAATGGATCTCTGCTCTTCTGTAGGGCTCTCTGCAGAGATTTCATTCCTAGTTTTGTCAAGAATGCCATTGTAAAGGCTTTAGAGGAAAAAACAATAAAATGAAAGGAAAAGAAGTTAAGGCAGTTCAGAGTCTAAAAAGTCACCGAACTATTGCTCATGCAAACTTCAGAAAACCATTCATCTTCTGAATGGACCCACCAAGAAAGGCATTTCAGTGGCTCTGACACAACAGCCATCCTTGTGGGAGGTCTAGTGAAATTTCTCAGTGTCTAAGACTTACAAAGCCGGGAGGAAGATAACGCTGCTTAGCAGGATCACCCAAGAAAACCAATTGTCTTTTTAACAGAGAGGACAAGGGCAAAATTCCTTCCATGCGTTTATAGCCAGAGGCAGCTTAGCCTGGCTAAAGCAATGGGTACAGGTGGCACTTCAATACTGAAGATCCTCTACCTAACTCAGGACCGAGGAAGATCCCAGGAAGACCACAGAAACTCCTACAGACCTACTGGCCACCAGCGAGACAGCGTGTTAAGAGGTATGGGAAGTTATGCACAGTGTGTTTGAACCGACCCAAGAAATTTCCCATCACAAAGGGTGTTTGGTCCTCAGCAGAAAACCAAAATTGATTATGCTGGACCCTCGCCCATTCACAGGGTAGTAAGTATTTGTTGATAATTATAGACACCTACTGAGTAGATTAAAGCCATCGCTCCTAAGCAAAGAGACTTAAACGCACGTTGAAATACGTTGTATCCAGCTGAGGACAAATACCAAGAATCCCGTCTTGCCTCAAGAAACGTGAAAACATGTTAACGTCAGGTAGAAATTTCACATCCTTATCTGCACATATTGCATCTGCCGAGTTCTACAGCTGAATGTCCAAGAGGTCCCTGAAAAACAGACATTTTGTATCGCTTTCAAACAAGACAGAAACGACCCTAGAATAGATGAAAAGCAAAATCATTATGTGGATTTACCTGATCAGCACTCATGGCTTGGATCATTCACTAGACGCATAACAGGCTTCGAGCAACATGGAAACTACTTCAGCAAATGCACTTTCCCCTCTTTCCTTGCCTTCAGAGGCAAAAAGCAAGAGAGCAATTTTCTATGGTGAAGATGTCAGCGAAACTCCAACGCCAGGTACCAGCTCCAGGAATTCCTTGGGCTTGGGCACACTCCCCTTTGCCGAGCCAAAACGCAGAAGCACAGAATTGCTTCCTTGGTTGCACAGGATGATTTGAACGATGTGAAACACCCATGTGACAGAAACTTTGCACCCAGAAGCACGACCGCTATTAGTTAGTAGCTTTGTGAGGGTTTTTGGTGTCCGCAGATAAGAAAAACTAACAAGTCCACAAGCTCAGCGGCAGTCTCTGACAGAGCTCCAGCAAGCAAGTCCTCAGCACAGGACAGACATGGAGCTGTGGGAGCGGGTCCAGAAGAGGTCACGAAAATGATCAAGGG
This sequence comes from Pelecanoides urinatrix, assembly GCA_013400755.1. Taxonomy (NCBI): domain Eukaryota; kingdom Metazoa; phylum Chordata; class Aves; order Procellariiformes; family Procellariidae; genus Pelecanoides; species Pelecanoides urinatrix. The sequence continues at coordinate 23,412 of VZTQ01002375.1, forward strand.
GTGGAACAGCTCTGCCATGAGGAAAGGCTGAGAGAGTTGGGGTTGTTCAGCCTGGAGAAGAGAAGGCTCCGGGGAGACCTTATTGTGGCCTTTCAGTACTTAAAGGGGCTTGTAAGAAAGATGGGGACAGACTGTTTAGCAGGGCCTGTTGCGACAGGACAAGGGGGAATGGTTTTAAACTAAAAGAGGGGAGATTCAGACTAGATAGAAGGAAGAAATTTTTTACGCTGAGGGTGGTGAAAACCTGGCCCAGGTTGCCCAGAGAGGTGGCAGATGTCCTATCCCTGGGAACACTCCAGGTCAGGCTGGACGGGGCTCTGAGCAACCTGATCTAGTTGGAGATGTCCCTGCCCATGGCAGGGGGGTTGGACTAGGTGACCTTTAAAGGCCCCTTCCAACCCAAACCATTCTGTGATTCTATTCAACCTGCACATCCCATGCATCTGGCAAAAGCTGGACGTCTAACCAGCCAACCAGCCCACCCCAGCAGTTAAGATCAGCTGAAAGAGGCTTCTTGGCTCGGCCCCTGAGCTGAGCAGACAGCAGGGATCAGCATAGAAGGTGAAAGCAGGACAAATATGGGTAAACTCCAAATTAAAGTTTGCAATTTCCGCCTCTCGCCCCATTTGTTTGCAGCAGAGAGAGGTTCCCCATCACCGTGGCTTTCTCCCAGGGCCTGGTTCTTTCTAGAAAGGAGTATTTTCATCGGACACTTGGCATTTTACAGAAACTGTGCCAGAATATCTTCTAACACTCTTCAATCTCCAGTTAGCACTGGACTGCAATAAAAAAATTTAACCCTAAATATCCTACAAAGACATCTTTACTTGTTTTCTATAGATATGACAACTTTTGGTGCAAAACTTGGGTTTGTTGCTCTTTAGCTCTTTTTTTTTTAAATGACAACAAACAAGTCTTGCACCAGGTAACTAGACAATGAATAAAACTGTGAATAAGGACTAAAAATAACAATACCAAAGATTGATGCGGTGTGGAAACCGTGCCTCAGCGCTATGAACTAGGCATTTCTGTGCTTCACTGTTACTTTGCAGAGTTTTGAACATCTCCCTCTATATGCACACAATTCTCAATTTATGTAAAACAAATGTATAAACACGCTGGAAGAGTTTTTGAGAAGAGTCGGTAACACAAAAAGAAGTTCCCACGATAAGCCAAATGGCAGAAATCATCGGACACTGCTACAGAAGTATTCTTATATTCAAATGTACAGTAGGTTTTAATTATATTGTAATAAAGAGCTATATACATGGGCATTTTTTCTGATTTGCTAGATCACTTCTTTAAATTATAAGCCAAGCTGTGTTTTTAACAAAAACACTTTTTTAAAAAATAATTAAAAATAGAAACAGCACTGCAGCAAACATTTGGAAAATTTTCGGAGTCGATTGTTTATTGGGACTCCAACTGATTTTAATGAAAATATGGTTATAATTTTAAAAAACAGCACTTTTATGTTTTGCATAAGGAAAGTCCCTACAATGCAACCTCCAGGGCACTTTTTAAAGAAAAAAAAAAATCTCAAATGGTCGCAGGGCTCTCTGGCCAAGAGCCCTCCTCGAAAACCAAAAGATGTGGGTTGCAAACTATTTCAAGTATCCACAACAAGTGAAACTGGATGTAGAAAAATATGTTCTCAACATTTACTTCTGTTTATGGCGAAACTGGAACCAGATGACCCCTAACAACATATTGTGTGAACGGGTAATTAACCAGCTGCAGATGGAGCCCAACTGCTGATCATTTACATTCACGGCGCTGATCATTTCCATCCAGCTCAAGGAAAAGGTCAGCTGGCGGGTAATCTGGGACAGTCCCTCCCATCAGAGCCTCCGAACGCATCCCCAACGCTGCGGGCTTGATCCAGCCAAAGAGTTATCTCCAGCCAAAGAGTTATCTGTAGCGCACGGCTCCAGGGAGAGATGCTGGCTCGGCGCAGGACATCTCACCGGCTCCTGGGGCAGGACCTCTCACCAGGGCTGCGCTGGTGGAAGAGAGGTTCAGGAGCTGGTATCTGCCCTTCTCCCATGGGTGGCTGTTGGTTCTCCCATATGGTTTCTCTGCCTCACCTCCGCCATCGCAGCCCTCTCCGGCTCGCTCCACCACAAGTGTTATCCCAGTTTGGTTTCATGTTGCTGTGAAGGTTACAGGAAAGATCTCCAAGTGGACTCGGACCAACCTGCAGTTATGTTGCCTTGATCTTCCACAGTAACTTGGACTTGCCTCCACTTTCCCAGTTCATTCATATGAAATTTCCACCTTCCCACTACAGGTGGTGCCTCCTCCCCCGGCTTTTCTCCTGTCTCACCTGGAAGCTCATGCACGCTGCTCTGAGTGGACAATAGCACCTCTGAAGCCGATGTGAAGGCAGCATTTACCTGTTTATATCACTCCTGAGCTAACACGGCACTAACCTTTGGGATACAACACACCACATGGAAAGTTCAGCTGGAGCTGAGGTTGTTCAGACATCAAAGGGCTGGAGATGATGCCCCTTCACTACAGAAGCACCGACTGATAATGCCAATAAATGCCAGTAGCCCCTGTGATGGTGCCCATTTGGAAAAAGAAAGAGTTTTTAACCAACAGCTATGTTTTATCCCACTTTTTTGATAACTAAAATGCAAGTCACCATGACTTGATCACAATTCTATATGCACCCAAAAACCATCTAAATTAGGAATAAAACAGCACTACCAATAGTACACATACACACATTCTTATACATACACACATATATATATACACATTTTTAAAAAGGGCCAGTTTCATCAAGCTGAAAACAATTATGAGCCAAATCAGTTGGGAAAAAGAATGTAATCAGAAAAATATGAAGACTAATTGAAAATTGTTTAAGAACATTTTAACTAGATGCTCCAAAAGCCACAATCCCACAACTGAAAAAGGCGGCCACGCTAGTTAAAAGGCAACCTGGCTCAGACGGAAGTTAGGGAAGCTATAAAAAAAAGAAAAAGGGAACATGACAAATGGAATAAAGAGAAAAGCTCAAGCTGACAAACAAAAATCTGGTGTTAGGATGTGTAGATAGCTGATACGGGAAGCAAGAGGATACATGAAGAAATCAATGGCTGGTTAAGTTTATCACTGATTTCTTTTTTTAAGCACATTAAGGGTAAAACAGTCCAGTGGATTGTTCCTCTAGCAAAAGGAAGAGGTATTTTTTTTTCCTGTGGAAATGCAGAACTGGAAAAAAATTGTTCTATAGTATCTTATTCTGCCCTGCTAAGGGAGGTCATCATATCACAGACATGCACAACACTCGTCCTCTTTCATTGCTATGCAGTGAAATGGCAGGCGGGATAGCGAGCCAGTTTTAGGTCAGCAGATAGTACAATTTAGATGTACAAGCACAGAAATATTGTCATAACTTCTCCTAATATAGTGGATTTAGTTCTGGTGTCCAAATTCAAGAAGGTTGGTGAAATACTGCTCTGGTTTCATACCCCAGCAGATGACCAGACTGGAAAATTTGGAGTTTTTCCATTGGGAAGCAGAACTTGACTGATTTCTTCCACCGCAGCAAAGGTTAGTGAATTGTAAGTACTCAGCCAGGGAACTTGGGTTTGCAGTTTAGTGCCACAAAAATCAATCTGAATATTTCAAAGAAAGCCAAAGGTAGACTAGAAATTAGTCCGTGTTGTTATCAAAGAGAGTGATTAAGTGAATAGACACACCAAGTTGCAAAGTACCTTAATATTTGGAGAGAGCAGAAGACTGAAGAATATCTTGGCAATTATTTTCCACTGATTGTATCTGCAATCCTTTAGGAAATGAAGGGAACAAACATTTAAAAAAGAGGAAACAACAACAAAGCAGAGAAGATAGAGATCAGAGAGGCAACAACAAATTCCTGAAGAGTAGAAGTAAACAGCCAACGATACTAAATTAAGGTACTTCCACAACTGAAGACAACAAACTTCAAAGGAATTTTAAGGGAAATTAAATCCACAACAGATATACCTGGAAGGATGGTCAGGGGACACATTCAGGACAGACTGCGAGGTTAGGAGGGGACAGAACGGTGAAGAACCTGCCTGGGACCCAGGAGAGCGGTGAAAGCTGAAGGAGCTGCAGTCACGAGAGACGAGAGCCGAGCACGACCTCAGTGTGGCTGGTGCAGAGCTACGACAGCTGAAGGGTGAGAAGGGACAAAATGGGCTGCCCAGCTCTGCGAGGACCATGGAGATCCATTAGCACCTATCTACAAATTACACAAAGCATGAGCCACCGGAATGGGATGAACATGGCACACGGACCCAAAGGGAGAAGGAGCATGGAAGGGATTTCTCTTAAGAGTTGTGTTAGGTTACACTTAATGTTCAACTAGCATTGCAGGAATGCCAGATTTTCAAAGCCTATGGGATGAGAAAATCAACAGCATCGTAACTGAGGTGATTTCGCCACCTTTAGTAAATCTATCTGGAGACAACTGACACCCACTGGCACTGTCTGGGTTTGGCCTGTTGACCTTTCAGATTTTTTGTGAACTTTTAAATGTAGATGGCAATCTTCTTGCTTAAAACAAACTCTTCCTATAGAAAAACTGTCGTCCTTTAAGCTGCCCAAACACCTCAGTCTGGACTGAGAACAAGCACACAACCCTTAAGCCTGGAAATGGTTGGTTTGGGGGGAAAAAATGTACATGTGTGTATATATGTAGTAACAAAGAGTGAAAATTCAGAGAGGGGTACCAAGACCATGTCTCATCCTTAACGGTACCATCTGATACCAGGCAATGGTAATAATTCAACAAGAATAAACACATGCCAGAGACAACCAAAGAAATATTTTCCTACTAAGTCAAACCGTGTTGTGTACAACGCTGCCCTCTCCCCCCAAGGTCAGTCGTCCTCCGTGAGTCAGAACTTGATTCATTTTCCCGTAACACAGCAAGTTTAACAAACCAAGAATTTTCAAGTTTCATCAAAATCCATAAACACATTCTATTCTATCCAGAAGAACGTTGAACTTGGCGGGACAGAGTACCACAGCGGTGGCCCCAAGTCAAGAAAAATCCTCTTTTGAAGAGTCAAACCATCTCCCAGGAGTTAAATGAAGCAGGTCTGGAAAATGGGCATCTCCTCTAAATACAAATATTCTCTTTTGTCGTAAACAAAATAGTCATAAAAAGCTCGTAATTATTCCACATTTACATTAACAGCACATTAAAAACACGTCATCCTATTAGGTGAGTGAAGTTATCGAGATTAGACAAATCGGCAAACTGAAGGCACACGTGGATTAATAACTTGCCCAAGGCCACACAACGAGAGTTATCAGAGTCAAAATCAGAACATCAAAACCCTTGGCTGCCGGATCTGTACTCAACTTATTTTTTCTTTAAACTCCTCTTTTTTTTTTAATTTGTCTTTGCCACAAGAAGAAAAACATGAAGTATGAATCTATTATTCCTATAGGCATAAAATTTTAAGAGATCACAGTAGTCAGGTAGTCTGACATTTTGAACAACGCAGACGAGGAGTCGTCCACTAATTAATACCTACTTCAAGGTCAGTAGTTGTGGTTGAACTGGAACATAAAGCTTTTAGAAGAAACAAGCCATTCTCATTTTAAAGGTTTTCCACGGATGATGCAATGTCCACCACAAACCTTGATGGATTGTTCCAGTAGCTCATTACGCTCCCATGCCTTTACCCGGCTTTGACCTTCGCCATCGCATCTTATCAAACCTTTGGCTGCTTACATTAAAACAGCAGCTACTACCAGTGTTTCTTAACAGACATCCAGAGAGGTAGAGGTTCCAATCCTCCTCTTTGATAAATTAAAGATATTAAGTTCCTCGAGCCTTGTATCATAAATCCTGTCTCCTAACCCTAATCCTCATGAAGGTTCAAATTGTCGCATCTTTGTAGAACAAAACCATGAATATCTCTAGCAATGTTAGGACAACATCCGTATAAAACCCTGATGCTCAACAAAGGCAAATATTGTGTTGCATGAAGCGACGCTTTGCAGGTGAAATAAAACTAACACTCGCCATGAGTACGTTCAATAATGCTCAGGACATGGCTCCCTTGCAATATATACCTGAACTGTACTATTCTACGTCCTCCAAGGTGCAGCAACTGGGGAGGACAGGTCAAAAGATGAATTAAAAGTTTTATTTAGAAGATAACATTCCAAGCAGAGGTGTTCTCCGCTACTTTAATTTGTCGGAGAAGAACTAGGTCCCTCTGCTCCCATATGAATTTTGGCCATAAGAAAGGTCATTCCTTTAGGACACCCTAAGGTCCACTGGAATTGATTTCACATCAAAGATTTTTCTTTACTCCATCCTACCCAGACACCTTATGTACCCAGAGGTGTCTCCAAAGGACCCTCAGTAGCATTTCTCTTTTTACCTCTAACTTCCACTCCTTCCTTAGTATATCTGTAAAACCAGCCCACCGTGTCCTTTAGCAGCTCGTATCAACTTATCTGCTGTGTTCTTCAAAGCTGCTGGAATAACCATGCCTGGCTGAAAACAGATTCACCGATGAAGAGCAACCAGAAGCAAAATGTTTAAGAACCATACATGACCAGAAGGACTTAATATCCATCTCATGTGATAACAGAAAGACTACTGCTCTGCAAGAGGAAGATTTTTCCAGTTCTTTCATGAGCAGCAGATTAGCCATCGCAACAAACCATTTAATAAGGGGAAAACAAGCTGAATGTGAACTAAGCAATCTTATACTGTTATACAGAAGACGTAGCAGTAACAAACACCAAGCTTAAAACCAACACAAGGAAACACATGTAAAGATCTTAACTCAGCCTCAAGAGATTCCAGATCAACGTGACTATGGGAATTGGACAAGTCTGTATCCATCCTTAAAGGAAAGAACAACCTTAAAAATATAATCGCACCTACAATCAATAACCTTTGAAAAAGTGCTCACAGTTTCCAGATAGCTCAAGATCTGGTGGGAAGAGTGCAGACTGGGTGAATAAGAAATCAATTTTTATTTTCCCTGTTCACTTTCCTTCTTCCCGTATCTCCAATTTATGAGACATCCCCAAATCACGCACCTCTGCTTCAAGTTAAGCCTGAAAAATTTTTCACAGGCATGTCTTGAGAACATACTTCACACATCACCAACCACACACACATTCCCACATATTTGCATGATACAAACAAAGCCCCCACCAAAACTGGGCTAAAGCGATGCCTCTGACTCAATTGTACTACTAATCCCGCTGCATGATTTTTGGGAGATACCACCCAGCATTCAGCGACCTGACCTGAAGTTCACATTTGGTCAGCACTTCTGATAAACAATACTTTCCAATTGGTTTTTACTGAGGTTTCTAACTGAACTGTAATTTTCCACATCTTCAAAGAAACGAACCCTTCTTTGTGTCCTGGATGCCCTTCAAAGTTTTTATTCAATTTTATTTCTACACTCTCTTATGTTACTTCTCTTCCTAATATGGCAAGGGGATTATTTTTCTACCACCATTTTTAGTAGTAAGTGGCAGCAAACTTAAAATTACCACCTAAAATTTAAAAAAAAATTAAAAAACAAAAACAAAAAAAAATGAGAAGAGGAAGAAGAAAACCTGTTAGACAAAATCAAGAATTCCTAACACAGTCTAATACTGGTAGTGAGACTAAAAGATGTCTAGAAATCAAGTAGACCATAATTTCTAACCACAACAGTGCAGGAAGGTATTTCAGATGAAGCTTTTTTGGGTGCTCGGGTTTGGATTGGCTTTTTTAAGGGTGCCTTAGGAGGCAGCTGAAGCGCTGAATGTTGCACTCAGACCAGCAGCTCTCAGACTACATCTCAGGAAACCCTCCTAGCAGCGAATAAGACAGAAAAATCCTCCTAAACACAGTGAAATGGAAGAGAGGGAAAAGCTGACCACGTGCTAACAGGGTATAACAAAAAGCCTACAAAATTCCAACTAAATAAAAAAGTCATACGACACAAGAAGCACCTTCCAGACTAGACTTCTGATTTGCAATTGCAGATATTAATGACATGCAATTAATAAATCAAGAACTTTACCCCTTAAAAGAACTCAGATATTCATCTGAAACAGACCCTGTGGTTGGATCTATTTTTTAAATTCTTGGTGCTCTTCCAAGATACTGGATCCATCAAGTATCAGTGACTTATTCCAATACCTCATCCAGTGCCTTGAAAAAAATTGCCGCATCTCCTCTGCTTGCTGGTGGAGCTCATAGATACACAGGACCCCAGTCGACCACCTTACAGGACAACTCAAGCCTATTTCCAAAGCCTGAGAGGGGAAACATCGCTGCCACCAAGGCGGCAGCGAGAGGAGGCTGATGGCATCCTCACACCTGAAAAGGCGTTGGAGGAACCAGCGCAGATGTGCGAGGCAGGATGAATTGTGCAAACCATACAAAGTTTGCAAGCTGAGAGACACCGCAGACACACAGAGGTGTGGAAATTATATGTTTCTAATGTTGCAAAAGCCCCACGCAGTCGAACATCACTTTTTTGGTATTTTGCAGTCTTCTTATGGAAACAATAAGCGTGCACTGTGCCGTGTGCTGAACAAAGCACCTAATTATTTATCATGGTTTACTAGCCGAAAAAACCCAACAGACCAGAGGTCCAGAAGGGCCTCTGAGTCATGTCCAGTTAAGGCAGGTACCGCAGACCAACCCTTCGGCACACCCCAGCGCTCAGCCCTCCGTACGGGGAGACGCTTACTCTGCAATTTCTCTCTTTCAGCCACGGTGAGGAATGAGGTCTCCTTCCGAGATTTGCAGCACAACCAGCCAAGAAGGGAGAGCAGTTTTGCTGAAGGCCACATAATGGTTTCCTGGTAATTATCCTCATTCCCCACTCACCGGGCTACATCAATATCAGTAGCTTCAACCTCACAGCCAATAAATAAAACCTTTAGTAACAGCATTAAAAAGCATATATTAAGCACACGACTCTCTGGAGCGAGCTCACCTCTCCACAAGGCGTTCTTTAATCTTTACAGCAAACCCACTGAAGTACAAAACCTTACCCTGGAAACCTGCACCAAGGTCCAAGGGCTGAAGACAAAGCAATTACACAGAAACGAAGCAGATCCTTCACTTGCGACCCACAGCAAAAGGGCTCCAACCTTGCACCAGGGACACCTGAGCCGCTGCAGGTCTTCAGGACCTGGAAGCCTATTCAAGAACAAATGAATCGGTTTTTCATTTTAGCCTGATTTTCAGGATCTTGGAGGGGCACCTTTAATGTTTGGCAACCTCAGACAGTATTTCTACAGGTGACGTTATTGCCTTCTTTTATACCAGATGTTAAAAATAAAACCCTGAACCTGATGTGAGCAACCTTCACCTTCTACAATTTTGAAGTTTTACATTTCCCCAGGCTGTTTCTTGCCCCCACTTGTGTTCCACCCTCACTACACCACAAATTCTGCCAGCCAGAAAGCAAATACTCAGGTGGTAATTTAGGAAGACACAAATTAAACTAATAAGCATCAACAGGTCTTTAGTGGCCAAGAGACAAGTTCTTAGATTTCTGGGTCGCATAGAACACCTCCGAATACAGAGAAGAGTATAATGTCAGTACTGGTGATATGGTCTCACATCTCCTACCCATTTACTCAGAACTAATGTTGAAGGCGAGGGCTCGCAGCACACAGGGTCACGGTTAGATACAGGGACATTAAATACATCGCGTTTCAAGTGGTCGGTGCCTATAGCGAAATAAAGCCAGCTGTATACAGCAAGTTAGCAAAGTCAGGGCAACCTTTTAATAAATCGTTTTGGTCAAAGAAAAATGGAAAAGCGTGTGGAAGTCAAAGTTATAGCTAAAAACCCCAGAACAAGGGAAAACACACAACTTCCCTTAAAAGTTTCTCTTCTGATCCACTGCCTGATGCAGCCAACTGCAAGGAGATTGTGGGTCAAACACTACATAATTTAAATACAGCTATTTTTACCTTCAAATATTTGTAGTACGACAACTCTAGCACCTCTCCACGTGTTTGGTTTTTTGTTTTTAAATAGCAATTCCTAATGACTTCCCTTAGGTTCCCCCTCAAGCGCCATTTGCTGCTGCTCTGCGCCTTCCACTCCGCCAGCTCTGGCTTTGCCGACACGAAACGCTCATCCAAGATGCGGTGATGTGGGATGCTGAAGGAGCCGGCTCCAAACTGCTCCACAGAAGATGGCATCCAGCACAGATGCTGCTCATTCCCACCTTACACCGATTTCTATAGTAACACACCACTTAGAATCATAGAATCACTAAGGTTGGAAAAGACCTCTAAGATCATCAAGACCAACCGTCAACCCAACCCCCCCATGCCCACTAAACCATGTCCCCAAGCGCCTCATCTACACGTCTTTTAAATCCCTCCAGGGATGGGGACTCCACCACTGCCCTGGGCAGCCTCTGCCAAGGCCTGACCACTCTTTCAGGAAAGAAATTTCTCCTCATGTCCAACCTAAACCTCCCCTGGCACAACTTGAGGCCGTTTCCTCTCGTCCTATCGCTGTTACTTGGGAGAAGAGACCGACCCCCCCTCGCTCCAACCTCCCTTCAGGCAGTTGCAGAGCGCGATGAGGTCTCCCCTCAGCCTCCTCTTCTCCAGGCTGAACACCCCCAGTTCCCTCAGCCGCTCCTCATCAGACTTGTGCTCCAGGCCCTTCCCCAGCTCCGTTGCCCTTCTCTGGACACGCTCCAGCCCCTCCATGTCCTTCTTGTCGTGAGGGGCCCAAAACTGAACCCAGGATTCGAGGTGCGGCCTCCCCAGTGCCCAGTACAGGGGCACGATCCCCTCCCTGCTCCTGCTGGCCACACCAGTGCTGATACAGGCCAGGATGCCGTTGGCCTTCTTGGCCACCTGGGCACGCTGCCGGCTCGTGTTCAGCCGCTGTCGACCAGCACCCCCAGGTCCTTCTCCTCTGGGCACTTTCCAGCCGCTCTTCCCCAAGCCTGGAGCGGTGCCTGGGGTTGTTGTGGCCCAAGGGCAGGACCCGGCACTTGGCCTTGTTGAACCTCCTCCATTGGCCTCGGCCCATCGATCCAGCCTGTCCAGGTCCCTCTGCAGAGCCTCCTGCCCTCCAGCAGATCAACACTCCCGCCCAGCTTGGTGTCATCTGCAAACTGACTGAGGGAGCACTCGATCCCCTCCTCCAGATCATTGATAAAGATATTGAACAGGACCAGCCCCAAAACTGAGCCCTGGAGAACACACTTCTCTCCTCTTCAAGCATTGCTGCCTTCAGCTCCTAAATGCTTTTGTTCCCAGGTCCTATATGGACCTTATGGTCCTTCCTTAATGGAAGCTCACTTTGTAGATAAGTTATTATTCCTTTTTCCTCGTTACTAGGAGCAATAGTAGATAAGTGTCATCTGACATCAGCACATCACAGAGAACACTCACCACTGTATTAATTAACGTGTAAATATTGCAAATATTAGTGGCAGTGCACTAGTCACGGCAAGTGGTAAATGGAGTGACAAAGTCATCTTCTGTCCATCACATAAACGTGCTCACATTAGTATCCGTAGCACTAATAGTACCCAACCCTAACAAAACCTATCCAGATCATAAACATCCAATATTAACACCCCAGACAGCAAACATTCTTCTTTTATTCCAAACCCTGTGTTCATTTAAGGTCATTATTGTGGTATTTCCTATCTTTTTAAACACATATGAATAGAAAATGGCAGTGATGAAGCAACAGTCAGACAAGGAGGTAAAACTGCCTGTTGCCTCACAAACCCAGTAGCCAAAAATAAGGTTGTCCTTCATCTCCAAGCACAGGCTTACAGGTACGTGAAATGAATGACGCAGAGCAGGAGTCAAATGCGACTGCGATAATTGCTCTGACCCTGCTAACAAGAAACATCCCGATTACAGCTAGAGAAAACGACCGCTTAAAAATAATTTAATTTACGGTACCCTACCCTTGCAGTGTGCTGTAAGGCTATAATCACACATTTCACTCATTTCTGCCTGGAGAGTTTCGAGGCACAGGTTTTCTCTGGAGAGAATCAACCAAGACGAGATGGATGACTTGTAACCACTCAGCCCAGCTCTCGCAGGCAACACAGAAGGGTCCTTTATGTTGCGTATCTAGTTTTATTTTACTTACTTCCCCAAACCCTACAACCACAGCCATTGGGATCTTTGATTTAATGCACAAATTAAAGGGGGAGAAAGGGAAGGAAGACAAAAAATGCTAACCACAAAACATACATCAAATGCAGAACAACATAACTGACCCGTAGCCGATGGAGCTGCCTCCGCTTCTTTCACAAGCTACACCAGAGGCTGCTCTGCCAAATGCCATTTTTGCAACTCAACCGAAAAATAACTCGTGGCGATTTCATCTCGTTTCCTATCACCTAGTTCCTGAGCCTTCTAAGACTTCCACAAAGGTTACAGTCTTCAGATACTAGAACAGGTCTCATTTGGTAGTTGTCCAGCCATCCTAGAGTACGTACATGGAACACAAGGGGAGAAAAATAACCAAGACAGGTTGATAATAACCAAGACAGGATCTGGCATGGTGGCCAACCTGCTCATAGCCATAACAAACTTGCACAGTGATCGTGTAGTTTCAGATTCCCAAACTCACCTACTGGACCATGCCGGGCAGTCACTTCTTCTACAGGTGGGGAATTTGTCTAGAAGGTGTTCTCACACCTTACCTTATCCTACCAAGGATTGATAAGATCTCTAAAAATTAGAGTTAATAATTGAAAAAACCAGAAGTCTCAGAGAAGGAGATGTCCAGAGCACTTGCAGTGAGGAAGAATTGTTTCTGAGCACTGAGCATTGTCTGATAGACCACGAGAGGTCTTCTGAAGGCACCAAGCCATTAAAACATCCCGTACAACCTTAGCTGAGGACCCCCAAGCTGTCAGTTTACGCTTTAAGGGCTTAAATAAAAACTCACATAGCATTGACCTCCTAAAGGCGCACACACATCCTTAGAGGTGGCATCACTTTTAATTTTACATCAACTGATTTACCTCAAAGCTGTAGACCAAAGCGGAGTTGCTCTAAGACTCAGCTACGAATCCAAACCTCTTTGTCTGCCCAGTTTTATCACTGGGAAAACGGAGAGCGCATCAGATGCGGACAACGCAATGATTAAGATTTGCTGGTAAAAACAATTCTCGGTGCTCCATTTAAACACTTCTCAACACCGTCTACATTCAGAAACACACATCCCTTTAAGGTAGCCACTGGTCAGCGAGAGAAATAAATTGGGCATTTTATTCAAATGCAGCTTTTAATGGATTAATAAAGCTTTCCCAAGCAGTGACTGTGATTTAATCCATGCACTCAGCAGACGGGATCCCGATCTCAAAGTCTGGCCGAGATACACGTGCCGGAGGTTGAACCCTCCCAACAGAAGCTCTTTCCCTGCCCTCAGAAAGCTGCTCTGGAAGGGCTGCTCCCACCACCAGGCTTTGTAATGCTCCAGTCGAGCATTTCTATCCTACAGCCAGCACTAAGTTGTCACAGTAAAAGATAGATTATTCCAAATCTCCAACTCCCCCCCCCCCTTTCTAAAACTTTGGGATTATTCTAACAAACAGAAAAAATACTTCAGAACACTAAAGGGCACCTTCTTAATACCTTCAAATTCTAACTCTTGTTATAGTCCTGCATTAAAATCAGACTTCAGGTGAAGCGGAAAGGAGGAGGAGGAAGAAAGGAGCAAAAGGCAAAGGGGGAAAACAAAAAAAAAAACCAAAACAAAACACACTTTGCTCTCATTTCGCAAGCTAAACTGAACATTGGGTATTTTCCACTGCTTTTATTTAAACCAGATCCACCATCTGGGACAGAGACACTGTCAGGCCTACCTCCATCAGGAATTTGTCTCTCGAGAAGTTCACTGTGGAGCTCACAGGTAGATCAGAGAAGGGGTCACAGCCCCCCCAACCCTTGCCACGTTCTGGTTGTTGCTGAAGGGTTCTGCCAGCTCAAACACCGGCCCCAGGGCTGCAGTGTTAACTCGGTGATGGATGGAGACGTTACAGAGTGGATAGGAAAGAAAAAGCAGCACATTTTCCTTGTGGTGTCACATCATCAAGCAGGAAAGTCGGGAAACGGCGTGAAGTCCACTGAACGGGCACGGAGGACAGGCAGGATACACGGATGGACTGCTGCCACGGGACGCTGGCAGTCGTCACCCATCTGAGCATGTGGCAGCTCCCTCCTTCTCCTCCTCCCCCCACACAGCACGCTCTTTGGAGAAGACACCATACTCCCTACGGATACACAGTGCTCTATGCATCAGCGGCCAGGCTGAATTTCTTTCCCCCACTACACAGGAATAGCAGTTCAACCTATTGAGGCAAACAGCCAAGAAGTTTGACATGGAGGAAGTGCAGCTTGGTTACACCAAGCTTTGAACAAATCACAGAATCACTAAGGTTGGAAAAGACCTCTAAGATCATCCAGTCCAACTGTCAACCCAACCCCCCCATGCCCACTAAACCATGTCCCCCAGCGCCTCATCTCCCCGTCTTTTAAATCCCTCCCGGGATGGGGACTCCACCACTGCCCTGGGCAGCCTGGGCCAAGGCCTGACCACTCTCTCAGGAAAGAAATTTCTCCTCATGTCCAACGTAAACCTCCCCTGGCACAACTTGAGGCCGTTTCCTCTCGTCCTATCGCTTGTTACTTGGGAGAAGAGACCGCCCGCCCCCCCCTCGCTACAACCTCCTTTCAGGTAGTTCTTTCACCGCTTCTTCCTCCACCAGATTTTGCTTCCAGCTCTGGCAGGTAACCACAGCCGATGTTCTCGCTCTCTCCACTGCGCTCACATCCACAACCCCCACGCTACCTCTGGTCACCGCTGGAGTAGCTTCCTTCAGCTTCCTTCAGCTTTCCCATTTACAACAGCCCCTGCGGATTTGCTCCACCAGCAGTTTTCTGCCTTCACAGATGCAACACCACAGACCCACACAGCAACTTTTCATTAGGTCCTTATGAGCAACCCCTCACCAAGAGTCAACGCTCCAGAGCCGGAAAAAAAACCTTAATATGTGAGCTGCAATGTAGGCAGAGGATGAGGGATGTTGGCAGGACAAGACCTCATTCCTCATTTACAACTCATTACTTCTGGTTTTGGACACCACAGAGCCTCACCACACCAGACCCACCTATTGAACCCCACGTAGACCACCACTGTCAACGACAATCAGCCGGGTAGGTTTGTGCACGGGGGAGATGACCAAAAGCAGCAGCAATACTGGAAGACAGCAATGAGGTTACCAACACAGCGTGTTTTACCAAATCGTGAGAGTCTACATTAAGTTCCGGAAAGCTTCCCGCCTGGTTTAGTTTTCCATCTGTCGCCAAACAGACCCCATAGCACATAGATTTCTTGCATGCTGGTATTTGGCAACAGCAAGATATATTTCCTAGCAGGAATAAAAAAAAACCTCTTCCATTCACACTGAAACATCTACTGGACATCCCTGTGGGCCTTATTCCCAGAATACTGAAAATCCAGACCTCCAAATGGGAAAAATATACTGATTACCTGCCAGTAACCTCCAAGAGTGGCAAGCCAAGCCCTAAATAACAGTCTGCATTACCATTTGGCTACCGCACAGTAACTGGGAAAATGTTATTGTTCTGAGTTTGACTTACTTGTCAAGATAATTGCTTCAGTATTAATTAAATGTTCTCTGCAGCTGCATAGAAAGCTCACGTGGATAATTTACTGATTGCACGGTATATGCTTCTCTTGAATCAGTGGGCACAGCATGACCACTAGACCCAAGTCTGTTAAACACTAAACATTAATGTTTTAGAGCCTAAAAACCCGAATATCTGTTTCAGAAATTTGAAGGCCAATTATAAGCATGACTTTTTACACCCTCAAAACAGCAAAAACATTGCAGGGGGGGAAGAACCACCCCACCACCTACTCAAGCAAAGCATTTGGTGCCACAGTCACTACCCCACACAGCCACTTCCCTTACGTCTACATCAGTGAAGTCCACTGGCACACAAATACGTCTCAGCTGAGGATGCAAAGGCATTTCATATTCACACAACAGCACACAGCCACCAGAAAATTCACCCAAAGCTCTGCTCAAGGCAATCCAGAAAGACTCTCCCCATTTGCAGCCAACTGCTGCAGTCACGTCTAGATGATGCTCAGCTGATGGCTGTCCTCCTCCTCCTCCTACCTTCAGCTTCACTACAGCAGTCGTCTCTCCCCATGGGGTGGCCCAATCCCAGCCGCTTCCCCACCTTCACATGCCCTGGCCTGGCCTCAGGAATAAACTGATATTTCTTTAGCCACCCCTCATTTTTCTAATGTTCATCTGCTGCTAATCCTACTTACAGTCCACTTAAACATTCTATGAATTAATATTAACTATAAAGGTAACAGCAGATCAAAGGGCCTGCAAGTCCAGAAAGACTTGCTGCCAGTTCAGAAATCTTGCTGTGGATTACCTAAGGGGGTGAGTGTCATTACTCCTCAAAAAGCCACGCTACCTTAGCTAAAGAGCCTGACAAATTATCATCAAGACTGGATCATCATATTTACATACCCTCTTCTACCAAGTAACCAACTCAACCATTGGTGCAGCTACAAAAATACTTTATTACTTGCTTTTTCAGCTCTCACCAAACTGTAACAAATTTTGAGCACTGTCCCAAGCCTGCCTCAAAAAAGTGCAGGACACTTAAAATGACATTTATTTTTAAGTTCTGCAGCTCTATTTCTACATCGATCTTCACCAAGAAAACAAGGTGCTCATTAAGACCTTCCATCGGGAAAACTCGTGCCAAAATCCTTTCCACGTTCCCCTGGCTGCATCTCAACCTCTTCTTCTTCTTCTGTGTTCAACATATGACCCAGTTTGGAAGAAACTAAAGGACCCAAAGAGCCCAGAGGTTCTCAGGAGGAGAGGGAAGGGATTGTCCTGACATGGATTACATTGCTATGTTGTTAATTACATCGAGCCCGTTTTCTATTGAGATTACAGCCTGCCACACTGCCGTTGTAACCTCTGAAGTCTCTCCAAAACCTTCTTTCACTGTTGCTAGCTTAGTGCTCTTGGTCGAGTCCCAAGCTGTGGAAATTTGGGCTGTGTTTTGATCAAAGCCCTCCTCGTGTTCCGTGCAAATTTCAACACTTGTGGTCGCTGGGTTCCCTCGCCAAGCTCGAACCGTTGCCTTTCAACACCCATCGCTCCCTGCTTCTTTCAAGGGGTGATTAGGCACGGCTCTCAAGCAAAGCTGGTATTTAAGAAGTTGTTTGAAGGCCTGGGACAGGGTTTTACATAATAATGATGACTTTGTTTAATTAGGCTCTGCAAAATGTTTCAATTTTAGATCAAACCGTTCAACTTTTTATTCCCCTTCTCAGAGATGTAGTCTATCTCGAACGAACTACGAAAATTGAAAAAATTACAGAAGCAAATGAGCTCTCAGAGAACCACATTAGAAGGACACACTTCAACCCCCCGAAGATCCCCATATCTCCACGTGCAGGGGCTCCTCAGCAAAGCACAGCTCCCGTCTCCAAAAATGTAGCTTTTGTTAATGAAGTCAGAGCATCATCACCCATCCTGCCAGCAGCCTGAAGACCACATCAAACCCATACATCACGGACAGGGAAAGAACTAACACAGCTCCCTTTGACTGAATTATAGTAAATCCACTTTTTCCAAGCACAGCATTCATGAGAGACACACAACAGAAAAGCCGTAACAACCTACTGCACCACACAACTAGGGAATTCTCTTAATGAAAGAAACCAAACCTCTGAGGGTCCCTTCTGATCTTCACAAGAACAGCCTTCTCCATCAGGGGCCTTACCTGAAGAAATAAAATTTCAAGTTTTTTCACTGCGTTACTCTTCAACGCAGAATCTTTCCTTAAACGCAGGAGTCCAAAGCAAGATACTCCAGGGCAAGCATTTTTCCCTAGGCATTAAGGTATGGATAAGGTTTCTACTAAAAAAAGGTATCAACCATTCTTGTGGCAATTTTAGATTAATTTGTGCAGGCACGTCCAACAGACGAACACGCAGGGCTGTGCGGGATGGCATCAGAGATGCGGCTTCCTTGCTCTGAGCCTGTCAGTGCTCACAAGGACCAGGTTCTGATGATATTTTAACAAAAGAAAGACTATTTCCCAAGTACACTCTGGAAGCTGACACTACAACTGCTGACAGAAGTATCTATCTTCTTTAAAAAAAAAAAAATCTAGAAAAGTTTCCAATCATAAAACCACCTCTACATTGACATGGCAATCATCAGGAGACCTCCCCTAACATGGGAAGCAAACCAACCCCTCCTGCAAGAGTTCAGTCTGGGTAAAACCAAGAAGCATGAGGAAGTTTTAATGCCTGAGAGGTGATAATAACAGTTGTTGGGTAGGAAAACATTTCACAAACCTTCTCAAACACACTAATGGGGTATTGCAGGCTCGACCCTTTGGCTGGACACGTAGCTACACTCTAGGAAGGGATCCAAGTCGTTCCACACTTCTTCTAGATGTCAGCAAAAAGATCAAATGGCCAACGAGGCCAATTCCTTCCACTGGCACCAGAGAGAGGTTATTCCTTCCACAACATCAGTTCCGAATTCATCTCGCCTCAAGCGTGCTGCAAATACACTCAGTCCACGGCAAGAACACAGCTGAATTCTCCCGGGACAGAAGCAGCAAAGGGCAAATATCAGGTAAATAAGGGCTGGAGCTTCATTCTCTGCAGGAGAGGAGCTTCCCTCTGGACAGCCCGACTCCTTCTTGTACGCAAATACCAAAATGCCGTTACATTAGTCACAAGCAGGACGAGAGTTACCCAAAATGAATGCTTCTGTTCAAAGCCAACAACTACTACGTTCTCTCCCCGTGGCATCTTCTTCTGGACCACACTAAGCCCTGAATGACTCTGCTGCTCTTCTGAGCTGGCGTCTGGCAGCGAGGTCACTCAGTCTATGTCACTATGGTTGTGAAGATGCACACCAAATTTGGTTGGGTTTTGTTTGATTAGCTGAAAAAACAAGGGCTGATAAACTCTCAAGCTGTACTGCTGGATACAAGGGTGAAACACCCTGAGGATAAGAGGAATATCCAAACTGGTTTCAAACTGTAGCACAGAGAAACATACTTTAAGGTCAAAAGCCAAAATTCCCAACTGGCTCCAATATTACTGGGATTATTCTTTCCCTTCCTTGACCAGCTTTCTATTTTTTAATATCCTTTGGAGACAATGACAAAACCAGGTAGCACTAGTCTTCCACTCAGACCCTGAACTTCTGAAACCTCATTTACACATGAATCTAAGGTACTCCAGAAATAATTTTAAACTTTCTGTTCAGAGTCTTGAACGGATAAATTATTCAGCCATGTTCCTTGAAGATGCACAAGGAGCACCCATGAGATCAAACAGAAGCTACTGAAGATGAGAAAATAAAGCTGTTATCCATATGCATGAAGAAAGAGCCATCTATAAATAGCAAAGTAGGAAGTTAAGTCTCCTTCAGGAACATAATTTATACGAAGTTGTTTTTGTTCCCAACTTCAGAAGTGAGAAATAGGAGGAGGAATAAAAATTTATTGCAATCTGATGTAGATGTTGGACGGCAGCTTTCATATCTTTGCATTCCCAGAAGCTGCTTCACATGAGAGCAAGCTACGGCTCCAGAACCGTGCTGAAAGCACAAGCTGCAGAGAAGCAAAGCGCTTCCCCCCGCACACACAAGTGAATATGCTCTCAGAGCTCTTTGACTTCATTTTGCCCAGATCTGTTTGCAGCCACGTTAAAAAACGACAGGCTGAGTTGCAAAATGAGAGACACAGCAGAGTACAACTCCAGCCCTCTGCTCAGCGCCTCGCACCCGCACCGCTGCAGAGATGTGTCCCACTGCGCCTCAAGCTGTCTCTTTCACTTACCAGTGACCCCCAGTCTTTTTTAGATTGC
This sequence comes from Pelecanoides urinatrix, assembly GCA_013400755.1. NCBI lineage: Eukaryota > Metazoa > Chordata > Aves > Procellariiformes > Procellariidae > Pelecanoides > Pelecanoides urinatrix. Next base: position 43,366 of record VZTQ01002375.1, read on the forward strand.
CTGGCTGTAACTGGGAGGTTTGCAGATAAATCATAGAATCATAGNGTGCCAAGCTCTCCTGAAGTCTTCAGGACGAAAGCTCATCTACCCAAGCTCCCCACAACTCCACGAGAAAAATGTTTCAGGGAGAGAGCTCCTAGGTCAGGGGATTTTTTTAGTTAAGGAGCAAACCCGCTGTACCTCTCGCTCGTGTTAGCAAAGCAGAGATGTGGGAGATTTCAGAGGATACTTCATCTTCCAGGGTGGGGAGCTTGTCTGCTGCTCCTCGGCAGTTGTGACATGGAAGGGAAGGAGAGGACGCAGTTGCCTACACGCTGTCTGGGTAAAGCGCGAGAGAGACGTGTCCGTCACTGCTAAATACCAAATTCCTGAGTGATGGGGCACGCAGTAACATTTGCTGGCGGGAGCAACATCAAATTGAGTTTAGACAAATGCCTAGAATGGACTAACAGCTGCGGAAGGGGAAAAAAATAAAAGGCAAAAAATAAAACCCACAAACCTTTTGACCAAAAAAGGCAGCCAAGCAGCCTAGAAATAAGCGGAGAGACAAAAATCTGCTGAACACCTTGCTGCTCTTTGACAGCAAGGCTACTGTCTCACGCATCACTTCGTAGCCAGAGGCCACAGAGACTGTGGGAACAGTGAGCAAAACCCTGACATTTGGGTTTGGTACAATGAACTCTGTATCTCAGCTTGCGCATTTCCACAGAACAGAGACAACGATACTTTTTCTACAACAGCTGCAGACAACCAAGCCCTCAGCACCGCCTGGAAAAGGCTCTTTGCTGGTCTGTGTGTGGCACCATAAATACATAAAGATGCTCCTTTAAGTGCAATCTGGAGAGATGCTTTCTCCCAAGGCGCACAGCCCCGAGAAGTGTCTGTGTGCACGTGCTCCGGCTGCGCTGGGACTGATCCCGTGTGCCACCCTCCATGCGGAGGCCCCGGTTTTATCTATTTGCCCTGCAGAAGATTTTCCTCCATCATCTCGGGTCAAAAGCAGAGGCAACACTAAGCCCTGACGCTGCTCCAAAAAAATAAGATTCTCACTGCCGAAGAGCTGTGCGTACCAGATGGGGCCGTCCCCCCTGGACGATCCAGCCTGCTGTCTTGAGAGAAACCCCCTCGATGAGCCCCTCGGAAAGGCAGGAGCAAGACCAACGACCCCAGATCTCATTACCGGTCCCGTCAGCAGTCCGACCCCCTGCTCCCACTCCCCTGCTGCTGAACCAGACGGGAATCAAGGGTTTGAACTTTCCCTCCAGACACATCTCGGCAGCACGGAAACTCGGGCTGTCAGCCACCGGCGAGGCAGGAAAAACCCAGAGGGAATTTCAGGCAGCAGGAGGTTTGCCCGCTGCCAGCATCCCGAGGATCTGCCTCTGCCCCCCACGCCGCCAGCGGGCTCCTGCTAGCAGACCTAGGGAGCTCGGCACAATAAAAACCATCAATCCCATCCACTAAACGCTTCCCTCCCCTCCCCAAATACCAAAACTTCTCCTCTTTTCCCTTCCCCTCAAAGCTTCTCAACAGTTCTGTAACGTTTCAATTTTCGACCAGAGGACCTCCAGGCTCTCGCTGCTCCCAACCCCGTCGCAACCGCTGAGGCTTCGCATCTTCTGACAGCCCGAATTAGAGCCCCGAAGTCTCCCACGCAGGGTTCCTGTAAACACGTCCCTATTACAGAGAAGTTGTTTCTCTTTTTTTTTTTTCTCTTTTTTTTTCTTTTTTTTTTTTTTTTTAAAGTGAGAAAAACCCACTAGGGAAACTTGAATACTTTAATCTTGGGCAAGAAGAGCAGAGCGAAAGCTTCGTTCTCCGTAACGCACCCTGCACCACTAATCCCTGCTGCCTGCCCAGGGACAGCAAACGAGCGCATGGACTGAATAAGTGAGATGGAAGAAAGCCGGTTTAATTTTTTTTTTTTTATTTCAAATAATTATTTAAAGCTGCGAGGGACCTTGTTTTTAAAATCACACTGCGTGCACTCTATATATTACGCTGAGACTGACACGAAGAATTATAAAAATCCAACTGCTAGCGAGCTACATCAAAACTGCTTATTTGTGATTTTGCTGTTCTGGATTTTCTCAGGCTGCAGACAATGCAATAAAAGCTCTCTATAAAACAATATTCTTCCATATTTTAAGAACACACTGGAAATATTTCTTCTGCTCTTAATGTTTTCTAAAACAAAATTTCAATCTAAGGCCAAATTTAAGCTATTTTCCAGCAAGCCTCAGTAATTTGGGATGTTGGAACTCGGAATCAGCAATACGCTTAGGAGCGAACTCAACTTTAAGCATGTGCTTAATTTCCCCTAAAGGTGACTTAAGCATGCTGAAGCACTTTCCTAAATAGTCACGGTTTGCTGTATCGAGGCATTAAAAAGAATATAAAGTTTTGAAATACAGTTTAATAGTGACTTACGGTTTCTCTTCTAACCAAAAATGAAAAATTAATATGGATGCAATAGTATTTTTCTTGGTCACTGACATGTTTTTCCAATCCTCTGCATGTTATTGCACTCCATTTTATAGAGAAGCATTATTTGTTCAGCTGAACTATTCCCAGTTTATCCTGTATGATTCAGACATTCATTTGATTTTTGGACAATGGCAACTCCTTTTCAGAAATCAGAGGGGATTTACAGATATTTATTCTGTAAAAGTGAATTCTGCAAAGGTTGAATTGACCCGAGATCAATTTTTAGGGTTTTTTTAATCTATTCTCTCATACCAAGGCTCTCCAACTTCTGCAAGCCAGCGCTGTCGCTTCTGGAGTCCTAAGGGTATGGAGCAGCAGTTCACATGTCTAACATCTAACGAGGCATCAGCAAACTAGAAAGCTTTAAATAAAATCATTAGGGCACTGGACGAAAGCAGCTTTCTCAAAGACCATCTGTACCACACTACTTATCACGGCTTAAGGTCCACACCATTGCTCACTGCAAGAAATATTGGAAATGTTAAACTTCTTATAACAGCCTCCTGGTGACAGTGAAACCGTAACTTAAGCACAGACTCAACTCTTGCCTTCAAATTTGCAAGACTAAATATAATTAATTTCACTGGGAGACTAAGCGCAGAATTTGGCTTAAGCAGTGTAGAAGCGGGTGTTGCTGATACAGTCCTACAGTGCCAGTCTCACTGGGCAGAGGAGAAGACACTTACCAGGTTTCCTTTTCTCTAAGACATCTCAGAAAATGTTCTACATTAAAACAGAGCCTTATCGTCATTCTGTAAGATCAGTAATTACTGAAATTATTCCTGCTCAGTCACTCCTGTTTGCATTTCTATAGGCATATGTTGGTTTTTTCCCCTCCCCTATAATTTTTAAGCTCAGAAAACAGAGAGGAAAAAGCAAGCAACTCACATAACAAGAGTTCAAGCACCTATATAATGTCCCCCAGATGTACACAGCACTTCACTACAGACTTCTTCCCTTCCTCCAAACCTCCTGTCATGTTGCCCGCCAGTGTTAGTTTGTTCCGAAAAGTCTTAATATTTCCAAAGACAGGCTTGGTTTTAAAACCAAAAATCACCTGACAGCGCCAACAGAAGACGATCCAAGGGTAGAAATGCTCTTAAGGAGAAGCAGGTTTCTGGAAGGACATTCCAGACTTGACCTCAAACCCCAGGCAGATGGGTGGTTGCTCAGGCTGGAGCTTGAAAGTCAACTCAAATCAGGAGAACTAGAACCAAACCAGGGCAGTGGGGACCTCTCCACTCCCACCAAAGCTGGGCAAGTTCACGTCATGAACTTGACCAAAGGCAGCACCTAATTTATAAACCCCTTCCTCCTCCCCAAGTCCATTTTTCAGCCAAACTCGCTCGGTGTACCCACAACGGCACAAGGCAAGGGGAACAAAGAGAAGGGGAAAGGTAACACCGCTTCTTTCCAGCAGCGATGCCCAAAGCAAACCCCCGTGGTTGCACTGCCACGCTCTGCTCATCCATCCTGTCCTCCGCTGCTCCACTCCCATGGCTCCATCAAGCTGCCAACGACGTGCAGAAGGCCACTCGCAAGGGCTGTAATTTCCACACAGAAGTTGAGGGATCGCAAAGGAGGGTCAACACGGGGTCACGCGAGGACAGGAAAAAACAAAAGCAATCGTGAAAAGCACTCGGGACCACTTGAAGGCAAACTTTCCATGTGCCTCCTGACAGCTTATCACTGCCAGCTTGCCCGCCACAGCCAGCAAAGAGCAACTTTTCCCCAGCTGTGTCACTCCGCACGCTGCTCTTAAAAATAGCACTTCTGCAGAGAATGCCTTATATTTCCCCAATGGTAAGACACATGTGTATAACATGTCCTGAGGTTAATTTGCTAATTTTGCTCTTGTTTAGGATTAGCTAGGTTAACAGCAGAAACCCAACGGAAAATGTCAACAATCACGTCTTTCCTAGAGGGGGGCGAGGGGTTGAAAAGACTTCTTTCCTGACATGTGTCTGGTTTTACACTGTTGTTTTTGGCTCTTCAAAGGAAGGAAATTAAATGAACAGCTTCTTTTTTTATCCTTTTGGAATACTAAAAAGGATAAATGCTGAGCAACAAGGCTGCAGGAGGACGTGAGGGCCTTTCCTCTGGCCACACATTTTTGTCAAAGCTGTTTTAAAATTCTCAAGTCCCTCCAATATAATCCCCCGCAGCTGTCATCACCCACACACCAGGTTCCCAATAAATGCTCAAGCCACAAATCTCCCCCAGCAAGATGACAAGGCCATGGATATTGCAGGTTAGGAACCAAAGAGCAGTAGGATATTCATTCTGTAGCACCAAGCCAGGTTGCTAGGTCTCATCCTCCAAGACGGTCTTGGTGGTCCCACCATCTTCACTGGTGCTTTGCTCATACAAGTCCGTTTTCAAGCCCGCGGTCCAAACTCTAAAGAGGTTCTGCACCACTTCTGCAGCTCCTGAGCTGGGGCGACCCTCTACAAACACGCTGAGAGACTGTGGTCCTGTAGATGTAGCTGAAGGTGTTAGGAAACCACTTTCCTCTGCCGAAGGGTACGGCCCCACTGCAGAGCCAGCGGGAAAACTGTGCGAGCATCCTGCATCTGCTCCAGTGCAAAGGCTGATCGTGAAAGGTAATAACAGAAAATGCTACAGATATTTCTGCAGTAAGTACTACAGACATGTCTGAGGCAAATATTAACAGCTGCCTGGTCCCGCTCCAAGAAGGTTATAAGTTATAATTTAGATGCCAAGAAATTCAATTCTTGCTGCAAGACTGCAATAAAAATTTTTAAAGCTGTAAGATACAAGAAGAAAGTGGTGCAAAGACAGGGGAAAAAAAAGAGGAATCAGATGGTTAAAATTCCCAGGGAAGCAGGAGATGAAGTTGCTTTCCAAGCCGGAGGTAAAAGGTCTGAGCTACTAGAAGTCATCAGAAACAGTAGGATGCAAGACACAAGGTACAGTAACAAACCTTTCTTGGACCGCTTTTCCAAGACAAATATAACGACAGCATTGATGTTTTTCATTTATAACACAGATACCTTTGTTGGTAGCCAAGAGAGATACAGACACTGGGGTTTGGCAACAGCTTCCTAAAAACATACGGCAACCTTCCTGCTCTCTTATTTTACTTTGCTCCGCCGTGGTTTCTTCTGTTCTGGCCTCCTTTCTACAGTCTTTTCCTGACCTTTCCCTTCCTAAATACAAACTCCTCATTCCCCCGTCTGCCACCTCTCCTTGCTTCTCCTTGGCAAATCCTGCCGGGAACACAGAAGCCCAGAACAATTGAACAATTTTACCTATAAATATGTATAGTTACGCAACTGAATGTTGGAAGTAGGTTTGCGCTCTGTGCACAAGCTGCTGCACCAGGTCGCTTTCTGCAATTTATAATTTTAATAGGCATCAAAACAGGAAAACATTTTAAGTTATGCAATAGGAGCGATTATTAAAAACAGAAACAGACATCAGCTCCTAAAAAAGAATTTGGAGCAGCTGAGCGGTGTCCGCGTAGCTAATCCAGTTCAACATTACTGCCGCCTCCCTCTCCATCTCATCATTTCCCACCATGTGTTGCTTCCTCTGAAGCTACATCAAACTCCCCAGGAGAGGGGCTGTCCTGCTCCTTCAGGTCAGCAGCTGGTTCCTGACGGAAGTTATCTTCAAAGGTGCTCTTCAAACAGGCACCTTCACACACCCCACCACCCGCCTCTCACCCCTGCCAAATTGGCACAGACTGCCATAAACAAGATGACATTTTTTTTCCCAGGTTCTATGAATATTTTCTGGTTTATTATCTTACAAGTTCGGTACAGGAGCCAGTGGTGAACACTCTTCTCAAGTTTCCTATCACCTAAGCAAAACCGAAAAACCGCTGCTCTCGTTTCATAAATACCAGGGAAGTCTCTCTCCATAATTTCAACTCTTCTGAAATCAAGTTTTGCACTGCCGTCGGGACACCGGCCAGCTCCCCCAGAACAACGGTTTAGAGCAGCTCAACCCTGCCACCAATTAGGAATTTAAAGGCTTAGAGAAGGTTTCTGTATTTAAGAGGCAAACATTAGCAAACAGACAAAAAATAAGAGAAATAAACAATAATCAGTGAAGAAACATGATAAAAAGTCAAAAGATTGGCTTTCCAGCTTCCTCCCATGAGGACTGAAACAAGAACAGAACAAGGGAGAAGGAAAGGGTCAGACAATTTAGTGGGATGATGAGATTTTTAAAAGCCACGGGAAAGGGATAAACAGAGTTCAAGTCAACAACGGGCAAGAGGTTTTAGTGTCTCACAATACTCGTATTTCAAAACACTGATCAACTCAAGACTCCTAACCTTCTGGACCCGGGGTCAGCAGGGTTTGGAGGTGGAGTCTTGACGCATTGTCTTCAGAAAGCAGCATCTCACTATGCAATGACATGGTGGTAGGATCCCAAATCTACGTGAATGTGATACACCAAGAAGCTGCCAAGCCTATCACAACACCCTTGGGTCCCCCGCACAATGTCCTGTGCAGTCCAACCCTGTCCACCACGTACCACACGGCGTAACCCCACCCATTGCTCAACGGCAGAGGGACAAACTGCCCATAACGCTCTCCTGTAAGCCACAGATCATAGGATCGTTGAGGTCTGGAGATGACCTACTCCAATCCACTTGCAGGGTCAGTGAAGAGCAGATGCCCAGTGAGGACACATGCACCACAGCTCTGTTCTGACACACTCCCAAGGAGGACAGTGGCAACCCCTGGCCAGGAGGAAGGAGAACGAGGCATTGCCTCCATGAGCCCAAGCCTCCCTTGAGACAAGGGAATATTAGTGGCANCCTCTGCCAACAGATGCAGCAGAGGCCGTGCAAGTAGCATCGCTCGGCTCCAGAAGGCGGGGGAGCTGTACAGGGCAAGACCCTAAAAGATACCAAAGGGTGCGTATCGTCTTGTCCCATGGATCTAATAACACTGGCAATGTTTGGCCCGGGGTATATTGAGAATTGGGATGACCGAGGCATCCTACAAAGTCCAGTCCTAGTGCAGGATGGGCATAGATGTTAACATGGCAGGAGTTAAAACAACTCTTCCATTCCCAAAACTCAAAGACAGTTCTTCATCAGCCTGAAAGGCTTCAGATTCTTTACCAATGGAATAAATCTTTTAAAAAATTATAATAATAAAAACACAACAGATGAAACACTTCAGATAGACTCAGTTTTACTTGATGGAAGTAAGAACTTAAAAGGCTTTCAAATAGGTGTGGATGACTGGGGAACCCAGCTGCACACAGATGACTTAGGAGATAGGAGAACATCAGGGCTCAAAACCCTTCCAATACTCACAAGGATTATCCTGTACCTAAATTTTTTGAAGATTTTTGCAGCTTCTGTTGAAGCCACAGTCAGGGAGAGACGAGAAATTGTGAAGCAGTTACTGCAAGCAGCACACCCCTACCGTCCTTATTTCTTAAATAAGAAATGCAATATATATTCCTGTACAAACAGTAGCTAGGGCTATTTTCATACTCATATTATCCAACAATATAACAAAAGACAAAATTATGGGGAACAGGTTTTTTTAATTCAGTTCTGTATTTCAGCATTTAAAAGAAAACACAACAACCTCCGTTCACAGCTGCTCTTGCCCTTGAACCTGCACAACGCTCTTTTCTCTAAGCCTTGCCCAGACTGCCGACCCATTTTGCAGGTTGTTCACCTCCTTAGTGACCACACATGTGCTGTTATTAATGCCTTACTTGGTCCACCACAACACAGAGTACTGCCACAAATTATACACTTAAAAAGATCCACAAGAATTCAACAGAGAATCAACAACAAATGATGAGACAATACAATTATTCTTTGAGACTGGAAGACTAAGGTTGGGGGTTTTTTCATTAAAAAAAAAAACAGGGTGCAAAAGCTACCCAGGTCATTCTGTTGTATAAGCAATGGTTTGAGAGATTATGTTCTCCAAATAATCAAATGGGTTCCTTCTGGTCTATCTGCAGCCTTGTAAACAAACTCATTATGTTAGACCTTAAAAGAAGTAAACAAATATTTGGCATCTGACACCACTGCATTCTTGCACGACTTAAAACAAACCCATGCCACTTGGAAGTTGCGCTGCCCGCCTCGCTGCTCGTTCATCATGCCCCTCGGAGAGGCACATGGCAGCGAGGACACGAGGGGCTCGTCCTGCTCCGAGCCAAGAGGGGACTTTAGTGACGAGTGGTGTGGGTTCAGAGAAGCCACGGCGATGCTCAGATCAGGCAGCTGTGTGAGCGTCCAAACACAAGGCTGTTGGACGCCATCACGTCGAAGCACAGGTAGGCACCGAGCCCTGTAACCCTGCTTGCAGTGCCCGCCTCATCCGTACGGTGCTGCCAGCCCCGGCTCGCACCGCCCGCCGTCCCCACCGCACCGCTACCGGCACGGCCACCCTGCACCCACCAAGAGGACGGAGCAGAGGAGAGGAGCCTCCTAATCCCGGCAGAGCTGTAGATGTAGGATGTAGGANGGAAAAGGAGGGCAGGGGAGGAGATGCCAGCGCTACGCCACTGCGCCTGCCACCGAGAAGTCCTCTTGGCACAGGTCACGCTCCCCGCTGAGATCAAGGCAGTTCGGAGATAGGAAACACCACAATAACAGGCTTCTGGTCAAATATCCCAATATTCGGTAGCAATTTGTGCGAGATCCCAGTGAGTCCAGCACGCTGCTGAGCAGCAAAGCACTCCCCAGGAGAGGGCAGTGGCACACACAGGACCCAAACCTAAACCCTTTCCTCCTCTTTTCACGTAGGGTTTTCCCCTTTTCAGTGTATTTTATACAAGTCTCAAAGCTTGCAACAAAATAGATCTGGGGGAAAAAAAAAAAAAAACCACAGAGTCTAAAGCAAAGCAACAGCAAATAAACAGCCCAGCTGGGCTGGAGCCGGCAGTTTGCTTTTTCAGCTACTTTTGGTGTCCTACTAAACCCTGATCAGCACCAGAAACACCCGGTTTGGTCCACTCAATGCAGACGTGAGCAGAGCGAGGAGGAACCTTCCAGGAAGGGTAACACTATCCACACTGCAACGCCAGGAGATGGGGACAGGTCCTATTTGCCCCACTGAGCTGATGAGACTCCAGCCCCACACGCCAGCCCGCTGGCACCAGCCATGGGTGGAAGACTGCACCCTCGTGCAGGCATCCCAGGTCATCCCCTGGGGCCACGTGCCATCGGCGGCTGCAGAGGACTGAGGAGCAGATACGCTTTCATTTTTTAAAATAAGAACTGCAAAAGCTTGTACGTACTTCGAGAAATTGTTGAAATCCAGTTGAGCCTTTCGAGAGCCACCCATGAGAAAAATAATCATGCCACCCTCTAAGAGGTCATAATTATCAACACTTTAGAAGCAAAAAGCACCGAGGGCAGTGATCCAACACCATGACCTCTCTGCCAAGTCCAAATGCTTGGACAACCTCTTTCCACAAACTCCAAAAACTGGTCAAAACTCTGCCCAGGGTTATGGGATCTCGCTGCTCTCCGTGCTATCTCGGGCAAGGATCTCTGCCGCAGAGCAAGTGCATTCCCATTCTGCGGGATCCAACCCTCTCCTGTCAGCATTACAAACACAAACCACAGCACCTTGAAGAATTAGCACATGGTATGTACTAAACACAAAAAGGAATTCACCTTTAGATTTGTCTCTTGCAGCATGAACATCTGGAGGAGGCAACCTACTCCTTCGATAGCTGGACAAAATCGAAACGCTGCCTTTGTAAAACCACTTATTGCCAATAAACTGCCCCGCAACCCACTCGATCCCTTTTCCTCCATGAAAAGGTATTTGGCCTCCACCAAACATGTCCATATTGTCATGGGTCATCCCCCATTCATCTGCCAGTACCCTCACAGAAAACCCAGACTTTTATTCATTTGCATTGCATCATGGCCAACGGCCTCCTGGCCTGTATCAGCACTGGTGTGGCCAGCAGGAGCAGGGAGGGGATCGTGCCCCTGGACTGGGCACTGGGGAGGCCNATGAACTTCTCCGATCCCAGAGCAGGATCAGGTTTATCATGGCTGAGTGGGGAAGGGGACACATCGGGCACCAGGGACCTGTTCTGGATTTGACAGCAGCATCGTCCGATTTCCTACCGTGCAAATTATTCACTATGCTTGGTCTTATGGAGAAGGCAGCAACCACTGCCCAGCAGCTCTGTTTCTCCACCAAATTTGCACTATGCCAAAAGCCTCCGACACAGAATAGGGGAAAAAAAAAAAAATCTGTTATTTCTTTATTATCTCCTTTTGGGCACAGATTTCATCCCTGGTCCCCAAGTGCCGGTGCTGCACGTTCGCACGTACCACCTCCAAGCGCGGCCAAGCGGGCCGGAAGCCAGCGAGCAAACACCGAGGGTGACTGAGGAGGGGACGGGAGAGAAAACCGCACAGGCTGGCACAGAACTGAGACTGCAGTGCCTGCAAAAAAACTGATGGCAGCAAAAAAGAAGAGAAACTGGCCCTTTCCATAGGTTTGTCCTGCTCCAGTTCCCTGCTGGCATCTCCCATCCCTTTCCCAAAGCCATGGCCGAGCTCCGCGTCTCCAATCATCTCTGTTCTTCCAGCGATTCCTCTGCTCAGAGACTCGGTTCGAGATCCCCAACATTTTACCCGTGAGAAAGGGAGCGAGAGAAATCTGTTCACAACTGCATTTCATTTGAGTCCCCTGCAAGCCTCCACGAGGTTCTTTATCTTGTTATTCTAATGCAAACAGACTTCTGTGATTTTTTTCACATCCAAAATTTCACCATTGCAGTAACCGCAATCCTGGCAGGCTCTCCCCAGCCTGGAAAGGGAACAAACTTTCAAATCATTTATAAATAACCATTTCAAGAACATAGCTTTTATTCTTTCATCCCACAAAAGGCAGAAATTTTGCTCGGGACCGCAAGCTGTCAACTTCCCAGCAAACCCAAAATCCCACTTAACTCTCTATTGTAAACAGTGTAGTATTGCGCTACCACATCAATAAATAAAATTCTTGAAGGAATTATTTTTGTGTTTGATTCACATTTGTTCTGCATATGCCACTGAGCCCAAGGTATTCGTAACGTTAAACTCCTAAAAGCCTCAGCTTTCAAAAGGACCGCGCAGAAGGCAGAAGAGCTAGCCTTCCCGGGCGCTATTGTTTTAGCCAGAACGAAATCCCAAATTGAGGATGTCATTCGTGCCCCCCCCCCGCCTTTAACTTAAGGATTTTTTAAAAAAAAAAAAAATTAAATGGCTCGAAGCGACCTCTGAATCAGGCCGCAGCGTGCTTCAAGCCCCCGTCCAGACCGCGCTATCCGGACGGTGCCTGGGTGGGCAGTGGATCCGTCCTCCAGCCTCCAGTCTGGTTTCAACCATCACGACTTTACGATTGCTGTCTGATGTCCAGGGGTGAAGTTCATGCTTCTTCACCTCTTGCCTCCCTCCAAACCTTTGCTCTGGGGGAGGACAGCACCAGGACTGTGCCTCCCGACCGCGTCGCGGCTGCGGGATGTCCCGCTACCGAGCCGCTACCTGGTCTGCTCCAGAGAGGACCACAGATTGGCAAAGAGCAAAGCAATCCCTGATGCTTCCTTAGGGCTCTAAAAGGCTTCAGAATAAAAAGCTAAAACAAATTACTAAGAGAGAGAGACGAATCTGGAAAATGCAAGTCATTTTGGTTGCAGACAGCCAAAAGCGATTCAAAATAGCTTTGCATAGAGTGGCAGGAGGTGTCCCTGCACATTCCTACGGGTGGTTCCTCCACCAACACCTGCAGAGAAGATGCTCTATAGTCTCAAAGACTCCTGGCGTAAAGCAGAAGCCTCAACCCTACAGAAACGGTGCCCCAGCACACGTCTCTCCCTTCCTCCACAGGAAAGTTGGACGTGTGAGCAGATGAGTAGTCCTGATGAGGATTAACACACTGGAAATGAAAAATCCCTTAAGTAAAGTTATTATCTGCCATCCTTGCAGCCGACCCGGCGCCCAGCAGCAGGAGAGGATTTAGGTTGACCATTTCAACTTTCCACAGTGGGCGTCTGTCTCGCTGCAGTAACAAAGAATTCCTCGGGAAGATTTCAGAAACAGAAGGATTATTTAGCCACCCACACACAGTCAAAATTAACTAGTCATGGAAATTCAAGATAATAAATGCCATAATTTTGCCTTTAACTTTGCAAAAAAAAAAAAAAAAATTTTTTTTTTCGAAAGCGAATGTTTCTAATTTATGGAGAGAAAGAGGAAAAAAAGAATTAAAAAAAAAAACAACCACCCCAACTTTCATTAGTTTGTTTTTCCATGGATCAGAACTCCCCAAATATAAGAAATTAACACACTAATGTAAACACACGTCTGCTCACGGTCCTGGAACAGATTTACCCAGGCACCACAAAATGCTGCCCCTCACCAATTAGTAACCCCGATTTGAGACTTATTGTATAAAAACGATCCTATAAAGCTTTTTTTCATCTTCACCATCTAAACGGGAAAGCGGTGGGCCTCCGCTCTTCTCAAAAAACTGGAAAGGATGAGTTACAGCAACGGAGATCAGAGGAGAGACACGAGACGTGCCAAAGCAAGGGAAACCTGGAAGGGATATTAAACCGCCTACTTCAGAAATTAAGCACCAGCCTCTGATGAAATTAATAGGGACGAAAACAAAATAAGTGAGGAATTTGGTGACTATCAGAGCTGGCGAGATGGTTTCAAAAGGATTCTAGTCTCGCGGCTTATGGATTTTGGTGTCTATGCAGGACGAGCCCCAGCTGCCGCAGCAGTGCCGCTGCAGAGACCCCTGCCCACAGGTTCTCCAGCATCTAATAACACAAACTCATTCTGCAGCCTTTTGCTTCAGCTACAGCACTTCTAAAGGCTCTCCTTGGGTACCCATCACCATTAATCCCTCGTAATTAAGCCTTCCAAGAATCTAAATGTGGCCGAATCAAACGTAACGGCCATGCAAGTGACTCCAGAGGCACAAAAGCCCTTTTATTGCAGAACTCATACTCTGCACTCAGCAGAAGACCACTCGCCCCAGCGGATGCACTCCTGCCTGTCATGCTTTCCTCGCTTTCACGCTTTCCGTGCTCATGTACACAGCCAGTGTTTAACAGCAAGCAAGACCTCCCCTCCCCTTGGCACTCCATGCTGTCTCTGCAGTTTAACAGCTCCAAACAAGTTGGCCGATAAGATGCATTACTGTAATATAAATATCAACAGTTCCTGCAGCTTATCTTAATGGGAAGCTTATGACCAGTGGAAGCTGCAATTAAGAGACTCCGGCCCGATCTGCGGTGGCTGCTCCCTCATTTTGCAAGATCCAAAATGATGGGAGCCAAGGTTAGAGCAAAGCTCCTTGACAAATCTGGGAAAACAACGGAGAAGTGAGCTGGCGTCTCAGAAACACAAGGAGGGGAAAACAAACCATGATAAAAAAAAAAAATGACCATCAGATGGGTGTAAAACCCACAGCTACCGGCAAGGCAGTCAAGTTCATCAGCTATATTATGCCTCTTATACAAAGCCCATGTTTGCCTCCAACTTCAGGTCTCAAGGCTTTCCATTCCCAGCCCCTTTCACTATGCCCTTAACTTAAAAGGAACAATAGTTTTAAAAATGGTTTAAAAAAAAAAAGTAGTTTGGTTCGGTCTGAGAAGTCAGTCAAGGAAAGCCTTTAGTCGTCGATCTCCAGTGAAACGGTACATAAGGGATTGATTGCTCAAGTTTGAGAGTTCCTTGGGCCCCTACTTAGATAATCTTTATAGCTCACAGGACCCATTGAAGTGGTTTCCAACAGCTAAAGCCTCAGATCAGCCTGTCAAACACTGGGACTAGTAAAGTCAGAGCAAGAGAGCAAAAATGCTGGAAGTGTAACTCTGCCCTTCAAAAACAAGAGTGTGCACACACCAAATTAATAATACACAGCGGCAGGCTCATGCTCCGCTTTTATGCAACCCCTTCCATAGCAAAGTCCCAACAGCACAATTTCATTACAGTCCTTTCTCCTACAGTTAAATCTCACTACAAATGAAAATTTCTGGTGAAATTGTATTTTTCACACTCTAAGCCTCAAATGCACTTCGAATCAAAGAATCATATAGTTGTGATAACCATCAAGCCTACAAAGTATGGGATTCCCATAGCCGAGCAGGGATCAAAAGGTATTTCTTAGGG
>VZTQ01002375.1:58083-87495 GCA_013400755.1 Pelecanoides urinatrix
CATGGTTTAGTGGGCATGGGGGCGTTGGGGTGATGGTTGGACTCGATGACCTTAGAGGTCTTTTCCAACCTTAGTGATTCTATGATTCCATCTCTGTGAGCCTCTCTCCATGCCCACATGTAGGTCTGGATGATCTACAGGACAAGGGAAGGACAATGACAACTACAAGATCAATTTAGAAAGGACTCACGGTAAAAACAAGAGCTTTGGGAGGGATGCAAAGGAGTAGCAAAATATTTAGTGTGCAAGAACAGGTGAATCCTGCAGACACATGTGGGGCAAAACAGGACGAGCTCCTGCAAGCAAATCAGCTTTGTGCAAGCGGAGAGAGAACAAGTAAAGGGCAGAGATGCAGGCATGCGCTTTTTTTTTTTATTTTTATTTCTATTCTTTTTTTAAGGAGTTCCAAAAATGGAAACCCTCTCTGACTGGCATTTGCTCTGCTCCCTGACTCAAGAGGAGAGAGAGAAACATGCTGCTAATTTTTAGCATATTACAACTCACTCTGATCCTTCAGAAAGGATACTCTGGCATCCGTGAACCCGGAGCGTACCTTTCAAGCAGGCACTAAAAGGACGGCTCCAACACTACCAAGTACTTTCTTTAGAGAAATGCACTTTCAATACCTATTCAAGCACTCCCCGTTGGATGCAGATGTCAGCGAAACTTCGTACCCCGTATCCCCTGCATACCAGAGAACAATTTCAACTTGCACATCACATTTGTTTCAATGGTTTGTTCTTTTGTCTGGGAAAGTAATTTTTCAAATGAAGTGCTCAGCCCTTTGTCCCTCGGTACAGTACAGCAGAAACCATCTTTCATGCACTGCTCTAGCACACAATAGGCTTTGTCTCGTTAAACAAAAGAACATGGACTTTCTTTCAATTGTTTCCAGCTGTTTGATCAAGGTTTTACGGGATCAGAAATCAACAGCAATCAGCATCTGGCTACCTGCACAAAACTGACTCTGGAAGTCTGAAGAATTGGGTATGATTAGTAGATCTAATTATCACTCCAAAGAAAAAACCACCCCATGTGCTTTTACAGCAGTGCTCTGACTGGATCCTCGTTAATACTCTGGATAGACTTTGAAGTCCTAGAGCAGCACGTCCTCATCCGTGGTGGGAACATTGTTTACTTGCTTTGCTGAAGACATGTTTTTTGAGCAAAACTCATCTGTTAAATGACTTTTTCAGCACAGGAACAAGGTCAAAGCACCTCCCGTGAGAACAACCCCAGGCCCCGTCACTGATGCCAAGACCACAAGCTCAGATGGGCTCCCTCTGCTCTGGCTTTGGTAACTCCTGTATTTCTGTATATAAATCAGATTTGTTCAGGTGGAATTACTTAATGAAAGGATTTCAGGCCGGTGATTCCTAGAATGTAAAAAAGGAAGCATTACTGGGTTATTAGGACCGATGAAAATCCCAAGCTTTTTGACTAGGAGCGTTAATAATCCGAGATGACCCCTTGGTGGGTAGAGCAACCCTGAACCACGCCATCCCAGAGCACCCTCACGGCAAATTAGTCAAAAAGGGATTTCTTCATTTCAGAGGGATTTTCTTCAGGATTCAATCTGATGCCAAGACTGGAAATTAGCTGTGGAACTCCTCGCCTCTCCCATCCCTACTCCCCCACCCGCTGCTCAGGTACTGGATGTTGCAAGGCTGAACTTGTACATACAACTGTCAAATTTACACAAAATTACCCAGAAAACTCAAACTCCAAAAGGACGATTATCGCAAACTCCTCTCCCAAAGCTGCTATTTCAACATTTCGTACAATTCAGCCTCAGTCCCAGACATACCCCTACACATTGCCTTTCCCCAGATTTTCATTCTGTTAAACCATAAAGTGGCCACCAGTTAAAAATAAAATCTTTCATTTCTTTTTTTTTAGTGGAATGGCAGTTCCCTGAAACTTGAAAAAAATTACAGCATTTAAACTCAAGTCTAAAGACTTAGAAAACTGAGTACTTCTCATTTGGATCATTTCGATACTTTTAGTGGCAACACATGTATTGCACATAACATATCCATGCCTGCAAAGAAACACACTACGGAGAAAGAACCTGAATCCACGCAAGGATCCTTACATCAGCTCTTATGTAATAACCACATTAAAGAAAGTTTTTCTCCAAGCGTTAATATGTACTCACATACAAATATTAAAAGTGACAGATACAATTTTAATTTACGGACTGTCTTCATTATTTTGGAGCTACATAACAACGATGTAATTGTGACAGATAAGCACTGTCAACAGACTCTTACTTAAATCCTTATATAGCCTCCATCACCAGAGCGTCAGCGTTAGCTTCAGAGACGTTACAAAGATGGAAATCGCATCAGCTCTTCATCTGCACATCAGACCACGACATCCTTTGGCATTTCTGGATGTCAACCACTTGTCCATGGTAAGACAGCAAGACAGCAGCAGAGCATGGGAGACAACAGTTCACCGAGAGGCTATCCATCCTTTCTGAGTATCTGCGGAACTTAAAACAACTGAAGAAATCGCTGCTTATTTGCTGGCCGTTAAGGAGCCCGACTGATGTTGCACTTGTTTCTGTCCATAGAATTACCTTCTGCTTCTCTCTGATGACACAGGAAGGTCTCGAGAGAAACCAGTGCCCACCAGAAGCAAAGCATGTACCCCCTTGTAAAGGGGAGTCCAACCCACATACACTAAAGACATATTTGGCGTATAAAGACCCCTTCTTCAGGTTTCCTAAAGCAAAGAAACCTGGAACAGCAAAAACAGTGTGCCTATATTTAAGTTATGATGAAAAACAGAAATTTTATCACCTGCCATTTCTCTTCCAACTCTTCCTCTGCCCCCCAGCATATAAGAACCATTAGATCAGATACAAAGCAAAAATGTCAACTATCAATGTTAAAAGTCAGATGTTAAACTATTCTAGAGCTGATGTGGCATAAGCAGCTACTTCTACTTCACACCAAATCTGTGTCGTTAAACACCTGCAACTCATCTGCCACCTACCAGGCTTTCTCATACCCCAATCTCACCTCACTGCCAACCTAAGTCATTGAAAAGAGCACCAGACAAGTGCAACAAGGAAGCAAACACCGGATTCACCTTGTCATCTGGATCGATGGGCTGAGGCCAATGGATGAGGTTCAACAAGGCCAAGTGCCGGGTCCTGCCCTTGGGCCACAACAACCCCAGGCACCGCTCCAGGCTTGGGGAAGAGCGGCTGGAAAGTGCCCAGAGGAGAAGGACCTGGGGGGGCTGGTCGACAGCGGCTGAACACGAGCCAGCAGCGTGCCCAGGTGGCCAAGAAGGCCAATGGCATCCTGGCCTGTATCAGCACTGGTGTGGCCAGCAGGAGCAGGGAGGGGATCGTGCCCCTGCACTGGGCACTGGGGAGGCCGCACCTCGAATCCTGGGTTCAGTTTTGGGCCCCTCACGACAAGAAGGACATGGAGGGGCTGGAGCGTGTCCAGAGAAGGGCAACGGAGCTGGGGAAGGGCCTGGAGCACAAGTCTGATGGGGAGCGGCTGAGGGAACTGGGGGTGTTCAGCCTGGAGAAGAGGAGGCTGAGGGGAGACCTCATCGCGCTCTGCAACTGCCTGAAGGGAGGTTGGAGCGAGGGGGGGTCGGTCTCTTCTCCCAAGTAACAGCGATAGGACGAGAGGAAACGGCCTCAAGTTGTGCCAGGGGAGGTTTAGGTTGGACATGAGGAGAAATTTCTTTCCTGAAAGAGTGGTCAGGCCTTGGCACAGGCTGCCCAGGGCAGTGGTGGAGTCCCCATCCCTGGAGGGATTTAAAAGACGTGGAGATGAGGCGCTTGGGGACATGGTTTAGTGGGCATGGGGGGGTTGGGTTGACGGTTGGACTTGATGATCTTAGAGGTCTTTTCTAACCTTAGTGATTCCATGATTCTATGATCTGTAAGACCAGCCTACAGCTGCCACATTACACTAATACAACATCCAATAAATGGAAGAACAAGGAAAGAAGCTATTAGGGGGTCAATATTACTATCTCATTTGTTTCCCAACATCAGGCCGTGATCAAAGCCCAAATATTCCACGGGGATAGAAAATATCCAAACTGTACACGAGCAACCCGCCACGTGCGTGCAGTATCACCACAAAGCATGCTGATGCGTCCCTCAAGGGCTGGCCTCACATGGGAGCCTCTCGCAAGGGGGACGGTGAAGGAGAAAGGACAAAGGGAGACCAGCTAAGAAGCCCTCTGTTCCAAAACAGCATTTCAGTTGGCTGTAGAAGGACGGCTAAATAAATAGTAGGAGTGGTGGTCTTCTAAGAAGTTGATAAGCCGCAGCGTTTCTCTTCTGAGGCTCTGCACAGAAGGTTAACAATTCAGCCTCAACCACCATTCACTCAGAAATTAAACAGAAGTGGCCAGGAACATGAATTACGCCACAAGCTTCAGCAAGAGAGATGACTCGTAGGGATACCAGGATGAGGTGATGGAGAAGTCTCCATTCAGAGGGCAAATCTGAGGACTGACAAGCTGTTACTGGCAGCTCCATCATAGCACGTGTTTCCTACTTGCCCATGGAGATGGTAGAAGGTTAGAGCTGGAGCACCAGTGACCTGCATGCAGCCACAGAGCTTTATAAGGTCAAGGGGAACCAGAACATGTTTCTAAGGCTTCAGAAATAGCTGGTTCTCCTTGGAGCCTGCCCAGGCTGCAAAACCTGTTCTTTCTCACCCCCCATTGCCCCAAAAAACACTCCCTCTCGAGCATAACTCATCCCCAGGACATTCTGCAGCTCTAAGGTCTTCAGCTTCCAACAGGGCTGGTCTTGAACCTTTCAGACACATTAAACTCACCTTAAGAGGCAGAATCACAGCCGCGTCTGCCAACAATTCCGTCAGTCTCTGCCTAAAAGCAGCAAAAAGCATCTTCAAATGCCACAGCACTTTGCATCCAAGCCGGAGAGATTTGTGAAATATGGAAGACATTAAAGTACTCACTTTCTCTCAGCAAAGAAAGAACATAGACCTATAAACAACGCCTTGAAGGCATTTCAGCAGCTTAATCTACACAGGGTATTTTTTTTATTATTATTTTTTAAGTCAATCAGAAATCATCGGGTCCAGGAAGCAGTAAACGACAAGAATTTGGCTTAAAAGGGAGAAAAGCAAATAAATACTTGGGGGGGAAAAAAAAAAAATTAAAATCACTGAACATTTCCAAAGCCTTGTTTGCTTGTGATAAAGACTCAGCTGTATACAAGCTGTCCCACCCATGCACAGACTATTGACATTTCATTCCAGTGGCACCACGCAGACCGCCAAGCAAGGGGGTCTGTCAACATTTCTATCAGCAACAACTGTTCACAGGGGTTTATAAGGCAGAAAAGCTAATTTTCCCCAGCCTGGTTGATGCTCGGTACCTAAGGTCTCTGACTAAGAGGAAATTATTGGTATTTAAAAACCACATCACACAAGCAGGTTTTATTACTGGTACGGGAAGAGAAAAGAACGTGACACCCGAAATCTGTAGTTCTGAGGAAAAGCACCCCAAAAAAAAAGCCATTTAGCATATATGAAACAAACTGGGGAGACGTAGCTTAGATATTAAAGCCCCATAAGCACTATTAGCCAGGAGCCACCATGCTGTTAGAAGTAAGACAAAAAATTTGAGTCAGCTGCAACCACAAACTAGTCATGCCTCTATTTATACAAAAAAAGCTCGGCAAAAAATTATACCTCAAAGAGACTCTACGGTCAGGGCAGATCTTTGCAGACCAGTGTAAAGTGCCACATAAGGCGCAGACAGCAGCTAAAGACGATGCAGAACAGTTAGCTGGGCTTCATATAATAAAGACGATGCTTATGAAATTGCCCCCAGTGTGGTGTCCAGTCCTTGGCCATGGTCCCACAGAAAGTTTCAGAATTAAGACCGAATGCCTCGGGACACCTGGTAGTGCTCTCACGTTTTAGAGGTTTCTATAAAACCGGCGAGCAAGAGCCAGACCTGGGCCACGTGCACCCACAGTAAATCCCATCATCCCTCGGCAGGAGACCAATTTTGACTGTTTGTGCTCGCGGGAGAGCTGATCTAAGTCTCGCTGGATCGGATAAGTTTGCATTCCAGGACAATGATATCATGCCAGGATCTCCCCATCTGAGACCCAGCACACAAAGCTCATGGGACAGGCAAGTGGGACTTCCAGCACCGTCGCCAAGCTAATGCCCAAAGCTTCTCGCCGTGAGTCCTCCATCCTTGACCGCGACGGGGCAGGCAGGTCCGGGTGCTTCGTACGAGCTTCGCCCCAGCAGCACGAAGCAGGGCATCTGTCCTGCGTATGGTTCACACGCGCAGCACCACGGAGAGTCTTCTACAGCGACATTCACATATTCCCCGAGTACCCAAAAACTACCCAGCCTACAGGCTCTTAGGGCCATCTCCTTGCCAAAAGGGCAACAGCACAAAGCTAGTTCCAGTCCCAAAAGAGACCTCACCAAAACCAGAGAAAATACTAACTAAAAGCATAACAAAAATCTGAGCATCCTTTGGCTGGGGGCTCAGAGCCAAGGGAAGTAGCTACAGGATACAACCCTTGGAAATGTCTCCAGAAGGGCTCGTTCACCACATCCCAAGGACCTCAGTGCTCGTTAGACCACATGAGGAATAGTGGGCCCAGTTGGGGCTCCTCTGGGACAAGGATGGCATCGACCAGATGTGTCAGGCGGAGACCACTAACATGGTCAGGGGCTGGAGCACATGCCCTGGAGTAGCTGGGCTTGGGCAGCCTGGAGAAGAGAAAGGCTTCATGGTGACCTGATAGACACCTTCAATCCCTATGAGGAGGTCATTGAGAAGATGGAGCCAGGCTCTTCACAGTGGTGTGTGGTGGGAGGAGGACGTAAAACAAGCATGAACAAAACAAGAGCAGTTCTTACTGGATACAATGAAAAAACAATCTCGCCCAGAGATTCTGCAGCCTCCATCCTTGGAGGTTTTCAAGATAAAACCCTGAGAAACTGGGCCTGACCTAAAAGTCTGACCTGTTTTGAGCAGGAGGTTGGACTAGAGACCTCGCTGGATGTCCCTTCCCACCCAAATGATCTTACGTTCTCTGAAGATCATCTTAGTTGAAGTTTCATTGCAATAAATGGGACTGCAGCATCGTGGAGGCTTGGTTTTTGTTTGTTCCAGGCTATGAGATGTCTGAAAACAGATCAGCTGAAGGGTTAAAGGCTGCTTCAACCCTCTAGATTTGTCTACAGTTTCTGAAGCTCAGGGAATGGCTTCTTGCCCTTAACGCCGTGCCCTGCCCAGGTCTGCCTGTAGATTCTTCACTGGGAATATCGTAAAACGTATTTCTGTGCGTATGCATACATGCCCCCCACACAAGCTCACATACAAAATTAGATCTGCAGTAGCTGCAAATATAAGCTATCAAAGCTGCAGCTGCAACAACAGCACAGCTCTGTAAAGATACTTCAATAACATCTGATACATTAAATTTTAAAAAGTCAGATTTACAGGGCCAACGTCCCTATTTAAAAAATAAAGCGTGCACAGGTGGCTAATAAAACTGGACTTTAACAGCCACACTTGCAAAAGAAATTTATAAGAGTTAGCAAAGCTCATAGCCTTTTAATTGCATGTCAAATATTGGGCTCTCAAGAACTAAACCAGGTTTCTTGCAGTCTGTGCCAAGTGCTTCTAGATATTACACGTCTGGCATGGGTGCAATCGCGTCGGATACTAAGGGGTTAACTCAACCTCCAAGGCCAGAGACTGCTTGAAGGCAATGCCACCAACTCTGAAGTAAAACAGAAAACATTTCTGCCAGCTTTGTTACAAATAAAAGGTTATTAAAAACATTCACATTCGCTGCTAACAGAAACAGCACAAGAAGAAGACATTTAGAAAGCATCTGAACTTGTAAATACATCAAATTAATATACAACAAATTTCTTTGATCCAGAGGACATGAATTCCCTTTCCCTACAAATCTGTTCATTAATATTTCAGTGATCCACTTATGTCACTACACTTGCCAGCAGTTTATAAGGAAAATACTTGAAGAAACAAAAAGCATCTATAGCTTTTACTCTGCCAATGGACTTCTGGTAAGTTCACGGGAGAGGCTGAGGGGGAACAGCAGCAGCAGGACGCTCCCCAGAGCCCCCATGCAGGGCTCTCGGCGAAGGGGGTCGCAGATTTACGAGGAGCAGTTAAACACGCCTCAGTACCCCAAACGCCCGACGTTTCAGAGACAGAGGTATAAAATTAAATGGCTGTACGGTTCACCTAGAGCATCTCTGAGATAGGGATCTGGCTTACGGATGACGAGGCTCAGGCACATCAAGTTAACGCAAGGTCATCGGTTTTCCTGAACCATGCAATAACCTGTCCAGACGACTAGTCCCTGACCTAGCAAACAGGTCGTAGGTGACTTTGCAAACCCCCACACGCCGAGCGGTAATCTGGAGACAACCTGCAAAATTCCTGTGCGACCATATGTAATTATGCCAAATTGAGGAAGGGCAGGGAGGAGGCACCACGCGCAAAACAAGAGTCCTCGTGCCCAGCTGATCACAATCTAGGTTGGACCAAAACTCAAGTCATTTTGTTGTTATTTTCTTTCTCTATGCAACATCTGCAATGCTGTAAGATGGAAGGGGAGTGCTGCGGACAAGGTAATATTAAATTAAGTTACCGCTGGGTGCACAGAGAGTTGATCTGGCCACATTCTCAGTTGTAGTCTACCACAAAATACCTGGAGACAAAAGAGCCCTTGCTGCCACAAGAGAACTACACCCATGATGTTGGGCACCCTCGGCAGCTTCACAGACAGCTCTCAGCCTTCTCCGGTCATAGACACTGAAGAACAAAGTCTTAATTAAAATACAGAGATGGAAAATCCACACAACTCTTTTTCCATGCCGTCACACTTCCACCATCACCAAGTTCATCACGTTCTCACTAGTGAAGACAACAGTAATGAATTTTGCAAGTTTTAATGAAGCATGGAAAAAACAAGAGGCTAGAAGTAGGCAAAGCAGCAAAAAAAGATAACAAAAAGCTAATCAGAATTATGCCGGAAGGAAGGAAAAACAGTACTGAAAACCAGAAGACGTGAACATTCACAGATGCATTGGCCAACGGAAAAGATTGTATTGGCTGGCGGGGGAAAGTGAACAGGAGGGACAACAAGTTATTTGAAGAATAAATATGGTTTCACTTAGTGTGCCACATCAGCTGGTATTCACACACCCCATCTTATACAACTCCAAAATGTGGTAAAAACTGTTTTTCACTATAGACGTCCCTCATTTATGTAATCTGGGCCTTTCTAAAACCTCTTGGTAATGTTCTCCTAAATAAGAATGACAAAGTTGCTCAAAGTCACAACAATGAAGATGTCCAAAGTTGCAATCACCAGAAATACAAGGACCAGGCACTGGAAACGCTGACAATCCCTAGCAAACCCCAAACACTCCATGTTTGCTCTTACTGGAAAGTGTTTCTATCATTGACTGGAAATGCTGATGCCTAATGCCAAAAGGGAACAGCTTCCGAACAGCTTCACAAAAAGCTATTGGAAGCTTAAAAAAAAAAAAAAAAAAACAAAAAAACAACAAACAAAAAAAACCAACCAAAAAAAACCCAAAACACCCTGGAGCAGAAGATAATCAAGAAGAAAGGTTCTGTTTGTTTTTAATGGGCAAAGAAAGAAGAAAGCTGGCATACGATGTATGTAAACCAGCGTACAAGCGGAAAAGCAGCTGGAAAGCAAGTCGACCAGTTTTACCTGCACACAAAAGCACCGTAAGGTTAATGGGAGCCAACTCCCTTGGCCCCTCCGATTTAGGCAGACATTTTAAGCAATAACATCTACGGGCACATCTTTGTCCTACTTCTTTGCTTGCAGCAGCGGATGCTGCCCCAAAACCTACGGGCACTTTTCTGCTCACTGCCCGCCTGTATCACCCACCCGCTGCCTCGCAGATGCACGCACACGAGAAACACGTTCTGGCACGCTACATTTCACAGCTTTTCCTCTTCATTTTCCATGTATCTCTTTTTTTTTTTTTTCCCCTACAATTGCTTCTTAAACCCTTCCCAAAATTTGCCTGAGGCACGGGAAGGGTGCCTCTGCTACGGCTTCTGCTAAAGCACAGGGCTGCACACTTGCAGAGCCAGAGGAAATTCATGCAGCCCACCGGGTACCAGACTGCTCCCATCCATCCATCTCCATTTTGAGTAGGTTTTTTTGTGCTAGTTGCTGACTTTTGCAAGACTCTTGAGACAGCAAGAGTTACCCAGGTTGTGCTGCGCGTACAAAGAGGATGTGTATAACAGCAGGAACAGGAACACATCAGGTCCCACATGTTCTTTCCAATTCTCCAACTAAGGCACAGGTGAGCTGGGTCCAAGTGAACACCCCATAACGCAGCGTCATCTCGAAAATAAAATTAAGCTTTTGTGCATCTCAGAGGAAGCTTCTGGAGCTAGCTACTAACGCACCACCAAGAGGCACGGGTAAAAACAAATTATATCGGTGATACACCAAACCGCATCCTCACTGCAGATATGGAACCAGAGAGCAACCGTGGTGGTGTTGGAGCTCCTTCCGTCGCCCGCTGTCCACAATGATCGAGCGTCCAGTGTTGCTGCATCCCTGGGCTGGCACGTACATCCCGCTCGCTCGGACCGAGCCAGGGTTTGACGGTACCTGCCTTCATTTATTCTCTCGCTTTTTTACATCTGCTCCGTGGAAATACAAAGTTGAAGGACATGACGGGGCGGGGGGGAGGCAGTATTATTTCCATATGGGTTTGAAAATAAAAAGGCTTTAAATGAAAATACCATATGAGCAGAGGGCTCACACAGGACCTATAAGCGCTCGTGTGTGCGTACCATATAGGAAGAACGCCCCAGCAAGGTTTTCCCCCTTTCAGAGCCTGATTCTGCTGAGACAAGTACTCAAGCCCTATATTGTAGCAAGACATTTCTTTGCATGTCATTTGGCAGATGCAATTGCGGGGCCCTGCCAATTCACCCCGAAGCCCTCCGTTTTAATCAGTATCACATAAAGTTTAACACATGCTTTGAAATGTGCACCAGATTCAAAGCTTCGCCTCAAGGGGGTCCTGCTGAATAACACATACCATCCCGGCCGCTGCTCCTCCAGCAATTATCTTTCAACTCTGGCTGAACCATTCGAACTGTCAACGCCAGCACGCTGCCAACCAGAGGAAAGGTTGTGGGGTCAGAGCTGAAAACAAGACTCCTCAAGGCTGAAGCGCCAGGAGAACGGTATGGGGTGTTTGTTTATACTGCTGTCTGCTTATAAGGAGAACTCCCAGGGCGCTTGTTTTATGGCTTAGCAGAAGTACAAACAGTGTTAAGAGGGGCTGAAAAAAAAAAAAGGTTAGCAATGAAAAGGAGCATCAGCATCCGCCAGGCCCCCCGGAAAGCAGAGAGGGCGAAGGTTGTTTGCACCTCGTAACCAGCAGCATCCTTCCAGCCTCGCCAGAGCCAGGAGCTCCTTATCTCAATAGACATCCCCAGCTTCTCCCGCGAGCCTCCCCGCATCAGCGCTTCTGCCCGCCAAGTGACGATGGCACGCACCTATCTCACCCGGCTGCCACAGCAAAGCGCTAAGAAGGTAGTAAGCTTTAGGAAATACAAGAATTGTTAGCGTTGATTAGGATTTTGGCAGAACTGGAAGGAAGAGAAGGACAGGCGCAGTGGTTTTGGCTCTCCACGGTAGCTCCTATCGGGGTCAATGCAATGAAGCAAATCCTGCCCTCGAACAGTGATAACGGAGAAGACCCTATTATGACTAGAGTCTACGTAGAGATAACCTGCTCCCTTTCTGTAGCCTCTTCCCTACAGCATCCATCAGCTGATGAGCAGGTCCCTGCTCAGATGTAGGACCACAACCGCCCCGTGCCCGATGTCGGTGGTGGTGGCAGCGGCTGGCCTCAAACGCCGGCTCTCGCCCAGCTTTTTCAGCAGGATGGTGCGACGTTCCCACTTGCTTATGCCCATGCTGCGTAAAGCAAAGGGAGACACTTCAGAGGAGCACTGACTCGCGTCGGTCTTCCTGATCCAAGCAAAGACGGTGGCACTGGAGCAGCTGAACCCTGCAGACAAAGCCGTACATCTCCCTACAGCTTCTCGCAGGGGCTGGAACGTTAAATAGCAGCCCTGTAAGGCACAGAGGGAGGCAAAGGGATGCTTTCTCCATATAAAAGTAATCGCTAAGCCAAGGAATTTATTCATCGGTCTTTCAAGCTAAACTGCTGCTGCTGTGGGTTTCCTACTACAAATTCTCACTGATGGCAGAAGTTACAAGTGAGGGGGAAAAGCTTGAAGCCAGCATCCACAGCAAGCTCAGAAAACCATCAGATGCAATAGGGAGTGCTGGGAAACTCACTCCGCAACAGTTATAAAAATGTAAGTCTGTATCTAGAGAAACTGCAGCTGGGGCTCTTAAGGGTGAATTAATTCAGAGCTGCAATCTGTATTGCGTATCTTGCATTAGACTAAAAATTAGGGCCGTCGGAAACCAAAGTGGCCTGCAAAGCAAAGCAGTCGCATTTACCCTCCCCGTTCCTATGTTTTCCACGCTAAAATAAGCTCCCAACCCCAGCTGAGGGTCCCACACAGCACCAAGCAGGACCACAGGCAGCTGATGCGACAAGGAGCAGCCATTTCGTTGCTGAAGTGAGCTACGGCTGTAAAAACAGGTACCACTGAGCATCCACATCCCTCAGCTACTTCTGCAAGCTTTTAGCCCATCTCCTACCCTCTCCTAGAAGGGAGGTCTCCTACCCAGCCTGCTAGCCCAGGCACGAGCTGAAAGCATAAGAGGGAAAGGAAAAAACATGCAAAGCTGTGCTTCCAGAAAGAGGGGTGCTCAGTTGCATGTAACAGCCACTTTTCTTCGACGTTTCAGGCTTCAAAGTCCACAAAAAAGAACAATTTGGGGTTTTTTTTCCCCTCCTCCTTGACCCTCGCGCATGTTACACACAACGTATGTCTAGCTGCATGCAAGAAAAGAATTCAACAGCTGGGCAACTCACCAAGGACCAGGAGAAGGCACGAAAGCAGGCAGCTGCACCCCTGTTTTAGCACCACGCGCTGCAGCTTTCATTATTATTTTAAGGTAAGGGGGAGACCCCATCCCCCCCCGCCCCAGTACAGCTGCCCCCAGCCTTACCCACGCACCCTCCGCACGGCGTCCGGGTGCTCGGCCGAGCGCCCGCTTCAGTACGTGCCATCCACTTGTAAGATAATCACAATTTGACAAGAAAAAATAGACACAAAGTTAACACCACACGGCAAAGACTCACTAAACACTGCCCTCGATATCTTGTGCCAGCTTAATCTTCATTAAGTGAGATGGCTGATAAGGCAGTCTCTGAATTATTCAGGGCCCAGAGGTCTCTACCATCCCACTTACACAAACCACCCAGGTGCGTTTGAAATCTGTCACGCGATGCCCGGACCGAGTTCAGTTCCCATCTGAAGATCATCGCAAGTTTTATTTTATGAGCACTGGCATGATTTATTTCTGTCTATCTTATTTGCACAGCAGGAAAAACCATGCAAAAATAGCTATTTTCCATTTTTTTATCTACTCTGTGTTGCATCTTCCATTGCTGGAAGTTAGCGAGCCTCCTCAAACATACCAACAGCATCATAACGAGCTCTTCCCCAGCTCTGCACAGTAATGACATCTTTCAGAGTGCCACTGCAGCCAGTGAGCGGAGAAAGGACTTTTAATCATTTGCACAGAGGTTTCCCTTCGCACATCAGCTGATAGCAAGGCGAGCATACTATAGGTGCTAGTTTCTCTACTTTGTTTAAAAAAAAAAAAAAAAAATTTGGTTATCTGGGGAATGTATTTTCCTGGTCTAAAATACCTTCAAACAGGTAAGTGGAAAGAAAACCACATTCTCCCTCTCTTCTTTCCAGTCTAAAGGGTCTAAAGCAGACACATGCTGTTGTCTCTTTAGTTTTCATTCCCTGCAGTGCAAGGAGACTATTTAACCACTACGTTCCCCACCCTAAAATAAGCTGTCAACAACAACAAAAAATGACAAGTGAGAGTGAAGCAATCAAGAATCCCCTTTATTTATTTTTAGGGTACCATTTCTTCTCTGGAGTTAGATCCCAGTCTTGTGGGATCCAACCTCTGGAGACCAAGGCAACCACACATGATACTCCTACCTTCATCCTCTCCCCATTCTTCAGCCTGCAGTTTGCAAAGAGACCAGATTAAAGATCTCCCAGCCCATGAAAGAGAAATGGAAACGCACATGGAAAGCAGCGTCACACTTGAGGAAATTGCAGCAAGACATCTATCTGCTTTCTTAAAATTAAGGACAGGATGGTCCCTACCTCTGCCCATCACGAGGAGGAGAACAGCCGACCACTTCTTGCCACTGCACTACGTTCTCAGCTATCCAAACCTGGGTTTGGGATCACACAGCACAAATGACAAATCTCGCCTTTCTGCGGGGCTAAAGAACCCTATTAGTTATATATTTCAACTCTTCCTGCTGCAGAGGATATTTCTCTCTTACCCAAGAGAGATTTTGATTTCTCACAAAAAAAAAAAAGCCTTTGAAACACTTAAACAATGCCATTATTGGACTCTCTGGTTGCAGCGATGGACCGTGTTCAGATCGCAGCGATGGAGACTCCTAAAGTCAAACAAACGCAACGGTGTGTCTGAGACATCCCCTCCCTGTCCACCCACAGGAACCTGTCCAACTCTAGGAGACACGGAAGAGAAACAAAGCTGAGCTGTCTTGAGTAACTTAAGTGCATTTTTACCCAAAAATGAAAGCTGTTCTAAATTTGCCATCTATGCGAATTAGAAGAATATGTCGAGAGGCTTAAACGACCTGAGCCTGTCAGCAGAAGTTGGTGTTTTAAAGAAAAAAAAAAAGAGGGCGAGAAGTAAGGGAAGTCTTGGGTTGCTGAAGGATTTCACTTGGTGATTTCTGCATGCACCCGTTTGCAATTTGTACAGGAGTGTCATGCAAAGGGCACGCTGCACGGCACAGCTCTCGAGTCCTCCCCCTGAAAACTAAACCATTGTACCTCTACTGTAAAAAAATACAACCCTACTAACGCTAACCCATTTTCATCTCATTAGCAACCCAGAGACCAGAACTCCCTGGTGCCCTGACATCACTTCATATGATCCATTCCTTTCCCTGTCACTTGTGAATCGGTCACAGCCCATCAGCTGAAAAGCGATGGCTGGTATTTCAAAAGCTCCCTAGAAATTACGCAGTGATGACGTTCCCCTAAAGGGATGTTTTGTGCAACTGGCAGCTTGCTGCAAGAGGTCTTATCCTTCTTGCAAGTAATAAATATGAAATCTTGCTCACCTGGATAAAAAGCCAAAATCCAAACTAAACTGACTTGCGGAGAACGGACTCCACAATCTGNAGCAGTGGCTGTTTTCAAGAACGGTGCTGGAATTGGAAGGGCTGCAGCACTCGCAAGCGTTGGAGATCAGGTCCTAGCGTGACCTTGAACAAAGCGCCGGTACCATTTTCACAGCGGCATTAATGATTTGCCACATCCTCAAACTATTTTGCATCTTCAGGTGAAGGTACGTGAAGACTCTTACATGTTACACCAGGAGTACCCAGGCTCCCAAAACCTCCTCGGCTTCTCTTCCACGTACACACAGCCAGCCACAGGGCAAGAGCTTTCACCAGCTGGAGAAAGTACAGAGAGATCAAACCACGCACAAGAATCCATTACCAAAACCACTCAAGGAATTTTTGAAAAGAAAAATAAGGAAAAATCAGTTAATTTAAAAGGTTTATTAGCAGCTATATTACAATAAGCCTGAGACATCCAAATGAAAACTGAAGAATTTATCATCCTGGGCAGCAGCATCCTGATGGGAGCACTTCCCAGCACTTTTTGAGCAAGCCTTATTTCCATCACCTCTCCCGACACGGCCGTCCTGTCCAGACCCCCGTGCTCCTCCACATCCTTTCCCACACGTGGTACGCCAAAGCAGGCGCGTAACCCGGTTTATTAGTCTGAGGTCTATCCGCACTGTCTCACCTCCAAAGCTGGCACGTCCGCGGGAGACCAGTGCACCAGGCAGCGCCTTCCTTTAAACAACTTAACAGTCTACATAATTAAAACCAGTAGAAGCAAGACCAGTGAAAATTACAGCGCTGAACGCCTGCAGTCCAGGGTGAATAAAAGTAGTTTAATGGCAGCTCTTTTCCCAGCTACAATACATAAGCGTAACAGCAATTGCTAACGGCTCAAAAGAAGGAGCGAGGGGTGCTTATGCCTCAACTTGGCACCGCGCTTTCCCTAGGCTTTTTAAAGCCTCGTGAATTATACTGTCTATCACGACAGCTGGAAGATAAAGGATTTATTTCAAGAAACATCTCCGGATTTCAAGTGTTTAAAAAGGTCTAAAAGGCAACCACACAAAAAGCTGGTCCAGCATATGGTTGCCCTGTAGTTAAACTTTTGATTTTATGATGCAGCCATGTCCGCAGAACACGCTGGATATGCTACTGGGGATACCGCAGTCCCTGTGGCCATTAGTCATACATATGCTGAAATAAAAAAGGCCCATGATTTAGCATTTTCATTTTTGAGGTCATAAAAAGAATTCAGAGGAATACCCATTTATTAATAAAGTTCCTATGGAGTATAAATTTTAAATGCAGACTTAAAGGCACAGAATTCCTCTTAAATAAACAGAGAAACCTTCCCCAGAAAGCCAGGAAATGTTAGAATAAAAAGTTCTTTTATGATAATAAGCACATTTGCACTCAAATTATGTGATGTGGGAAGAAGGAAAGTTAAAGCACAAGGAAGTACAAAGACCTCAAACAACGCGCACTGGGGAACAGAACATGCTTACATCTGCACATACCCCAATCACCACCTCCCCTACGTGGCCCATATGCGCTGCTGGCCTCCAGTCCACCCCTACCGACGTCCTCGGCGATGCCTTCGTCTGCTTTTCCCATCAAGTGGCTGCCCCATCTACCCTGACCCAAGATGCTAAACCCAAATTTGTCCGGCTGCCACAGCCTCCCCGTTCCCACGCCCGCCGGGAAGCCGAGGGATCACATTTAACCTCAAGTTCCTGGCTTGACAATTCACTTCAGGAGCCACTTCAAAAAAGGTTTCCAGTTCTCAAAATCATTCACATCTCCTTCTTTCCCCGGTTTTCATCCCTGCTGCAAGCAGCAGAGCATCCTACAGCCGTGAGAGACTTCGCTGGTCCCCAAAGCAGGGGACAGACCCAGGCACAAAGCCACCACGCTGGCTCTGGCTAAACGGCATTGGGAAATCTCACATCTCATCTTCAAAACCCATCACGATCGCCACTGAGTCAAGAAAAGAGTGGGTGGATCGAGTTGGCAAATGCAGACACTTCCCCAGGATTTGTCCCAGAAAGCTTCCAAATTAAACTGCAAGTGTCAAGTGATTAGTCCAGTCCCCCATCTAGACGGCGTTCAACGTGCTGTTAAGAAAACAGTTCTCAGGGACAACTCTTAATGAAAAAGTAACGAGTTATTAAAGATTTGTCTGCAATTTTAATCCAGTGCAAAACAAAAATCTCTTTAGCAGTTTTCTAAAGTAAATTTTCAAAGAGGTTAAGCCAGAGATGCTGAGGATAAGTGACCAACAGGAGCCACTACGATTTATCCATCTCCTCCTTGGTAGCGGGGAAGAGGTCGGGTGTATAGAATCATGGAATCACTAAGGTTNTAAACACATTATAAGTTTCTGGCAATAAACCCTTTTACCAAGGCATTTGAAGGCAACTCAGAGCTCACACAGGTCTAACAGCAACACCTCTTTTCAATAACGAGAGGACATTAATTATTTCTCCACTGTGCCACAGCATCTCACCTCACCCCTCCTTCACCCAGCCCCATCTGGGAGCCCCTTCCCCAAGA
Organism: Pelecanoides urinatrix; assembly: GCA_013400755.1. Lineage (NCBI taxonomy): Eukaryota > Metazoa > Chordata > Aves > Procellariiformes > Procellariidae > Pelecanoides > Pelecanoides urinatrix. The sequence continues at coordinate 76,023 of VZTQ01002375.1, forward strand.
CCGGCAAGCTGAGGCCATAGCTGGCCATCAGACTTCTAACCTAAACAGTCCCAGAAGATGTATTTCCTTTCATAATGCTTTAATATAACAAGTAGACAAGCAGCAGTATCAAAGATTAAGAAGGTCTCGTTACCGAATTTTACTAGAAAATAAGTTTCTGCTTTACAAACCTGCCCAGAAGGGGAAAACACCATCCCCTTATCCCCACTCTGTTGTGTAAATAGTCACCGCGTACCCAGCCACCAGACTGACCTTTGCAAAAGGCTCTCCTGCCTGCATCCGAGGCTATAAAATCTCCTTGCTTTTAATAAACAACATTATTTTTACTTTTTGTGCTTGTTAAAAGAAAAACCTTTGGAATAAGAGACACCACTTAAACCAGCGGGAAGTTCAGATCTAAGGGTGCTTTTGGAAGTCCTGGGGCATGTCAATAAAATAGGGCCCCCGCGGAGCGAGCGGATGCAGGGATCTTCCAAACACTACACGTAAGCCCAGACTTGGCACCGGCAGATCCAGCCCACGTGGCAGGGGAGACCAAGTCTTACACGGGGCTCCCGTGACTTTCGGAGAGCATCGACTGCTGCCGGAGCGCTGACACCCAGCAGAAGGACATTCCCTGCACGGCGCATCCAGAGAAAGGCAGTAAAATCTAATTTAGTCTAAAATACGCATACAAAGCAAAAACAATTTCCATATGGGCTGCAGAAGATTACATAAAGTTAAAAAATGTCAGGGATGAGGATAATTAAGAACATTACATAAACTGCATTTTTAAACATTTTTTCAGGCCATCAAAAGGCCACCGGACAGTATCTGGAGACTGAGAAAATGTCCTTCTCTCCCCTGCTGTGCAGGGAACCGCTCGCTCATGTGGCTCGGGGTGGTATCCATGTGTTTGCATTTAAAACGAAGCACAGGGAGGGGACAAGATTTCCCAATAACGTTGAAATCGCCGCATGCCACGTCTCTGCTTATCACCATCGCTTCAAATAAACTGCCCGACAAAAAAAAACCCTTGCGTGTTTGCAGCTCGGTTAAAGCCACCTGCAAGGGGAGACTCCTGCGTCTGCGGAGCGGGTGCCAGAGCCGGCGCAGCCTCAGCGGGACGCGGTCCCTCCCGGGGGGGCTGCTCACCGCAGGAGACCCCCCCCCACTGCAGGGCACAGGGACCAGCCTCACCTTGCGTTTCTGGACGGGCATCAGCAGTAAAGCCGCACTGCCGAGGTGTGTGCTGCGATGTGCGACATTTGCAGACCAAGCTCTCTGCTTGATTTCCACACCACCTCCCCTTCACCCACCTCGATTCTGCAAACTCCCTACACGTCCCCGCGTTTCTCACGCGCTTCTGGGGCACAAACCATCAGCCTGAAGCTGCGTCGGATCCACCCACTGTCCTGCACGGCAGGAATCACAGACCCTCTAACTCTCCATTGCCCTCGTAATCCCAACTCTACCATCATCTTTTTGGAGAAATCCTGAAAGAGGTCAACAGGATAAACTTCACGGAGAGGGGCAGAGGCACATTGCTGGGCAGGACGATAGTTGCTGTTGCAAAACACCGTCCTGGGATCCAAAAACCAAGGGAAGCGCTTGAAACCACACTTGCAGCGAGCCAAGGAAACAGCTTCACATGCCGGCAAGCCGAGTGCACCCAGTTTTTTCCATGGCCATCGTGCAGAGAAGCGGGCAGGGCGGCTTACACATGAGCCAGCTTTTTAAAAAAATACAAGCTTTCAATTTAGTCTTTAAAAAAATTACATGATAGCATTTTTATTACAATACCAATGTATTCAAAATGACTTCAAATTTAAAAAACAACCGACAGACACTCAGGACTCATCACCAACACGTAGCTACTTCTCTGTATTCCTAGTAAAAATACACATTGAGATTCGGTTACAGTTGTAAGAACAAGCAAGTAGCATAGAGCAAACTATGCAAAGAAACTTGCATCCTCAAATGAATCATCATAAATCCAGGGAACTCAAGGTCAGAATTAAATTTAAATCCTGACATACCTAAAATATTGAAGCACACAGCTGGGTGCTCAGCAGCCTTAGCCTGGCCCCGTAATCACGCAGCACAGCACCCCAGCAGTCACAGGGAATGCCTATTAGCAGCCGTCATCTCCAGACCAAGTAATTGCGGCAAAAAAATAAATCTCCTCCTCCACTTCTCATCCACAAGATTTTTTTCTTTCTAAGGCCACAAGATTTTGATCTTGTGCTACTGAACATTTTCATACCAGAGAAAAGCGTATCGGTACAGTGGCAGCTGCACGTACCCACGTGCTATTTAGGCATCTTTGTCCAAGCTATTTGCAGGCACAAAAGGCGACATGAAACAGGAGAGGAGGTGTGCGGGACGCTACGCTCTGACCGCTGTACGTGAGCGGTTCTCAGTCAGCTCTGACCCGCAGGGATAGCGTGTGAAGCGAGGGGAGTCATCCAAACCCTAGATCTGAATCACTGATTTCAGAGACGTAGTTGTCTTTCTACAGAGCTGCTGTCATTTCATGGTCCAAAGCTGATGGTCAAAGCTGCATTCCTACCAAAATCAGATCAGCATTTTAGTTGTACACATCATTGTGCAACATTTTGCCTCATTTTTTAAGTGTATGTATACGCTCGCATCACCAAGTTGATATTTTCTGCCACTGCAGGAAAATATACTTACGCAAATCTCAAGTTATACTGCTCAGAAACGACACAGACATCAATATCTGTTGGCAAGAATAAACATCACCTCGACAAAGCGTAGCTGAAACATCAACCCATTCAAACTCGTACTAGATCACCACCTACTAAACATGAGCTTTGACAGCACATCCAAGTGATGCTAAAAAAAAAAATAACGCTGCTTTGCCTTCATCTATGTGGAAGGCACGCCGAACGTTTTGGCTGTCCTGACAAACTTGATCCGATAATGGCTTTTGGATGGGTTGTTCTGGGCCCCCTGCGTAGCAGCGTTCACTGCACTTACCCTGGACGCTTTGCATCCAGCACCATCCTAAGTGACCTCCCCCACATGCCGTGCATATTTCAGACGTTAAGCTAGATAACAAAACCACATACCGGATATCAGCAAGTGTTAATAAGATGTAATTCATTCCTGGCAAGCCCAGAACTCAGATCTTTTTTTTTTAAAAAAAAAACACACCAACAAAAACAAAACACACACACAGGTTCACAGGGCCAAAGTCCAAGAGGAGTTCAAATGTGCAGAGCTACTTTCATCTGCTCAAGCGGCTGGTAATTAAGAACAATATTTGGAACGCAGCAAATTCCCCCAGAACCATAGGTAATAAAACTCAAATTTAAAAAAAAACAGAAGGAAAGGAGTCAATGAGAGCTCATCATTTGTATAGCAAGACTATAAGGTTTCTCCGCGCGCTGTGAGATCCCTCCGGTTCCCGCGTAGGGCTGACCCCGGGAAGGTCTCACTTGACTTCACCCCACCACGGGCTTCCTCTGCAAGAGAGGGGCCGGCGAGCTCCCCGCATCCTTGACTGCCGGCCAGAAACGCAGCAACGGCTCCGAGCGCTCCAAAACAGATCCTTCTGATTATCACAAAATGAAATTTTCAGCTCTTGTCATCATCGGCCTCAGATTTGTAATGTTACAAAAACATGATTTCCTTTCCCCATTGTATCAAGCCCTCTTCCATTCCCGCTGGTGAAATCAAACAATTTTAAAAGAATTTATATGATGCTAATTTAAACCGAATGTATTTAGCTGCCAATCGCAGTTCCCCGACTCTCCCAGGCCTCCTGCCAGCTCCGCTCCATTCCAGAGCGGCTATCAATCACGGCCAACAGACCGAGGAAAAAGACCCAGCGATGCAAGAAGCGATACTGGTAATTCTGGCAGTGGAAACCCTGCCCTTCGCTTTCGGCAGAACGATGTGAAGTGACCCCACGCAACCGGAGGCTCCGAAAGCTTCAGCTCCTCACCACTTCTCGTTGGTGAAGCAGCCCCTGATACTTTTTGCAGGAATAAACGTAGCACGTTGCTTAAATTCTAGCATTGCTTCCAACTCGGCTTTTGCAACTGTAAATGGCAAATTAATCTTCCTTCCCCAAGCCACTGTGCGGGAACCGTACACCTTTACTGCGGGAAAGCCATCGAGTCCAACCTCACAGATAACTCTCTTCCCACAAAGGGTGAAGGAACCTCTCCTAGTCTCCACCTTGCTCTCGTAAAACAGCAGAAAACTGGGATTTGGGGGAGACTGAAGATGTACACTTCGCTGTATCATCTGCAGGGAAACTAAAACCATCCAACGTTACCCTCTGGGTGCGTCTTGTTTTGACGCTCCCTTGCAACAGCCCCATTAGCATCTACGTGGAAGGAAAAAAAAAAAATCCTTTCCACTTGAGTATTTTTCTGTTGGGTACATTCAAACGTTGAAGCTCTGATGCACCCATAACAGAGATGCTGGCAACGTCAACAGGCAAAAGAAAAATTTACCACAACCCAGACCTCAATTTAGAAAACCTTAAGGTTCAAAATGTCTGGAACTGAGGTGGTGAACGATGAAGAACAACTGCAAGTGTGAAAGGTAGAAAAATACTGAAAGGAGAAGGAACAGAGTGCTTGGCTCAGGTCAAAGCAGGGACTGAAGCGGTAGTTGAGAAGCTATCTGGGGCTGAAGAACAAATAACAAACTTAAGGGAAGCTCAAAACATTAGCAGTTGAAATAAACACTGAGGGACAAAAGGTGAAGAGTAGAGAAAGAGTCTAACGAACAGAGAGGAAAAAAGAAGTAGAGTTGTTACGGGAAGAAAGAGAACAGTCTTTGGAGGTTTCATACAGACACATGGCTGCTTGCTGGCTCCCAGCAGGAGCTTAGATAATCCAGTATGACAAAATCAAACACCAAACTCCACCAAAGGAGGATGAGAACAGGGTGACTACATATAGTTCTTCCCCCCAGGTCTTCTCCCTGTTGTCAGATCAGGCACTTCTTGAGCCCAAAACAGGCTGTTCCGTTAGCAACCCATGGGGAACCCGGTAAAAGCGCTTGGCCAGTTTGTCCTTGAAGACGTGGAAAATGGTGGATGAGGAGCTCCACGGGTCTACCACCCACAGAATGAAGAACTAACCTTCCCCCCACCCTTATTTCAAGGGTGGCCACTGCTGGTTTCACTCGCTGGGCCCCAGTTCTTGTATCTGGGCAGGGCAGGAGCAGCCAGTCCCCACCGACCCCCCAGTGCCTCTCCCGATTATGCAGGTGGCAAATACTGCAAGGAGGAGGAAGGGTCAGAATTGGTGAGCGAAACACCGGGGCAGTGCCCATAGCAGAAAAATAGATGCCATATGCAGAGATGCAGTATGGGCTACTGCAACTTTTTTAGCTTTGCTGTAAAAAGACAGATGTCTTTAGAGCAAGAGATGGAGAATTAACAGAGCTCCAGGCAGGGTGGGAGCTCTCCCCAGGAGCAGAAGGGACAGGAGGGAGGGAGGTGAAGAACGGAAAGAAGTGCACCGTGGATTTGAAAGGGACAGAAAGCTACACAAAAATCTCTCTAGTCAAAAGATAGCAAAGGAAGCTATTTGAAATTACGGGGAATTTCTCAAAATTGATCTGCCTAAGCAGCCAAGGACACGAGGCTGGACGTGCTCGTCTCTGCCCCCCGGGTTCTCCCCACCCATCAAAGCAATCAGCAACGGTGCCAGGAGGTTTAAATACCCCTCCCAGCATCATGACGCCAAAACTGGAAAACACAGGAAGAAGATGCAACATCTGCATCCTCTTATGGCTCTATAATTGGTAAATATCCTTAATAGGATATAAAGAAATTATTTATTTATTTAAAATAGCATATTTGCTGCATTAATTGGGCACCAAAAGACAAATGAAACTCCTATTCCTTTCCAGCCACAGAGCCGCAGGAACCAAGGAAGAATCTTTTAAAAAGTTTGGCTGCCGTAATGAACAAAAATAGAGTATTTTTTTGTAAACAATTACTGTCCTAGAAACTGCTGTATCGGGTAAATTCAGCACACCACCACCTGTAGCCTTCCCAGACATCGCCACCGTGCACATCTGCCTCCACGACACGATGTCCAGGTCACAGCGTGTTTTCCGCAGATTCAGAAAGACTAGTTTGATTTGATGCAACAACTAATTAAAAAGTTTGCTGAACTCTCAGATGCAGCAGGGCATCTCTCCTTAGCTCTATTACACAATATAAGCCTTGGTTTGTTTTCCCAAAATATTAGAAAGAGGTTGAAAAGACAGTAAGGCAGCGGATATACTGTAAATTAAATCAATTAATAGAAATCCTCAAACTAGACCATTTTACAGAAAGGATGGTGTTTATAAGACAGAAAATCGAACTTGCCTGTACCTCTACCCTTAAACATAACAGCACAATTTTATCATCTTGTGAAAAATTATAGCAAGAGTCCTTCCCATAAATCAACAAGTCCAATCCATCAATCGCTATCCGAGGAAGTAGTTTACTGCTCGTGAGAGGTAACTTTTCATTACTAGTGGATTTGAATTTCATCAAAGTAGCAAAGTTCTTTTTAAGAGCCACTGTGAGCAATGCTCCCCGCCTGTGATAAGAAAAACTGTATTGAAATTCAAAACTATTAAAGAAGAGTGGGAAAAGGCAATTAAGTTCTAATACACGCATGGTGATGTTCAGTTAATCAGGTTCATCTTTTACAGACATCAGCTGCTAGGCAAATGCAAGCAAGCCACAATGAAAGTTTACCCAGTATTTGAAAACCAGTTTAAGAAGCAAAAAAAAATTAAGTTCAGTGTGTGAATTTCTATTGCTTTACCCCGAACCTGGGAAATCAACACTGGTGTCTCCAGGTCTTCCAGTTGCCACCAGGCACAGCAGCACAAATGCCCCTGTCCTGCTAAGCGGAAAATATGAGTTAAACAGCCCGACTGCACCTCTCTGGTGGTGCATCCCCCCCTCTTCTCCTCTGGGCTANTAAGTTATTTTAATCTTTGTAGTACTTGTAGTAACTTGACTGATTCTTTGTGTAGCTGTCAAATTGATTAATGTTTAAGCATTGTAACCTGTTAAATCCTTTAACCCTTTAGTCATAAACCGTTGCCCAAGTCTGAGACTAAGATTGGGTCCAGTCGGATCTCTTCTGAACCTCGTGATTCAACGGGAGGGTCCCCCTTTTACCTTTTACCCTTTTATTCTTTATCTTTTAACCCTTTTACTCTTAATCTCTGTACAAATCATTCCAACACGATTCCAATACGATTTTCCCTTGTGTAATTTAATCCATGTAATAAGTAATAGAGTGAACCTTGCCATCAGATTCTGTTAAGTCAAATTTCTATAAATTTCTATTAAAATCACCCTTTGCCAATACCTTGCCGGTGATTCTTTATGCGGCCTTAAAACCACCCATTCGTGACAACCTCCCAGGCTCTGGGCTAGCGAGAGCCTACGGCAAAATACAGGCAGGAGAAGACAACGACAAAAATGGTCCACCACTTTTCAACAGTATAAAAATTGGAAGATAACCTCAGCAACCACAGAATGAAGAATCGTCACTTCACCTACTAACAAAATTACTTCAATTTTTAAAACTAAGTTTACTGCCTCGGGATTGGAAAAGTAGAACTTTGTTTAACATGGCTGTGAACCACCCTCCTCTTCCAAAAAAGCCTCCACCGTGTCTGCACACAAAGCAAGTCCTACCTGTTTCATTGCCGTCTCTCCAATCTTGTCAGAGTGCTTACGGATACTCTCCAGGAAATCCTTGAGGTCTGACATGGAAACTTCTTTGATCTCTTCACGCAGCTTTGGAATATTATCCACCATGATCTTGCAGAAGCGGTAGTGGCTCACCTGGGGCAGGTACGTGTGTTCAAGGTGCTCCAGGGTCTTGAGCGCAGGGTAGTGTCTGGGGAAAGCAAGCAAGGCAGGTGTGGAAAGAAGAACGGCTATTTCCATCCCACCTCACCTCTGAAATGTACGTTAACCGTAAATAATTTAAAATATCAAAGAACCTCAGCTCTGTTCAAAGGAACATAGACCTTAGCATCCAGGTCACCATAAAGGTATCATCAACCCCCTTTCTGGGGGTGTTCAGCCTGGAGAAGAGGAAGCTGAGTGGAGACCTCATCGCGCTCTGCAACTGCCGGAAGGGAGGTTGGAGCGAGGGGGGGGGTGGTCTCTTCTGCCAAGTAACAGCGATAGGACGAGAGGAAACGGCCTCAAGTTGTGCCAGGGGAGGTTTAGGTTGGACATGAGGAGAAATTTCTTTCCGGACAGAGTGGTCAGGCCTTGGCACAGGCTGCCCAGGGCAGTGGTGGAGTCCCCATCCCTGGAGGGATTTAAAAGACGTGGAGATGAGGCGCTTGGGGACATGGTTTAGTGGGCATGGGGGGGTTGGGTTGATGGTTGGACTCGATGATCTTAGAGGTCTTTTCCAACCTTAGTGATTCTATTCTATGATTCTAATTCCTTTTGAAACAGAGCAGCAGAGAAAGCCAGAGGTGAGTAGCAGCTCCTTACTCAGAGCTCTGATGTGCAGACAAGGACCAGCTGGGTCACCAGTGACCCGCACCAGCTGAGCCCAGTAGCAGCTCTCACCCATTCGGGGCACCACACCACCGAGTGAAGGAAAAGTTGGCAACCACACATAGTATTGGTAGGTTATGTGAGAAAAAGCTCAGCCCCACGGCACACAGAGGAGCACAGAGGCACGATGGCTCATGGGGGAACCTCGGAAGGACCCTGCACTGCTCTCCCCAGGAGAGCCATCAGCCCCGTGGGTGGAGGTGACACCCATCAAGGCGAACGGGTCTCTGGAGCACTTCATACACCAAGGGGGCTGTGTCAGGTATGGGGCACGCTATGAGATACAGCATTTGGGGACTGCACCTCTAAGTCTTTTCCTGGGTGAAGGGCTCTCTACTCTGGGTGCACGTGTGCGTGCATCACCTTCATCCCGACCAGCCAGACATCACCTTCATCCCGACCAGCCAGCCAGGGGCCAGGATGATGCCGTTGGTGTTTGCGAGTGCGGAGTGCTTCTGCCAGTTGCTCTGGGCGGCCGGCCCTGCCTGTGTACAAGCGTGCGTGTGGTACACGTGCCTGCTGGGAGCGCACACTCAGCCTCGCTCCTCCTTGGAGCCGGGGCACGGAGCTACAGCAGACTTGTCTCCATCACGCTGCGTGATTCAGCCACCCCTAACGACGAGGTGCCGTAAGACAGAAGCACGGAGACGGGAATATACCATAATATACCATAGACTGATAAACTAGTGTCTAACAGATGTTAATATCCAATAGCTGCTACTAGCATGGATACTTGTTATTCTGTTGTAAAGACCCTGGACATGAGAGCTCTCTGACTTCTCTCCCTGTGCACACCAGGAGTCAGATCCCACCTTTCTCCCAGCTGTTCAAATGCTGCTAAGGACTATTAAAAAGTTTCCACTCAAAGTACTTCTTACTTAGATAGAGGTGAAAATCTGGATAAAAACCCCAGAATAGGCGTCCAACGGATACATTTTCTACAAAGCCCCTGCCTCTCCACCAACTACTGTTGTACCACTGGGGTATGCGACCTTTGCAATGCTGAAAATAATTTATTTCCCCACTCTATAAGAAATATACCTTATAAATTTAAGAATGCAAGAATCCCAATGTTTCTTCCTCTATGCACAATGCATGCCTTTATATTTTGGTCACGCCAAATGGCCTTAGGGAAGGTACCGTAAATTTTATCCTACCTTTCTGCATAAAGCCAACCTTCATAGCCTGACAGAAGATGCTAAATGGGAAACTACTCTAAGCAAATCATTTTTCTCAAACACCCTCCCTTTTTTCCCTTTGGAAAGTGGAAATCCATAGGATTTGCCTATTCACTGGAATATGGGGACCCTTCTGAATGGCGATGTAAAATGTGAGACCATCCTCCTCCTGGTCTGACCACAGATCTGGTCGAAGGTTAAAAAAAAAAAAAAAAATTAGGAGGGAACCATCTAGGAAGCATTAGCAGGGTCTATAAAAACATATTTAAGACTAACACCAAGTCACAGTCACCTCTAGGGTGAATTAAGACAACTTTAGCTGACTACACCTGTGGTTAGTCCTGGCCACAAGCACCTGCCACTTACATCTTGAATTTTTGGTGGAGAAGAAGTGTTTAGTCACAAGAAACGTATTAGCACCACTGAAAAAAAAACCTGACACTCATATCCCCATTCAAAATAATTCTTGCCTGAACTCCATGCAGGTCCACAGGGGAGTTATTTTAACCAGAAGTGGCCTGTCCTGTTCCCAACACCAGAAGTCAAACAGATTAACCCCATAACCCGGCCGCTGTTTACACTACGGTAAGGTATGAAGAACTATTTGCAATAAAATGCAAACCTCTCTGGAGAGAAACTTAGGAGTGCACAGAAAGCCAGAAATTAAACCAGAGGCATAAACACACATTGGGGGGGTTGTTATAGTTTAGGGCACTGTTTGTTGAACTAGAAGCAGCAAAAAGGTGGCCAGGGGAGGAGGAAAGCTCAACGCTGTTCTTGTGCGAGACGTGCGGAGGCCAGCGATTCCTGCGGCTGAAGCACTGCCGTCTCAGCCCAAATTACATCGCTTACGCTAATGCCTGTAATCAGGCACCCTGAGGGGCTTCTGCACCCCGGGACCACTGCAGCNTCTTACGCTAATGCCTGTAATCGGGCACCCTGAGGGGCTTCGTTCGTGCCCGGCTCTGCACCCCGGGACCACTGCAGCAGTGAAACGGGAGCGCCTGCCGAGTGGGGGAAGCAGCATTTTGATAGAAGAGAGTCAGAGCTGGCTTTTGGGGTTGTTTTCTGGAAATACCCAGGCCCTGCTCAGGTGTGTACAGCTCTACAGGGGCTTCTCGGCTACAAGTAGAAAGAAGCACTCTCATTGCATGGATATGACAAGTGACCCAGGGGTAAAAAAACATGGATCCCTCTGGAGCCCTGCAGAACCAGGAGGAATCTCCGAAGGCAGGGGGGTGTTTCTCATCACTTTCCAAGAAGCAGCCACATGTGTCCCAGCTGTCGGAGAAAAGCTCCATCTGTCCCTTCCTTAAATTCTGGACAATAGCAGATGAAACGTTTCTCTCCATCTCTTCTCTGTGCTGGTTGCAGTCACTCCTCTGCGTTCGGACCACGTTTCGTTCCCATCTCCAGCCCCAATTAATGGCCACAGATTCTGCATTGGGCAAACGCCTGCATTCGGTTTATAAACATCACGCAGCAAACAGCAGATAACTCATTTTGTCTACCTTGGGAGAGTGGAGTTTATTCACCCAGAATGCAAAACCTATTACTCCTCCGAGACTGTGTACCCAAAACCCAAGACTCGCACTAGTAACCAACCCCCTTCCTGGCTATCGTGAAATGATATATAAGCAAGACCGGGTGCAGACACAAAAATATTTAATATGTTGTGCTGCATTTGGTTAATGAAGCCATCAAATCCAAACAAAGAAAGAAGGGGGGG
>VZTQ01002375.1:87509-150165 GCA_013400755.1 Pelecanoides urinatrix
GGGGGGGGGGAAGCCAAGGGTTCAGATTTTCCTTAAATGTGGCTTTCAACTTCTATTTGTTTCAAAATGAACCAATCCAAGCGGGGGGGGAAGATGCAATTCTTAGAAGCAGACCCTGGAAACACTATCCAGAGCGAGGGAATCGAGCAGCATGTGGATTCCCTTCAAAAGTTCACAGTGCTGTGATCAGCTCCAGCTCCCCACCCCACATCTGTCAACGGATAAGCCCCTCGCTGTTCCTATAAACAGACTAAAAACAGTTGGACAAACTCTACGCTGCCCTATTCTGTACTGAGCCATCCTGAGAAAGAGAGAGCGAGCTTTGAGAACAGCTAAATGAGCTCTCTGTAACTCCTCCGGCCAGCCCAACTTTCAGGAGCAATGCTTATCTGTTTATCCAAGGCTCCTGGGTCCAAGGACCACAGAGATCAGCGGAGGCAGGAGGGGAAGTGTAAAAATCCGCCCATCCAATTAGTTATCGCCTTGTTCAAAACATCTGGTTTCTTCTGTATTGTTTCTGTGATGGATGGCAGGCACAACCCAGGCATCGGGTCTGATTGCTCTCCCTGCGTGGCATTCAGCTGGAGCCTGCTGTGTTTTCAGCTGACCTCCTTCCAGCAGCTGCTCTTCGCCCAATTTGCCACCCCCAGGGCTACAACGCGCCTCCGAAGTCCCATGCTGCTTAAACAAACTATCCCCCAGGATCCCAGCCGTGCAAATATCCCGGACCGTGGTTTCATCCTTCAGCATCGCAACAGACGCAGGGTGCGAAAACCCCTAGATTTACAGCTCCTGATTTCGGAGCCACAAAGCCCTTGTAGTTCAGCTCACTCTTCTGAGGGATTATTTCTACCGCAAAATAAGCCGTATGCCTTCTCACCAACTTCTACCATCCTCCACAACGCTTCTCAGGTGTTTTGCTTCCGTTCGCGTTCATCAGATTCTCTCAGATTATATCAGGTTTTGTATGATGACATTCATAGAACGCAATTTACTTAACGCGTAAGTACCAAGTCACGCAATGATTGCATGCATCACAACAGCGAGCTTCCATGAACAAAAGTGAACATCCACCTTAATTAAAAAGCCTACACAAAACAAAATTAGAGCCCGCCGCCATCCCGGTTCTAGGCTATACTGCAGGAGGCTGAGCAGGACCATGAATAGAACAGCCAGAAATCAGATAAATTAATTTGGAAAGGCTGATTTTGAAGTCCGAAGTTTTGAGAACCTCTTTAATTTATCCAGCACCACAATGGGTGCTTTTCAACTCTTCCAATACAATCACCAGTCTATACAAAATTTACCTTTTAGATTTCATTTGCTCTCGCAGTTTGCTGTACATCTCCAGGACTGGAAAGAGAAGGAAAACACACAAGCATTGAGACACAAACACAAAGAGGTGTGAATTAAACTAAACAGCCATACAAATAAAAAGCAATTTCAGATTCCTCACCAGGAAGACACAGTGTTAGCTTATCAACCGTCGCTGAAATATTTCTCTGTTGTAATCGGCATTGCTTCAGCTCTTCCATTGCTATTATCAACTTTGGAAAAGGAAAAAAAAAAAAGTTTCACTAAGAACAGTAAACAGACAGAGTAGAGAGGATATCAACTGCTCTGCACTTGCCACGACCATCCAAACAGTAGGTTGACAACACGGCCCACTCTGATAACCGGAGAGCTCGCCGAGCACTGCAGAGCATTGCTGAAAGAGGGAGGACAGGCAGCTTCGGGTTGTTTAATCGAGTAGCAGAAGCACTCCCTAGCCTCATTTCAAGTAAGCAAGCAGCAAAACCAAAGCCATCAAAATACCAGCCTTGTAGCACGTCCTGTGAATTCCAAAAATGATTTCCCCTTCCCTTTTTATTCATCTCTTCCCTACTCCCTCTCCAAGCTCCTCTTTTCTAGTTCTTCTCAAAGGCAGGATGTGGCCGCTCGCTCCCAGGGGGATTCTTACCATCACAAACTAACAAGGATTTTTAAATGCTCAGTCTCCAACAGAAAAACCTGTGCATCTGGACTCGGGCAAAACAAGCATTGGCCATCACATACAAAAGAAAAATCTTTAGTTTCTTTTTTTCAAAGGGGCAGGTCATGGATTTGTCCTCTAGAGTACCAACTTATCTTCACAGTACCAGACTGAGATTGCAAAGTCCTTTTGAAATCCCAGGCTTGGAGGTGAATCCTCCGTTCAAGGTAACAGAGGTATGTTTATTTGATTCAGGAGATAAGCTGCATTACCTCCTCCCTAAAGGGCATTTTTATCTTTAATCTTTATTAGAGTAATTGGTCTGACGCAGTCCAACATGGGGATTTTCTCGTTTGTTTTTCAAATGCGATGCAGGTGACTGAAGTTGTAAACCGGCATATACTCTGAGCAAAATGAAATCTGGGTGTCTGGGAGGGCAGTTAAGAAAGAAAATAGAAAGGCTGCAAAGAGTAGATTTATATGGAATATGGGTAGAGCAATGCAATTCATCAGGAGGAAAGAAAAAGCGGGGAGAAGGACCATCCCTGGGAGTTCTCACACACCTCCATTTTAGGCACCTGAAAAACTTCAAGCACCAGTGCCTTCATGCATGCGCAGCTCTGAAGTCCCCCCAGTCTGTTAATGAGCCCTTACGATGAAGGGCAGAAGAACGAGTGTGGTTAGAGGCACATGGCATCCAAGACATGCTCAATCACTTCCTTTCCTCCATGCCTTGACGCCTCTACCCATGCAGCTCAAACACCACCCCGACTTTAACCGCTGCTGAACTGCACTGTGAAGCGGGAGCCAGACTCTCCANTATGAACAATCCCATTCACACCACTCAGGGCTGCAGGAGCAAGCCCACAACTTGATTATTGTTGCTTCAAATCTCTCTGCTTCCCAGGCTTTGCCTTCCACTAGCTTTCAATCCACTAGCAGTAAAAAAGAAAAATCACTTCCCAACACTCTCACACCACTCATCTTTCATGCAGAAAAGCAAAATACAGGAAAGAGAATCAATGCACGCTTTAATACCAACGCTGTGTACGTTACCGGTTAATGCTGAGCAGTTACTGATGCTCCGTGTAGTTTGCCACTAGCAAGCACAGCCAAGTAATGGAAAAGCAAAAAAAAAATATGACAGAATGAATGAATGTATCACTTACTTCTTTTCCTTCATTCTGCAGCTTTCGGTTGGTGTCCGTCACTTGATTCTGCAGGGATATTGGGGAAAAAAGACAAAGCACATCTACGTGTAAATCGGGACAATGTTTTTCACAAAAAAGAAATTGTGCATAAACACCATCACTTTTCACACATTCTTCTCTTGCATGGCGTAAAACTGTTTATTAGCTGATTTAATAGTCATTGCCATTCTGGCACACGGGATGCCAACAGCCACACAACAAACACCAAGGATTTTCTTCCCTGCTCCTAGAGAAAAGTAAAAGGCAACAGGAGTTAATGCTGTTGCATGGCAGCCTCAAAAAGCTGCAGTCTTGATAGATCAAATTTTGTAGCACATGCTCACACGGGTTCTCATCTTAAAAGCTATTTTATGTGAGTGGTAGAGGTAGGACACAAATCTCATGGGATGAAATTTCCCCTCCCCAACACCAAATAGATTATGATTAGGTTTTAACTCCTTAATACCACAGCAAGAAAAGAACTCTCAAATGTGGGTTTTATATATAAAATTAAAATATTTTCTTTTAGATCTTCAGATGCATCTCCCACTGCATCCCTCCTCCTGGCTCCCAAAAAGTACATGTTTTCTTTATTGAACCATCTTTCTGTATTATCCTATCAAGCTGGGGCTCACAGTTCATAAATTTCCCGCTTTCCAAACTTGTAGGTTCCCTAAACCAGCAAGTTCAGCTCTTGATGGCTCTAGGCATCAGTGTGACTCAGTAGAGACACATATAAGAACAAAGCTAATTTTTAGACCCATCGGGATAGAAAATAAGCAGCTTACTTATTATTTAGACAACAAGCAGAAAGATGACTCATTCAAGTTCAGACAGGAGAAGGTTTGTAAATAGAGATACCATCTTCTACAGACCAGCTGGGAAAGGTGAAAAAAATTACACAAACTTTCAAGTCAACATGCCCAGCTTCAGGTCTTTAGCAGAAGTAGCCAAGTATGAACGTAAATACCAGCAGAGAAGGACTGCTCAGAGCTCAGGTGCCTCACGTCAGTCTGAGACTAACGTGCCATAAAACTGCTTTTTTTTCCCCATAGAATACTCTTTTCACAGCTACTAAAGTTGTAAATATTCATTTCCAGGCTCGTCCCTGTAAGATGTCTCGGAGGTTTCTAGTTTTACTCAGGTTTACTGTACAGTGGAAGCTGCTGCTGGATTTCAGCCGGCATCATCAAGTTTTATGAACTAGTTCCTGTGTGTTCTCAGTTCTGTTCATTCTATAGGCAAAATCAGTAACAGAGCTTGGACAACAGCATGAGCTGCGACACGGAGCTCTCGAAGTATTTTCAGGAGCATAAGATCACACAGACGAACTTAAGATCTTTGTTTCCTGATACTTTTCAACAATTGCAGAAACAAGCTAAATTTTTAATGAATTTATCACTAGTGAAGGAACATCACTCGATGCTCTCCAATTATCCAACAGAACGCGGATGGTGCGTGGAGCAGCAGCAATAGCAAAGCAAAGCAGGACAAGCTTCAAAGTGGATTTGGAAGATAACAGCCACCTCTTTCCTTTTTGAGCGCACCATGAGGCAACCAGTTCAGATAGGAGGGGAGTTTTGTATTCAAGTATTCAAAACTGATTCAGGATCCACTTTGTTTCCTGCTGACTATTGAAAGACACTGGGCAACAACCATTTCCCAGAGTGGTCTGAATTTCAACAGGAGGTCTCGCTCTGAGAGGTTGGTGTTGCTTCAACAAGCAGAGCCATCCAGCCTCACAGGTTTCCTTTTGTTTTAACGCTGGCCATGCTGGTTTTTAAGCTTACCGTGATGTAAGAAGAGGAGTCATCCCATGATCTCCCCGCACACCATTCCTCTACAGCATCTGCATCATATTGCTCCCCCTTCTGCAGTAGCTTTGGCTCTCCTGGCTGCTTGCCCTGTGCAAAAACTGCTCATTTCCTTTATGATGTATTGAGATTTTACGAGCAGGAGCACAGCATCTCTTCCAAAGATTATTTTATTTGCTTATATCCTGAAAATCCCACCAGGAAAAAGGAATCCATGTAGGGTAATTTAAAACTGTTCCTAAAATAATGCCAAGGCTGTACTAGTCTTCTATTAAAACTACATATCAATCCCAGCTAAAGCAAAAAGTAAGAGTATATTCTGCCCTTGCACACTAAGAGTTTTCAAGGGGCGGGGGGGTGTGTTTTGTTTTGTCCTGAAGGTCTATATCCATACGTTGAAAAAAATAGATGATTATTTATATAGACTCTCTGTAGACACGTTGAAGTTTTTGAGACGAGGAGATTTTATAATGTAAGACAGACGCACAGCAAGGGGGGACAGACAACAGGTGGGCACATGTGAAGAATGAGACGATGGGATCACACAAGGGGCTTACGGGATGCTCAAGTCATTAGTTCATTCATCTATATACGGAACATGTGGTACGGAGCAGGGCTTTTGTTTGGGGGTTTTGAAACATCACTCTGCTATCATTTAGAGAGTGTCAGAGTGATGAGAGAGAGGAGCAAAGGGCGCTGGAGAGGAATCCTGGGAATGGACCCAAAGGGCACCACCGTGACCCCGCGCGGCTGCGCTGGCTCCATCCCTCTGTCCAACACCCACCTACCGCTGACTTTCACTCTCCCGAAGAAAGGGAGGGTGACTGTGGAGCGATCCTTCAAGTCGGCAACTTATGAACTTCCCAACCTGGAGGGTGCACCCGAAGTTATCCACCACTGCAGCCGTTCCCCCTCCGTCTATCCAACCCCTACCGAAATCCGCTGTACGGCCGTTGCGCTTTTAGGTCATTGCTGCATCCTGGGGCAGCAAGATTCCCCACTTGGTTTTACACGGGTGAAGGTGAGCTTCCCTTTGCTCTAAGCCAGTTGCCTGAGTTTAATTAGATCTGCCTTAATCTGAATGCATTAAGCAATAAAAACTGCTTCCTATTCATTTTCTGCCCCCCCCCACCCAACTCCTAACTTCATAGATCTTACGACCGCAGGCAGCAGTACTGCACATGTTGGCAGAAAGGGTTAGAATTGCAGATGTCTTTTCAGACAAAAGCCTTTTTATTAATTGCTATTCAATAGCGGCAGGTGTGAAGCAAGAGAGAATTAGCTGCACAAAACAAGGCAACAAATGACTCTACAGTAGCTCTCTGAAAATGGACCCGGTGATCACAGGACATCAAACTGAAGAACAGGGCTACGCTGTTACTAAGAAAGCAAACATCACACGAGTATGCACGAACAAAATCCTACAACACACCTGAAATAACACTCCTACACCATTTCACTGGTGACTGATTGCCTCCGCAGCTTAGAAACCACGCTTATCACCAAAAAAACCCAAACCCCAACAACTGGAAGGACTTCAGAGTAGGAAAGTAGAAATGGTGAGATACCTAGAAAGCACAACCCTCTGGGATGGATTGAGGCTACCCAGCTTACAGAGGAAGCTCCAGAGAAGAACGTTCCTACAGCCTCCAACCTGTAGAATACTGCTGCAAAACCAAGAAGGAATAATCTCTCCTTTGTGCCTGGCAGGTGAAAAAGTAGTAGACCTAAAAAAGACTTTTCAACCATGAAAACTGAGTTTCCTAGAGAAGGAAGGACAGCAGTACCTGGGGGAGGGCTAACATTAGAAGAGGTTAGATAAAAATCCAGCAGGAATGACACAGCTGAAGAATAACTTGCTTAAGAGAACAAGTATGGACTGGGTGATTTCTTGAGGTTGCCACCAGCCCTGCGACTCTGTGATCCTTTCCCTTTTGTATCTCACGTCGTGTTTTCCAAGTTAAACCATCCTAATGTATAATCTATCTTTGACTTTTTAATTTCCACTGGAACCTTGATGAGATGGAAGAGACGGACTGGGTACATGGTTTCCAAGACCCAGTAGTACCGTGCATTTACAGCTTTGAGAACAGGTCAACACCGCACTGCTCACTTCCTAATGCGGAGGAACGTTTGTGCAGTACAAGATATGAGTTTGTTTAAGATGTACAACACAAAAAAAATGGCAAAGCAACAGGATTTTCCTTTGAAACCACATAACAAGTTAAAAATAAAGAGAAGTGAAGCTATAGTGAAAGCCATATAGTTAAAAAAAAGAATAAGCAAATGCAAAAAAAGAAGTTTTGGTTTAAAAAATGTTATTGTTTAAATATCGTCTAAAAAAAGAAGATGCCTTTCTGAAAATGTATCCCATGTATTTTCAATTAACTTACTTTTTTATCCATCTATAGATTATTAACCAGTGACCCACCTTGAAATCAGCACGATGTTGCCTAGTGCAGAAACTCATTGCAGAGGAGCTCCTCTGCTGATCAGGAAGATAAAGTTCCCAGTTCAGTGTTAGCCCTTCGCAGGGCACAAAAGCAGGACAGAAAAGTTTAGCCATACAGTCCCGATCAGGTTTTAAGTTGACTTGGGGCCACCTGAAACGCAGCATTACAGTACAAAGGGAAGAGGGCAGCTGTCTTACACATGAACGGGGGAAGATAATGCATCCCGCTCCTATTTAGCGTGTGCACTCTTAAAACAATGAACGCTGATATTTCTGCAAGCGTGATATTATACAAAATACCCCAAAGTATACGAGGGAAGATACGTACTAGAGATGCAATACGGAGGGCATTTATTTTATTGCTGGTTGCACGTATGTTCAAAGACCAGCGCTACTGAGAAAAAGACCAAGATCAAATAGAGAATGAATAGCTGGAACAAAACACACTCTCACCACTGGACCCACGGATGATTCCCTGAGGAAACCCTTACAAAGAGGGCTCAGTATTTCTCAAATAAGTTTCTGTGTATATTTTTCCCATGTGCCGTTTTATAGATCACATAGTAATGGAAATCAAGAGGGATCCTGAGGGTACAGAGATGGACTTCACAGTGCGCCACCAACAAAGTAGCTGTTTGTAGAATGGGAAACAGCAACAAGCTTTTGCAAACAAACAATGTGGAATTCTTGGCTAGAAACAATAGCTTTAAAAAAAAAAAAAAAAAGACTTCTTTCAATGTATTTCCAATGGCCTCATCCTACAATCAACTGCTGGATGAATCCTTGCCATGGAAAATGTCACTGTAATAATACGGATGCTTCTGGTGTCAGGACACCCCCCCATGAAGGTGTTCCTGCGAGCACGCGTCCGTTTGTGGCATGGAGACCTGTGTGTGTAAAGCTAGAAGCCTGCTAGGAAATGCCAGAGGTAGCTTTAAATTAATAAATAAATGTATGAAAAGCAGCAGTCAACACACTGAAGTTAGAGTTCCTCCTTCTTTTCCAGAAAACTTGCTTTTCTGAGATATATTTTTTCCCCCCTTAGTTATAACTTCGTCTTTTCTAACCCCATTGAACCGTCTCCCACGCTCCTAGACACCCAGAAAGGTCTTTCTCAACAGGTCAGATTCCACTCAGCCAGAAAGACACGCTGTGCTGGTCTCTGGAGACAGCCCACGCCTTTTTGGGTGCCACACAACTCAGTCCCATTCACTACGTGACTGTTCTGGGGGTTTGCTTTTGGTTTTCAAATCAAGGTCACACCTCGCTGCCGCAGCAAGGGATGGCAGAGCAGTCCCCCCGCCTCTGCTCTATCTTGTGTAGGAAAATGAGGAAGGTTCTCTGGCCTCTGACACCCACTAAGTCATTGCTTGCTTTTTTATATGCCCCAAATTGAGGAATACTTGTGTTTTAAGGCACAGCAGCCACGTTTTCTTAAGGCAAGCCCATCCCTACACGTAGGAACACCTCCGCCTCTAGGTCCTTGTTCTCCCCAGAAACCTGACTAGTTTCTTTCCCACCACTTATCCGCATTCTGATCCTACAAACGGCTTTTTCCACATATTACTAAACACGTTTTTTCAAGAAATTGGTAAATTCTGCCCTTCTCTCATCTTTCTGCACAGCTTTAAAGACCACGATACTTGGAAAGCCCATTCCTAGCTGTAACCATTTTACTTTCTCCATTCCCAGCTCTAACCATTTTACTTTCTAGTTAAGCCAACCAAACCTGGAGATGCTACTGAAAAAGAATCAAGCTTGCGTTTGTTTACGCAGCCTTTCGGTGATTAGTGAAATTAGCAGTTATTTTTCACTACTGTTCCTGCTTACACCTGAAGACCTTACAATGCTCTGATGTTCATTTGCTTTTTAAAATATTAACATTTCACTTGCCAACACTGGGCAGACACCTCGCAACGGCAGGGTCAGATCTGCATCAGACCTCTTTGCTGATTTGTCTCAGACACAACGCTCCCTGTAATGAGAACTCAATGTCGGTTGGGGCACTACACGCTGCTCTAGCAGATGTACTTCTGACTGTAGAGTTTATTTTTGCTTAAGAAATTGGTATAAGGTATACCAGGAAAAGCGTGTTTCCTAATGCAAAACAGACTTAGCTTTAAGCTTTCTTCTGCTTTTAACATACCACACTGTTCCAGTTTACCCAAATAATTGTCAAACTTCAACTGACTAACCTATCGCCACAGGAAGAATGAAGATTATTTTTTTTATTATTTTTTATTTTTTAGATAGAGAAGAGATGCTCTAGACAAAAGAAGAAAAGGAGACATTCACGTGGTTTCACAGAATCCCAGAGTGGTTGAGGTTGGAAGGTCCAACTTGAGGTCATGTGGTCCAAGATTCCTGCTCAAACAGGGCCACCTAGAGCCCCACGCCCAGGCAGCTTTCTCTTACCTTCAGTTTTTGAGCTTCTCCTCTAACTTTTAGCAGCTCCGTGATGGAGTCCACAAAGCCCTGGTAATGGAAGTTGCACATTTTCTCAATCTCACGATCATGGTTTCTGATTCGTGCTTCCAGTTTCTCCATGAAACGACCATGTTCTTCTCCATCATAGACAGACCTAAATGGAAGATGCCAACATTGGTCAAGAGATCTGCTACTGGCATTACTTACAAGAAATATCCAAAATATGAGCTTTAAAAAAACCCTCCTGTGATAAAGGGGTAGTTCTGCTTTTTATTTGCATACACCAGGCACCAAACTCAGGTTTGAAAATCTTTCTATTCCAGCCTTTCTTTTTCTTTTTCCACCTGTCAAACATCAGCTTGATGTTCCCTCAGAGACCACAACACGGCTGAGCCAGCCGTGAATCACCTGAAGCAATGTCTTCGTGCTCTAGCTTTGAGCTCAGCCATCTCTGATCACTATCTGCTATCACATGCTCTAACACTGAGCACTCCTCTTGGACAATTTTCTAGATATTCTTTGGGCTTCAGGGGTAAAAGCTACAACGGAAAAGTATCACCTCTACACCTGCCAAGATCCATTTCCCTTCCCACCCCCAATTTTGCCAGCACAGTTAGTCCTGATGCCCAAAGGCCAACACAGCTGACAACTACCCGAGCCGATGGGGACACCCCAATCCAAAATACAGCGTATGCTGTGCGAGCTGCAGGTAATGGGTAAACTTTGGCACAACCAAACAAAACCACTAGTGTTAAATTTAAGGGTGGAGGTTTAAAAAAAAAAAAAAAAAAAAAAAAAAAAAAAAATCTACTCTTCACATTTTCTTAAATTCCATCCAACTGGGAAAAGAAGCTTGAATTGCCACGTTAAAACACTTTTTGTTCTGTCCATTACTAACGGACGCTGTCTGGTAATGATGATTATTTCCAACTGTTGCGTAAAGCAGCCTAGAAGGCGACTCTCATTCGCAGAAAGAGCCGCTGTGCAGAAGCAATAGATCATGACTGCAAAATAAGTGAATGTTATTCTCGAAAGCAGAGGGATTGTGTCACACCCTGAAATGGTATGGGATTTTCAGGGGGTTGTTTTCTTGTGTTTTTCTAGCACATATAGATATTTTCTACGGAGTGTGGAAATCCCACCTTTAGACTTGTCTTTGTGAAGTTTTAGGATTTTGAGAAGCCAAACCCCCAAATCTGAATTCTCTCCCAATCCAAAGAACTGAAGTACGCAGTGAGCTTTATGGAGTCTGAGCTTGTTCTGTGTCAGAAAGTAAAGCTAAATTAATTATATACTGGACTCCATGCAGCAATTAGAGATAAAAGATGGGGAATGACAGAGCTCTAACAAGCTATAAGAATAAAAAATAAATTAATAAAAAATTACTAATCGCAGCAATGACAAGCAACACTTCAGAAAGAACCAGAACTAGATGAATCCAACTGGACACATTTAAACTTTCTGCCTGCAGAAAGCGATGTGATCCTTTGGTGTGATCTGTGCTCACAAGTCACTCTGGAGAATCCCACCTCCGCAATCCTCTCAAAGTAATACAAAAAATACCAAGACGGAACCAAAAGCTCGAGGAAAGCTACTTAATTACCATTCTTTAAAACTTGCCCTAGCAATTTCAATTATACAGTTTCAGTAAACCATTCTCAATGGCAAAACAAAAATGCCAAATCTTTATAAAGCCTATTTAAAACTCAATGTCAAATAACACAGTCACTAAGAGTATTAGTCTCCCAAGGTGACCATATTGCCTTCTTTATTCCAAGGTAGAAGCTGTTTGGTGCTAAAAGGTGAAAAAGAGATATAACTTCCTAAAATTACATGAATGCCACCACTAGTATGATGCCAGCAGTTTTTCCTTACAGCTTAGCAGAGTTTTGCTGGTAAAATATGAAAGTTGGAGACAGAGTGCCATCTAGTGCTGCCCAGCCTCTCTGCAGGGTCTCTCATGAAACTCGAGCGGGCACCTCTGCTCTAACGAACTCTTAACACAAAGATAACGCAGATGCAATAAGCAAATACAGCAAGACAAGTTGTGTTTTCATTCAAATTAAAAAAAAAACAAAAAACCACAAAAACACCAAAACCCAACAACACAGTAATTATGGGTGCCAAATAAATGTGTTTGCATTCAAAGGAAAATACCATTGGCACCTACAGAGGCTTCTATCAATGGAAAAAAAGCTCAAAATTACTTGCAAACTCTAGGCAAAGTTTCCTTTGCAGGTGGCTAACCTAAGACATAAAGGTCCAATGACTAAAACCCTTTCATTAATTTTTTTTTAAGCCAAACTCTAGGGTAAAAAAAAATAAAGTTGGTGACAGGCAGCAACGAAACCCCAGCATGTCAGGGGTCAGCTCTAAGCTTGTATTTAAACAAACTCTGTATCTTCCCTTTTGAGCTCTCCTATTCATCCACAACCCTCCCTCCAATGCAGAACCAGCACCTTCACTTCCATCCTCCCTCTCAAACACAAGCAAACAGGCAACAGGCAACTCGCAGACCAAACCGCAACATGCTCCGAAGTTGCGGGATGTCAACTCCAAAGTTACAGGATGTCAAGTTCTTGCCCTGTATTGAACATCATCACACAAGCGGACTACAGTGACTATGCAGTGACTCTTAGCTCAAAATAAACAACGTAGGGACTCAGTTTGACTGCAAGAAGAACAAATCCATCTCCTGCCATCACGTCAAAACACCACTCAAGTCCTGCATTCTACCATCATCTTTGTTTCGCTGGCTCTGGTAGAGATCTGCCTTCCTCAGCTCTTTCTGCCGCTGCCCGAGCTACAGCATCACTCTTGGAAGACCATCCTTGTGCTCCCGTATCCTTGACATCTCTGCACTGTTATCTACCTAGCGATTGCCACCTTTCTCAAGACCAACTCTGGTTCTCACCTGATCCACTCAACTCAGCACCTTCATTACGTATTTCTTCCTTTTTCAGGATTACCACATCTGGGGCATTATACTTGCCACCTCTTGCTCACCAAACCTTCAGGACACCCACTGCCTTGTTCTGGATCTACAGGTCTCTCCAGCTGCTCCCCTCTACCTCATTTCTTCTGCGCATACACTCTGCTCCTAGTAACATCTCTCCTGGTTCAAACACTAATTATAGCCTGATCTGGATCTTCATTTAACTGTCCTGAAGTGACTAGTAATTCAGAAGACATTAGAAGGTGATGCACATCGGTCTGGGCTATTCATTCTCCTGGTTGTAAATAACAAAGCGCTGTGACAATGCTATAGAAAATGATCCTTGAGGCGGCTTTTCTTTTTTTGCTATAAAAAAAATTGCTGGTCAGATAGCTTTAGTGATAAGCCTCCCTCACAAAAAGCCTTTTGATTAAAAAAGTCTGAGAAAGAGAGGTCTGTCCTACATGCACTTATCTTATAACTCTGGAGCAGGCTGTAAGTCTCCGACTGAAGACTATGCTCAGTGACAGATCTGTCTGGTTTACATTTTTTAAGTGCACTCACTAAACAAAACCATTTAAGATGATTTTTAAAAGTTCTTGGATTGTAAAGTTTCACAATTTCTGCATTCATTAAAAAAAAATCCACTTCATTTTTTTCAAAAGGTCAACTGGAAAAATCTTTCCAGGAAAGCCATAACAGGCAAATGCATCAGGAGTTCCCATCTGTAGCCCTGCGTTATTGCAGTGTTTATCCCCCAAAACGGGGGCAACCAAACCTGCCCCGCACCGAGCGGCCGAACTATTAACAACGGGGATGCCGCAGGCACGGACTCGTGGCACAGCCGGATGCTCACGTGCCTTTTCCATTTTCCAGGCAGCAGAAAGTGAGCAGGAGCTCACCCAGAAGCGCAACATGTTGATGTTAAGCCTTTCGCATCTTCATACTCCCCCCGCATCCCAGAGCCTCACTCCACTCTGCCTGTACTCAGCCCCCAGGTTGCACCGGATACTCTACCGCGTTCCCGATCACATCATCCACAAGAGCAGAAATTGGGGAAAGAGCAGAGGTTTGGGGAATACAGCCCAAGAGAAGACTGAAGAAGACAACAAGTTCAGCTACAAATCTCCTTAAAACGCAGTCAGAGGCAGGACATCTTGGGTCCTGCCACCAAGCACCAACACAACCCACGTTCTCTCCAGCCGTGCTTTAGACACCTCATCGGGCTGTTCTCGGGCTGGCAGGTCCTGTGCCAGACACCATATAGAATCATAGAATCATTAAGGGTGGAAAAGACCTCTAAGGTCATCGCGTCCCACCGTCAACCCAACCCCCCCATGCCCCCTAAACCATGTCCCCAAGCGCCTCATCTCCCCGTCTTTTAAATCCCTCCAGGGATGGGGACTCCACCACTGCTCTGGGCAGCCTGTGCCAAGGCCTGACCACTCTGTCAGGAAAGAAATGTCTCCTCATGTCCAACCTAAACCTCCCCTGACACAACTTGAGGCCATATACACGCTGAAGGAACGCTAGAGGAGCTTAAAGTTATTGCGCATGTATAAATTAATGCTAGAAAATATTTAGGAACTAGCTTTGCAGGTCCTCCCTACGTCTCACGCTCAAGTGGTTAACAAGGGGGCTTCAGGCAGTCGCGGAGAAGGCCAAGCCACGAGGCTGACCCTGCAACTTCATTCCCAGTGAGAGCTGCCTGCAGGACGGGGACTCAGAAGTAACCGAAATAAATTCAGCTGAAAGTACAGAGGAGGGAAGTCTCTGGGGGCAAAATGAAAGAGATCTGGAACAATGCAAGGAGGACATTCTGGGGACAGTGGAACAGAAGTGACTTGCTTTTGTTTTCAATTAATAAGTGGAACAAATTCCTGAGTCTGTTGTGGACTTCAATTTTATTTTATTTTTTTCCCCTTTAAACTTCTGTAGTGGTTTTAATCCCTCAGAAACATTTTCTTCTCATTAAGCTACATAAAAGCATTAGCAGTTTGTTTAATCTTATTCTAACTTTTGTAATAAACAAATTAACTACTGAGCAATGCAAAAAAAAGAAAAAAATTCAAGAGTGGTGCAATAGCTCCATGGAAAAAAGGTCAAAGAAAGTTTGCAAGACTAATACCTGTTTAATATCTTCACTGTCAGAGTTCACAGCTTCAAGCCTTGTGCTTCACAAAGTTTATCCGCGTACTGACACAGCATTAGCAAGTTGTACTCCAAAGACACCCCACTTACTTGGTGTATTACACCTGAAATTATCTCAGTGGAAGAGCAAGTGTAGAATTTGCTGCTTCTTTTCATTCTGCTAAGGAAACAGAATTTAAGTCCACTCTGTTTTGCCATATCACCCACATAGGTTTACATTTATGTCACTAATACAGAGGAAGAAGCAACTTTTTTTCCTTTTTGGAGAAGTATAAAATGTTTAACCATAAATATTTTTCATTATTATAGTTCAGAAAGCATCCCACGTGTACTTTTTGTACTTAGACCCACTTATCTCACACACCATGTTTTCAGTCTACAACAGAAACCATTCCAACCACCGTAAAATTCAGCAAAATACCAGCAACAGCCCATTATCACAAGATCCTGAAGTAGATAACAAAGCAGTTTCTGAGGAGCACCACTACATTATTTGGCAGGATAACCCTGGTTTAATAGCTGGGAACACCTTGATTTCAGCAAAGTCCTGGCACGACCCCGGTGGGTATTCTCACAAGCACTCCAGGAGGAACGCCGCACAGAAAACTACCATAAACCACATGCATACGCTTCTCAAAAACCATCCTAAAAACGATGTTACTTGTCAATGACTGGCCTCAACCAGAAGGAGCTTTTCAACAGGGCTTCCACATGCATTTGTTCTGGGCCTGGTTTTCTTCAGCGGTTTTATTAGCAAATTGGAAAATATAATGCAAGCTGTACTTACGAAATATGTTTGGTAACACCAAAGTGAAGGGAGTCGTTTTCTGGAAAGCGGCAGCCAAAGACCTTGAGGAAGTGTTTCCAGAAGTCAAGAGTTCAATAAAGGCAAGCGCGGGTCCAAGGAAAGGTCAAAATCAGCAGCACAAGTACAACAGGATCAGAGAGGAGGCAGGGGAGACCACAAACTCCACACCAGCCACTTGCCATGGCACTTTATTTATTGGCCCGTGAATAGCCAAAGGAATTGGGGTTAGATTTGAAGAGAAAGGGCTGGCGAGGACACGGGGAGCTCAGAGCCATGGCAAGAGACCTCCACTACGTTAAAGAGGGAGGAAGGTGAGGAGTTCTGCAGAGCTGTTACGGGAAGGACGAGAGCAGACTGATTTGCAAAGAACTAGGTTAGATTTTGCAATAAAACGCAACTGAAGATAGTCAAAGCCCTGGGACATGGGAAACCCCATTCATCAGAGTTTAAAAGTAAGTTGAACAGATGTTTGTTCAGGGATGGAGAGAGGATTCGATGCTGCTTTGGGGGGGAAATAGGCTGCAGGCTCAGGCTCTCAGGCAACACCTCTGCCTGGGGGTGGTAGAGCAGTTCAGCAACAATTAAAATACCTTCTGGCTTTTTTTTTTTTTTTTAATTTTTTTTTTTTATTTTTAAAGCAGGGTCAAACAATTAGAAACTTGGAGAACCTCAGCTGTTATCCCTATTCCACACTGAACTGCCAGAGACCGGAGCAGAGCGGAGCACAGACAGGAGCACCCATCCAACCTCACAGCTCCCGCATCCAACACCAGGGAGCCGTTTCAGCCTCACCAGAAAAAGACACCGTAAACTCTAGACTACTAACAGAATACAGCCAAGCAGACTGAGAAAAAGCCAACTTAAAACATGATTTATCATGCAGATGCAGAGGCACCTGCCACAGCAGCGTCCTGGAAGCCACCACTGCAAGCGACAGGCGGTACGTGGGGATAATATCATGAAAACAGAAGAAAAAGCATTGCGTGAAAGCAAAGTAGGGATATTATTAATATGCAAAATCCTTGTCTTTTGGAAAGTATCTTTTATATTACGGCCTTTATCAGCACTATACCATACACGAGCTCTAGTCACACCTGAGCCCAGACATTGCATTTGCAGAACAAAAGACTCTACCAGTGCCAACATCAGTGTAGTGATGGAAAAACTTAAAGATAGAATACCAGGACAAGGCAAGAGGCAAAACACCCTACAAAGCCACTGCCGGACTGAAAAGTCTACCTGAACCACCAAATTCCAGAAAGGGTCAAGTTCTGTGTTTCTATATATCTCTCTCTCGCTACAGATTGCAGGAGAGAGAAAAGAGGGAAAGAAGCGGTTCCTAAACTAGATATGAGGCATCAATATTTTTGGCACAAATTATCCTCTTCTTAAAAAGCTTTTAATACTGTCTCACCATTCAATGTAAAAGTTATGACATCAAGTTAAAAACCACGCGCATTGCCCCATCTTTTTCAGAGAGAACACGAAATATCGCAGTTTGGCCATGCCTCACGCCCCACTGCCAAAGCACTGCGAGATGAAGACCATCTCCATCACAGGAGGGACCGTTTCGGAGACAAGCACTTTCTACTGGCCACCACCCCTCTCTTGCTGTGCTATTTACCCTATCAGCAGCACAAGAAAGGGGAGAAAACAAACACCTGACAATGAAGAAGAAAGGCTCCCTCCCAAAGCATCCACAAATCAGATTACAGATAACAATATATCATTTTTATAAACTTTACAGAATTAATATTTTAGCCATTACATCTACAAAAGCAGATTAGATTACCACAGACAAATTTCAATGTCTATACTTGCTGTGTCATTGCCCAATAAAGGTTTTTTCCTACTAACAAAGTCCATTTTGTTGTCTTATGCATTGCTTAAACAAGTTGATTTTTTTTTTTTTTTGTGCATTCTTGGCTTTAAGTCTTGGACCCTCCTTTCTGCTGTGAAGCAATGTTGTCACAACATCCAACAGAGGCACAACAAATCCTCAAGACATGCATGATATTAAAAGTGCTGCATTTTAAAACCACACAGAACGCATTAAAATTGACAACAGCATGATTGATAACTTCCATACTCGAAGCGTACCAGCGCCTTTGCAAGAGGACGGGGGCAGCAACGCTAGCCAGCACGACACATGGGCTTACACGGTGCTCATGCACCGTCTTTAAGACCAAAGCAGCAGCTTCGCTGCCTCCGTCACCTCCACGGGCAGCACGGCGCACGACAAAACGGTGCTTGGCACAGACGTCCCTGCCTGGCAGCGTGCGGTGCTCAGCAGCGCCAGCCTCCAGCCCCCTTCCTCTTGCAGAAGAGCATGGTTGATTATCAAGGTCAACTCAAGGTCTCACAGGCAAAAGTTGAACGAGATGGCACAATTCAGCTCTTCGCTGCCAATTCATTGTGTCGAGAAGTTCCTGACTTCCAGCAACAGATTTGTGCTCTGCACACAGGCAGTGGAAAAAGCTCTCTGCCAGCTCCTCCTCCAGTCCCACCAACAACTTCTGCCTTCCTGCTTCAGCCCTCATACCCTCTCCCGCACCACCAGCACCCCAAAAAGAGTGAGGCTACTTCTAAACATTTTTGTAACCTTGATCAATTTAATCAAACCAGATTACTTCTAATCACACAAGTGGCTCCAGAAGGAAACTTTACACAACAGGGACTTCTGGCAGAGACAAGCATCTTGCTGACCCAATTTCTCCCATCAGCACAGCCCGAGTTAGAGAAAGCTTGCTCTCATTTACAGTCTAATATTTGCTTTCTAAAACTCACGTGCAAGTGAGAAAATCTGTAGGCTTCAGTTGCCTAAATATAGATGCCTGGCACCCTTTGAGACACCTGCCTAGGGCATGCCAACCCAACATAGGGCCTACAAAGGACCACTGCTTTTTTAAAGAGGCAGCTGGAGGCCAGACAAGATACAACCCGGCATCGCAAGCGGCACCAGGGACCTCTGTTTCTGCGGCTGAGTCACTCTCTGCGTGCGTTAGCTCAGTTTAAGAATGAGAAGTCCTTTTGTTCTGTTTGAGAAGTCTCAGGTCACGAACCCACAGTCACACGTTCCAAAAAGCAGAGAGGTTCTCCAGGAGACATTCTCAGAAACCAATTTGGTGTGATAAATGTACATGAAAGGGCTTCCCCAAAACATAAAACTGGGAATGGAAGAATACATTTACTGCATGTTACCTTACTCTTGTAGTTCTCCGTTGTTTCATTTCTCCACATTCCCAGGACCCATGCAGTCAAAATAAGACTTAATAGTGATGCACAAGAGTCTCAAAGTGGCAATGAATTTTCAATTAAGCTTCACAAAAGCTTTGTCAGAAGTGTATTTTACAGACCATGTTTCAGTTGAGGAGGGAAGCGAAGTGACTTTAAGGCAAAACAACAGGTCAGGACCAGCTCTAAGAACAGAGCCCAGATGCAGAAGCTTGGAGCATATCTGTTAGGGCTTGGGAGCTCAATATACGGCATGGATTTGCTATAAAAACCAGAAATAGCTGAGCTAGCCCTGCTGAGCTGGACCTCCACAACAGGAGCAACATTCTGGACTCCAACAAAACCAAGCAAAAGACCTCCATAAAAGAGAATCACTAACCCTGCCTTAAGCCTTTGTTGTCCCAACTGATCCAGGGTTGAGGTTTAGGACTCCAATGCCGAGTTTCGGATGAGTAAACCCTTCCTTGCCAACGAATCTCAACCTCGTCTCTGAATTGCAGTGCCGTAATTGAAAGCCCATCCTCTTTCTAACTATAGATGCCTACTCTGGCAAACTCATCTGGAGGACATGAGACACACCAACAGCAACATCCTCGGGGAGGAAAGCTGGATTAAAAGGCAACAGCGTTTGGGATGTATGACTACCAGAGGAGGCCCAGACTCACATTCCCATGCAAATATTTGTGTCTATTGAAAAGAGGAAAAATAGCAATGGGCTTAAATTGCCCAGGAGAATTAGGTTAAACATTAGACAAAGTTTTCTAACTGTTAAGAGTGGCAGAAATCCAAAACGGATCATCAAGGCACGTTACAGAATCTCTTTAAATTGTTCATTTCTAAGAATAAGTTAGAAAAACATCAAGCAGGAGCAGATTAGGTGCATTTGCTGCTGGAGAGACCAAATACCTCCTCAGATAGGGAGAGGATTGAGTAGGTGGCTTCTTGAGATCCCCTGAAGCCCTGTTTTCTATAGGTCCAACCTACAGAATAGCTGAAGCTCTTTGGAAACCACCTGATCTTAACCAATGCTGTACTAAGCCCTGAAGCTGAAAGAAATGGTGTCCCTGACCCGGGTACTAAATCCTTCCACATTTTTACAAGGATTTCAAAGAACCCAACTCAACTTTCACTGATGGGAACGTACAAATGAAGGAAATGGGCATCTGTCTAAGATCAGGTCTTTAGTTATAAAACACTCTAAAGCCTTCTTAAGCGTGCACTTATGACAACAAAGCACTTTTAGACTATACATTACTGGAAAAATTGAGCCACCATAAAGCCACAGCCATCTCCGGGATGGAATATAGCAACTCTGCCAGACAAGATTCTGAAGGAAACGAAGAATAATTACCCTAATTGAAAATATAATGGAACAACTTGGTTATAATGTCCCTATTAAAGAATGAAATTCAGACGATAAAAGACGTTCAGAGGGAGAGCTTGAACAAATTAGCGGTCAGCCTCCAGAAGAGCCAGGAAACGTAAGGAGCAACCCAAAGCCAGGCAAGCCAGAACAGCTACAACAAACACGAATGCCCCCAACCGAGGCAAGTATGGAGAGAACTGGCCACGAGCAGAGCTTTCAACTTCCCTCCTCTTTTTGCGAGCACAATGGAAACAATTCCCCCAAGAACAAAAGCGATGCGTCAGCAGACCCTACTCTCTCAAGCTCTTTCAAGTTGGAAGGACAGTTGATTTGCACCATGTGTAGGATAGGAATGCTCGCTAGAACCAAGCGAGATAAATTTCATCCCATCCAAGCTGGTTAACATTAAGACAGAGATGAATCATCTTTACAATGCCTGTAAACAACACTGTTTAAAAAAAGGAAGAAATCTAATGATGCACCCTAGTCACACTTACTTTGCAGGAAGTTTCTGAACGTTTATACCATTGTTAGGAGAAGTGTCGAAATAAGGGGGCAGACACAAACCCACAAGAATCGGAGGATGTGGACGTAAAGCCACCACAGATGTTCTAATCTCCCTTCTGCTGCGCCTGCAGTGGTGTTCCAGCACGTCTGATCCTTTACGACGGGCAGAGGCTGGGGGGAGAGGGCACACTCAGAGTAACGGAGTAGATGTACATCAGATGTGCTATTTATAACGAGAGACAGAAGCTCAATGGAGTCATCTGCTCTCTGTCTCTGGTTGATTCTCACTCTGACCTTTAGTGAAGCACTGATTTTTAAAGGGAGAAACCGAAGTATCTGAAACCACGACAATGTGGGTTACCTTTATTTGGTAACTCAGATGTGAAGGAAATACCAACAGCAGAGCACTGAACATGCACGTCGCTGAGCTGCGCAAGTCCCAGAACACACCAGAAAAATGACTACAGAAGACTGCGGGCTGGACAAAGTGCCTTGGATGTGTCAGATCTCTCCACTTAGCTTCTTCAGAAGGGAGACTGAGGCGCAATTTAATTACTAGATCTAAGTATATTCCTTTTAAAAAAGAGTCCCAAAGAGCTGTTTAATTCACAGAAGAAAAATCTTAATAGCATAAAATCACTGCAATCTTAAGCAGTGATTAATTCGAAGCAGAAAGGAGGCATAGTATTTTTGTTTGCGTGCTTCCAGAGCCGTTGGTAGAACCCAACAAGGGAAGTGGAAGGGTCAACCTCTCCATCTAGTATCTTCCAAGCTGGCCAGTGCTCAGTGCAACAAACACTAACCAGACACGTTGTCTTGCTCAATCTAGGCATAAGAGTGAAAACTGACAGTCTGCAGCACACAGAAATGCTGTGCGGTACATCCCTAAATACATCTTGCCATGCAACTGCGTACATGCAGTCTTCTCCTTACCCCGACAAAACTCCACAGCCAACCCAATCTAGGAAAGAGCAGACACCGCTGCTCAAATATTTTGCAACACGATGAAGATGATCTAGAGTAGTGGTATAACCCCAGGGGTCAATATTGGAGCCAATACTGTTTAACCTCTTCATTAATGCCAGGGATGTGGAGATAGAGCAAGTTTGCAGACGATAAAAAAAACTGAAAAGAGCGACTGACAGACCAGAGGGGTGTGCCACCATTCAGAGGGACCTGGGCAGCCTGGAGAAATGGCCCAACAGGAACCTCATGAAGGTCAACAAATGCCACGTCCTGCCCCCAGGGAGGAATAGCCCCAGGCACCAGGACATCTGGGGCTGACCATCTAGAAAGCAGCTCAGCAGAAAAGGACCTGGGGGTTCTGGTGGGCACCAAGTTGATCATGAGCCACCAGTGTGCCCTTGCAGCGAAGAAGGCCAGCAGACTCCTGGGCTGTGTTAGGAAAAGCTTTGGCCAGCAGGTCGAGGGAGGTGATCTTTCCCCTCTACTCAGCACTGGTGAGACATCTGGAGAGCTGGGTCCTGGTCTGGGCTCCCCAGTCCAAGAGAGATATGGAGCTACTGGAGAGTGTCCAGTGAAGGGCCACTAACATGATAAAGCGATTGGAGCATCCCTCATGCAAGGAAAGGCTGAGAGAGCTGGGACTGTTCAGCCTGGAGAAGAGAAAGCTGGGGAGGGGAAATCTTTATCAATGAATATAAATATTTGACGGGAGTTGGGAGGGTAAAGAAGACAGAGCCAGACTCTTCTCCTTGGTACCCACTGACAGGGCAAGGGGCAACACACAGAAAATTCCGCTAAACGTAAGGGGGTGGGGGGGGAACCCTACAATACTTTTTTTACTGTGAGGGTGATCAAACATTGGAATATGTTGCCCAGGGAGGTTGCAGAGCCTCTATCCCTAAAAATATCCAAAACCACATGGGACACTGAGCGACCTGCCGTAGGTA
This sequence comes from Pelecanoides urinatrix, assembly GCA_013400755.1. Taxonomy (NCBI): domain Eukaryota; kingdom Metazoa; phylum Chordata; class Aves; order Procellariiformes; family Procellariidae; genus Pelecanoides; species Pelecanoides urinatrix. Next base: position 110,279 of record VZTQ01002375.1, read on the forward strand.
ACTCTGCTTGAACAGGGAAGTGGGACTAGACGATCTCCAAAGGTTCTAGGCAATCTCAAGTATTCTGTGATCCTCTGAATATTTTCACCAACCAAGGTCAGTCACCAGGCCTTTCTTTCCCTCCCCACCTCCAAAAAACCCTTAAAGAAAAACATTTCAGCATTCAAAGGGGCCCAGCAAATTGTTAAGCGATGATGAAACAGATCACAATTTAACAAGAGAGATTCTTTCAGATATTCTTATCCAACCAGAAATATTGCCAAAGAGAAATAAAGTTGTTAGAGTAAAATATTACTTCTGAGTAATATTGAAATAGAAAATGTTTCTAATCAGTCTGGCATTTTAATGGCTGTATCTTGACACATTATATAAAAGTTTAATGCTACATGAAAAGAAAGCTACCTCTAAAGGTCTAGATAGGACTGTTTCAAGGGGAAAGAAGAAGAATTGGGTGAACCAAATTGAATGTTTTATTCCTTTATTCCATAAATGCCAGGAAAGCCCCCCCCAGGCAGCAATACCCCAAATTACAGGAGTCACATTATCTATGCCCAACTCCACCCTTACAATTACACCTACAAAATGCTAGTTTCTACTACAAGAGGACACCACTATTAATAATTGCAGCCACCAGAAATTAAGATTAACTAGTTCAGGTAATTCCTTTTTTTTCCAGAGTACAGTTTCCCCCTGCTAATGCCTCTTTAATAACCACAGCAGCCCTACAACCTGCAATGCCTGCACTGATGGATGACACCTAGTTTTCTTCTGCGTTTTGTTTTCGTAAGTCAAACATCCTCCCCCGTTTTGTCATTTCAGAAGACTACTTTTTAGACTGTCAGCTAACCATCTTCTAGGGACAGGATGTGATCAGAATCCAGCAGCACCTAGACACCTTCACCCTGTAGCACCTCTCACAACAGCGTCCTGCTCTCAAGTCTCATCTTCCTCTTCTTCCCAAACACGGCAGATTTCAGAAGGTTCCAAGACCTCAGCAGATGAAAGCACTGTTTCCATAGAATCATAGAATCATAGAATCACTAAGGTTGGACAAGACCCCTAAGATCATCAAGTCCAACCGTCAACCCACCCCCCCCATGCCCACTAAACCATGTCCCCAAGCGCCTCATCTACACGTCTTTTAAATCCCTCCAGGGATGGGGACTCCACCACTGCCCTGGGCAGCCTGTGCCAAGGCCTGACCACTCTTTCAGTGAAGAAATTTTCTCCTAATGTCCAACCTAAACCTCCCTTGGCGCGACTTGAGGCCGTTTCCTCTCGTCCTATCACTTGTTACTTGGCAGAAGAGACCGACCCCTCCTCGCTCCAACCTCCTTCCAGGTAGTTGTAGAGCGCGATGAGGTCTCCCCTCAGCCTCCTCTTCTCCAGGCTGAACACCCCCAGTTCCCTCAGCCGCTCCATTTTTGCTTAAAGCACAACTCAAGTAATTCCACTCACACTTGAGTCAACCAAGTCTTGTTTCTCACATGCTCCTCTCCCATGGCTAATGGATTTCAGTGTCTCAGAACATGCAAGCATCAACAACCTCATCCTACGAATGGGACATTTATACTGTCCGTGTGGATTCTCCAGTGTCAAGTGAGGCACAAAAATCTTTTCTTCATCTACCATCTCTTCTACTCTACCGGGCCACCTGCCTTCATGAAAGCTGTCGGATGTCAACACCTTTGAGATTCCCACATCTCTGTCCAATACATTACAAAGGCAGCCAAACCCAAGTACCCTTAGAGAGGGAACCCAGAGGCATCGTGACCAGTTTTAGCTTAGGAACCGCTTTGGGAACACAAGCTAAAGGACATCATATCCATTACTCTAATATCTTGCAACAAGGACAATAGAAGAGGCACCACTTAAGTGGGGGTAATGGGATGGCAACAGAACCAGTGCTGGCGTCTCTCACCTCTCTTGGCCCACCTCCTGTGATGGCAGGGAGATAACCACAAAATCCGTCACACATTTGGGACGGTCACAAACTTCAGGTTTCCTGCAGTTTCCTCTCACACACAGAACTATGGACCCTGGGTCTAGGCAGGTCATCCCTCCTCCAGCTCAGGAGAAAGGAGCTAATATTACCGCCTTTAAACACTTGGAAGGAGCAGCAACAAGGATTGATGAGATGCAGTTTTGCTTATTCTGGCACATAGTTCATTCACTCATGCCTCAACTATAACAGATTAGTACAACAAAACATCAGAAGACATTCAGACACTCGGAAGTGATTTTCTACCATGTCACTGATAAGCATTGCACTAACAGAAAGCTTAAGATCGAAAGCGTATCTTCACCTTCAGTATTTCATTCACTTATTTGACCTTAATTACACAAGGGCTTTGCAATTCCAACACAAGGAAGAGCTACATGGAGCTGGATAACGGAGGTACAAGTACCAAGTAACTTGTCTAGAAGCATAATTCAGTTAAAGAACAGAAAAAATAAAAATAAAAATCCCAGCCTCCTAAATGCTGCACAGACACCATCCTATTATGTACTTTTTCTTGGAACTAGACATCCTGTTATTTACTATACAGCTTTATAGGGGAAGGTCAGTTATCCAGACTCCCCACCTACCCTATATAAAGATTTCCAGAAGGATTACTTCAAGTGACCATCACGAGCAGACAAAAAAAAGCAGTGGGAGGCAGTTTTGTCGGCAATTCTTTCGCAGTGTTGATTTTCACAGGCTGGCTTGCCTTTCAAAACAAGATAGATTCAACCTTGCCTGAGAGAGATCGTGTAGGCACTTCTCCAGCTCCTCCTGCTTGTCTGGTCACAGACTGATAAATGAACAGACTCAGCTGGAAAAGCTGGGCTGGGAGAGCTGTTCTCCTGCCACGCTTTCCTTCGGGAGAGAGCTGCAGGGCGGTGGACATTTCTATAGCGGAGGAGACTGCTTAGGTCCAAGCGGAGACCTGCAACTCAGCTGGCACCCAAGCTACAGAGGACACCCAAAAAAAAGCCACAGGGTCAGCAGCATAGGAAGGGGTGAAATAGTAATGCAGGAGCATGCTCTAAGATCTCTTTCAGGCTACTATTTATCAAAAAACAGCACAGAGAAAACAAATCCCACGCAAGACGTGCTGACAAGAGCTTAATGCACCAGAGACTAAACAGAATAGCAGCACCGGGCCAAGAACTGGAAGGAAGAGACCTCTGTCAACACCAAAACTGACCTTACCAAAGCCGAGCAAGCAACAAGGATGGTCCATAGGTGCCCAAAGGCTCTCCCCAGTTACAGGGGAATACAGACTACTAAGAAGAGATACCAAGAAACCCTTTGCTCCTGAACTTGTGTGATCCCTAAACGGGCTTTAGGGCAATGCGTTTTAGGAGTCACGACAGCTCTGGGTTATGGAGACAAACTCAAGACAGTGGGAAAACTGGAAACTCAGGGAAATTTGGGAAATAAGATTGCTCTTGGGGTAGAGCTTGGCTAAAACAAGCCCCCAAGCACACATTCCTCAGAGGTAGCACCGTGCAAAGTTATGGCCATACCAATACGTAGTCAGATGAAGTTCTCATCAAGCCAGTGTTCAGCCAGCAGATTTAAGTCAAGAGGAAGATCAAAAACACGGATTAAAAGACTAAGAAAGTGAAATCACATGTGCCAGGTATGGGGGCGATTTAACCATTGCTAGAAATTCTGGGGGCTCCGTAGCTCATGCGATGACTGCTAATGTTCAAGCTTTCTCACCAGCTCTTCCACAAATGCCAGCTCGGAGGCTCGTGGCTTACTGAGCACAGAGGAGGGGGCTTTGGAAGAAGCAGACACACACCGTAAGGTAATTCAGAGCCACCAAAAGGCCACAGCCCTGACGACAGCAAACTAAAAGCCGAGATCATCCCAGCCTTTGGGCCACCAGACCTTTAAGTGGCATCGCCACCCTGTGTTGCGATGGCTGAACTGCATTGAGGTTTAGCTTCCCCCAAAGCACAGCAACTGTCAAACAATGCGTAATACGCTTTTCAGCACGAAGGCAGCTAAAGCAAGGCCAGCTTCATTATCTGGAAGGCCTCAAGTTGAACTCTGCACGCAGAGAGGCTGAAGCCAAGTATTTCACGCTGATGGGCGATCCAGACTCCAACTGCAGCGGGTTTCGTTAAGAGTTGAAGCCAGACTCAGAGGGAAGTTTTGCTCCGACAATTGAAACCTGAACAGCAGAGTTACCAAAAGCAATTTGGAAATAGCGTATCACCTCCTGGTTGAATAAGCTCAGCTCACCATTTCACAAGACCTCGCTGCGCTGAAAATGAGGACGGCAGCCTGTAGGCTTTAGTTCCTTCTTGTAAAGGTGCATCCAAAGCATGTGTTCTGTAGTATTCCTGGAAGGATAACATTACAAAGGATATCTCAAAACATTTGTGTATATTTTGGGATTAGCGGAATACTTCTTGAATCATGTATACGTTAAAACAAGAACATAAACCAACCGCATACCCTTAAATGCTATCTCTTATCAGAAGCTACCAAAATACCTTACAATCTGTCTCAATTTCCCTTTGAAGGAAAGCATCATGCATATTTTACACCCTGGAAAACACAGGCACAGAAGAATCAAGTGAACTGCCTGTGGCCACACAACAAGCCGTGGCTGTGCCAGAAATCAGAGTGCTTCCAGCCATCAGGCCTTTCCCCAGGAGCAAGGCGAAGCCAACTTCACCACAGCAAGTCACCAAAAATTTCAGACCCTGAACCAGGCCAGTTCTCCTCCTACCCACCTCAGACGCACAGATATTCAGCGGTCAGTTCCAGCCTCCAAAGCAAGCCAGAAAACATGCCAGCATTGAGCACGAAGAATTGGAGCATGATGTTGGAGCAGCACAAGCTGCTGCATCCATCGGCCGTGGCAAGTATCGCACGTATGAGCTGTGCAAGCCCCTCAACAGGAGAGGACACCAAACACAAGTAGTTAATCCCAGATTACTTCTGCCATTCAGTCTCCAACACCTCCCATAAAAAGTTCCTTCTGCCCCATAATCTCATCATCTCCATTATCCCTTGTTCCACTTCCACCCCCCAAATTAAATAGCCTCCAAGCAACAGAGAAGCAACTTTGGAATAGGGGAGAGCCCACCGTAACACACAGACAAGTTGTCCTAGTACTTATTTTCTAGAAATGGTGCTTTTATAACGAGCACAAGCTGTGCATGCAGATTCACTAATTAAAAGACCACCGTTGTCAGCTGCCGTCTGTGCAGGTAAAGGTGCAAGGGCCCTTGTGCAAGACTGAACCGCACTAGGAAAGTGATGGGGGGGGTGATCCCAGAGACCTACCAGGCCACACACACCCTCTGCAACAGCACACAAAAAAAACCCAACGATGCCCAAATTGTTCAAAGAGTTTCATCCCTTCTTCTTCCCCCGTTTGCCAGTTGCCAACAATTGTTTCCAGCAGCAGGGAAATTCCCTTGTGTGCTCCCGAACTGCAGTCGTTGCTCAGGAGCTGAACGCATTCATCCACCGCCCGTCACCATCTGATGGCAATTGTCACTGCGGAGCTGAGTCATATTCACACCCTCCTCCTCCTCCACTCAAGTCAAGCCGACATTTCCCCATTTCAAACAACCGCACTCATTACAATTCATTTCAGTGAACTTAAGGTTGGGCTTTTTCTTAACTGGCAACGAACCGGTCCATTATGTACGGAGACAATTTATAACTTTAACAAAGAGTTTTGGGGAGAAAAATCAACCAGCGCTTCTGCTTTACAGAACTTTGTTTCAGGATGCAATTCTTCACGACTTTAATTACTACAATAACAGCATGATAGCACAGGAAAAATCAGGAAAATGACTTAATATTTACTTGCAAACATCTAAGCAAGACAGCATGGTCAGTCTTGTAGCAAGATATCTGTTCATCATGTGGTTTTTAGAAGTGCCGATGCCCCAATAGCATATAATCAAACTTGTTCGATCATTGCAAATAAGTGAAAAATTATTTTATTAGCAGGTGAGCCGCAAGGAGGTGAAAAAGCTACAGCAGCAATCCTGCATAGCTACCAGAGAAGGGAGCTCTCAGTCATGCACAAAAATAAGCTGTCTCCGCTGGCTTGGAGAGAAATAACATTTGTTCTGAATTTGTTTTACAAAAATCACAGCGAGAAGCGAAGTATGTGCTTGTTTAGGCTTCAAATCGAGCTAAGCACACATTTCAGCTTAAATATACTTTCATTCACAAAGAGTGATGTCATTTCAAAGCACAGCAAGCCTTAAGTGGCACTTGACCCACACATAACGAGGCTGTAAGACTGTTTTTCCCCTCCAACGTTCACTACTTCTGGATGAGGTAACAGGATCTGATCAATGCGCAAGCAGCTGTGGATGCTCAGCGTCCAAGAGGCAGACGCTGCAGAGAGCACCCAAATATGAAGGCTCCCCACCAGAAAGATTTCACTCCATATTCAATAAATTTATTAATTTTTTAAGACTTTTCAAGCTTCTCCTTAGGAGAACCTTGAAAGCACAGTTTTAACATACCAGATAGTGACTGTGCTGATGGGAACCTCAAATACTAAGCCACATTTTTTAACATCTAAATGGAAATAAGGGTCAAAAGGGGTTGTTACCACCAGGATGTTGTTCACTCAGAGAGGAGCAAAGGGAAGATGACTTTTGTTCGTACAGGCTGGATTGCTCCGGCTGTCGCAGCTCTGCACGCACAAGCTAAGAACCAGGACGTAAGACACTTCCCAACACCCAGACAGAGTCCCCAGGTCCCAAGCGTGACAAATTTTTAAGGAAGAATACAACCACTATTCATCATATTTACTGCCTTAAACATAGTAGACCTTCGCACTGCTTTGTTAAGATACCTGATTCAGCAGCTTGTCCAGGCAGAAGAGAGCTGGACACCTGCAGCCAGGAGCAGCCAGACGTCGGGGGGATAGAAAGGGCTTCCCAGGGACCCTGGGGATGGGCAGCATTTGCTGCCATACTAAATAGAAATGAAAAGGTCTTGACCCAGCTTTACTGCTGCCTTCTACATCCTACAAGTCAGTACTTATGGACTTTATTTCATTCAGCTTGATTGATTTCTTTCTTAGTTGCCTTAATCTATTTAAAGAAGTTAATTATCCCAGTTTTTACTCTAATTAAACTTGGCTTTTTTTTTTCCCCCCCTCCTTTTCTTTTTTGTCATTTGAAAGCCTTACCATCTTCTTTGGGAGGTTACTATAGAGGATCTGGGCAGATCTAGGTAGCTCTGCTAACTCAGGGGCCACTCACAGGGTGCTACATTATACGGCAAGGCCACCCCCTAGGCAAGGGAGGGAAGGGAATACAAGATGACAACACAACATTGGACAATGAGGAAAAAATTCTTTCCTGAAAGAGCGGTCAGGCCTTGGCACAGGCTGCCCAGGGCAGGGGTGGAGTCCCCATCCCTGGAGGGATTTAAAAGACGTGGAGATGAGGCGCTTGGGGACATGGTTTAGTGGGCATGGGGGGGTTGGGTTGACGGTTGGACTCGATGATCTTAGAGGTCTTTTCCAACCTTAGTGACTCTATGGTTCTATGATGGGCATAAGCAGATCCCAGGCTGGATGAATCGTCTTGGGATGTGGCACAACTCATAAGCACTAAGCACCCACAAAATATACTGTGAGATCTTTTGAAAGATATACTTGACAACTTGATGGCATTGGGGGTTTTATCCCAAAAGCAAGCTTCCAATTCTTACTACACTTTGTGCTTTTACATACTCCAGAGTAAAGAGCTGAAAGAAAGAAAGAAAATTTTATAAATAAATAGAAAACCATCAGTATCTGGATGATGACAAGGCTTTTCCATGGCACCAGAACCTTCGTGGTGGTCCTGTAAGAACCTGACAGGCAACCAAAGCAATGAGTTTGGCAACGTTGAGCTAGGGAGAACGGAAAGAAAATACAGTACAGAAAGAAACCAATCCCACCAGCGAGGAAAAACCCACCGACAACAGTCCCAAAACAGCAGCAGGAAAGCTATAGGAGGGGAAAAACCCTATCTGACCTCACTTCTGCAGGCAAAGGTGAAAGAGTTGCAATTTTAGGTCTTTCTGAACTCCTCGCAGATATCCAAAAGTAACAGATAACCAACGCAGTAGCCAAGCAAAATGCAGCATTACCCAAGCCAAACATTACAGATCCGTATCTGAAAGCACGGTTGATGTGATGAAGGGAGCACGGTAATATCTGTTCCTTGAACTATCAAGAAAAGTCTTCTTTCCCTTCTTGTCCATTTGCAGGTAAAGCCACCCAGAACATGCTGCTAAAGAAAGCCAAAACTAAGCTTTGAGATGTAAAATTTCTCATTTAAAGGCTGTGTACTGCAATTAAACCCAAGCAACTACTTTTTAAGCCAAGAAAGTGATTAATCTGTCAACAGTTGATAACACTGACCATTTATATCGAAGCCTGGCTGTCTGAAGGCGCGGGCTGAGCTTACTCCCGGCGTAGCACACCTCCAGCTTCAAGGGGAGGCAAGGGATAGGGCTGGCAGATTAAGGGCTTTTACATCCAGACAGTTGAAACACTAGATTTAGCAGGTAAAACATATCAGCATCGTTGGAAATTTATTTCTACCTACGAAAAGGCTGGAAGACAAGGGAAAACAAGCTGGCCAAGCGTAATACCAACGGGTACAAACAACCCAAATCCCATACCCATCTCTGCACTGTGACCTGGGACCTGGTACCTGGGAGTTTCCTCTATTCTATGAGAAATAAAGAAACATATTTGCAGTGCAGTAATCCCCAAAGTCTCAGCAACAGATCTTACTGAAGGATCTAGAGCACACACTGTTGGATCAGATCTGCTCCCTAAAGCTAAGGAGCTTCTTTGGGATACACGATTGCAAGTATTAGAGAAATTTTTAAAAGAAGTAACTAGTATTTTTGACAACACCATTAAGATGCAATCTATTTTGCACTTTCTGACTGTATTTCCAACCACCATAAGTAACTTTCCTTCCCAAGAAGGATGCTTGAGATCTCAAACCCTTGGCTCCAGCTCAGGAACATTTACCACCAGAAGGCATCAGCCAGCAGAAGGACGTGCGGAGTTTCGGGGCCGCGGGCACCAGCAGGCGGGTGTGCAAGCGCACGGTGTCCAGGCTGCGAGCGAGGCCGGACGCGCGCTCCGCACGCTCCGATGGCGGCACAGGAACGCGCTGCAGCTCCCGGGCAAAGGACCCCCGGCGACGTCGGCGGCGAAGCAGACGCCCACGCTCCCCATCGCTCTTCTGCCTTTCCCCTCGGGAGGCAAAACAGCCTTTTATTTCAGCTGCTGTATAAATTAATCCCGTTCAATTCAGGGCTATATAAAGCAGATGGTCAGATTATGGGTTCAAACTTTCAAACTGTAGCGGTTTAAGAGTTTACAGGTCCCTGCACATCCAGCCTACCCCTCTAGCTGGATGTTTGCAACACGGGTGCAAACTCTAGCAGGAAGAAAAAAGCAGCGTGCCTTCAGCTGGCTGAATCGCTGCCTTTAAAACACGTTGCTTGCAAATTACGCTTATAAGAAGCAAACCCCAATCTCAGCGTGGCTGAAGGACACACAGCACTTCATCATCACAGACTCCTCGAGAGGTCAAACGCTCTTGGGCTGTATCGCAGCATCCACACTGTAGGGAAAGCTAGCACGGAGCACAGCCCAGAGCATCAGCCCAGCCTCAAGGGACGTAAGTGTCGTGGTTTAACCCCAGCCAGCCGAAAATAAACACCATGCAGCCGCTCACACCCCACCCCGCCCCCGGTGGAATGAGGGAGAGAATCGGGGAGGGTACAAGTAGGAAAGCTCCCGGGTTGAGATAAGAACAGTTTAATAACTGAAATAAAGCAATAATAGCAAATGGGAACAACAATAACAGAATATACAAAGCAGACGATGCACAGTGCAACTGCTCACCGACCGCCGACCACGTGTCCCGAACCGGGGGTGAGCCCCCCCTACACCTGGTTTTTATACTGAGCATGATGTCACATGTCACAGGGAGCTGGGTGCTCCCCCCAGCCCTGGTTCGGCAACAGCCAAAGCATCAATGGGCCATTAACGCTCCTTTCATACCAAACCAAACACAGCACAGCCCAGCCCCAAGCCATGGGGAGGAAAGTTAACCCTGTCCCAGCCGGAACCAGGACAGTAAGGCAAAGCAGGAATGGGTTTTGCCTGGAAACTGCTGACTTTCAAATGCTTTCTGTGCTCAAAAAAAAAAAAAAAAAAAAAAGAAGTGCTCTGGCAGAAAGCAGAGCATTTCTGCAGCAGGGAAAAATGTCACTTGACCAAAAAACCTATTTAGCAATTGACAGTTTTAATTAATCCTCCTCAGCCAGCGTGACAAGCATAAACAATCAAAGGACCATGCCTCTTCATACACAATCGGCACTTTCCCGTCCAGGTCCAGACAGGACCATATTGCGCTGAACTTGCCAACCTGCCCAAGCCAGCACGCCCACGGCTGCTGGAGTGGACGGAGGCACAGAGGCACGGGTTTAGCAGAGGCAAACTTGTAGGCAAGGTGAACATCAAACCTGATCCATCACAGGATCACAACACCGGTGTGCAGTTCAAGCAGTAAGCGGATTATGGCTAATTACGTTATTTTGAAACCACTGGATGAGGTCAAGTGCTGATATTCATACCTTTAAACCTCTCTCGCTGTGTGGGAGGAAGGGAACCCAGACTGTCAGGTGGGACTAAAGGGCCAAGGAGTAATTACATGGCTTTTCCACCACCATTTTGGGGACTATGGCGTCCAAGTAATCTACACACAGAGTCCCACTTGTCAGCCTAAAAACTCACTGCACACGTAAAGTAAATCCTTACCACAGGGATTGCACAACTAAACAGACTAATGGTCCTGCTTGTCCCACAGCTGCTGAGCATCCCTCCGGGAAGGTTCTGTGTTGTACAGCCCTTTGCTTACAATCCATGGATAGTAAACACCGACTCAAATGGAATAGCTCCAGCTCAGAAGATCCTGAATCTCTTAAGTATTTAAAGCAGGAGATGATATACATGAATAACACGGAACAGGACACAGAGTTATACTCTCTTGAAGTACCTGCTGCTGTTCTCTCTGGGAGACTTCTGGACCAACTTTGTACTCTTACCTGGTTTTGCATTATATATAAATAGTATTTCAGGGGGCTGAAGCCTTTTACATCGAGTATCTGCTTCCAGGTGGTTCTCTTTCCCCTTTCCAAGTTTCTCATTTTACAAATTGAGAAATTTGTAATTCAAAACAAATCAAAACAGCTCAGCCACTTCCACAGTTCAGACTTAAGTACAAAGGATTTTTCAGAGTATTAACTTTTTGCTAACCCTCTCCTGGCATCCTCCCCAGCATTTGGCATACAAAGTCTGGTGTTCGTACCCAGGAGTTATTTGTTTTCCAGCAGTGCTTAGTGATCAGCCAGGCTGGAGGTCTGCACTGCAGAGGCTGATGTACGGGCGCACAGGGACTGTCCCCAACACACGTCTGATCCGAACGTCACAGTCACGCTGCCAAGGGAAAGTCGGGCACTTGCAACACACCTTTCACACTATCCGGTTTCGCTCCAGCAATTGATAAAATACCATCAAGGCCTGAAACATCACCTCCACTTATTAAGTTATAACCTGTAGCAACAGAACATCGGTGCATCCGTTTCAGCTCATTAGAGCAGTAAGAAATAAAGGAAGGATCAACCAGAAAGCCTCACGGAAACTGTATATTTGGCTAATGACCCTCCCGACAACCAAAAACTATGCTTTGCAACAAGCCCACAGATGCAAATTAGAAAACTGGGATTACAAAACATCATGGGTCTTCTTTATTAGAAGCAGCAAACCCAAATTTACCTAGTGGCAAGTATACGATGCAAATCCCGTCTTCATCCCTCCCTTGCCCACAGCACACCACCACATGATGCAAGTTTTGGCAACAGAAGAGGAAGGGCTCTCTGTTTCCAGCGGTGCTTTTATATATAAAGGTATTCTCATGGAGTGGGAAGAGCAAAAGATACAGAATCTGGGATGTTCTTTGTAGGGTAAAAAATGGTATACTCAGTCATGTCCTTCATCCTCGGTGCTGCTGTCAAAGAAATGCTGGGTTCAGCCTGTGCTACGGAGCACCCTCTACTCGCTCTTCTTACTCGCTGCTCACCAACACATCTGACCGGCTCTTCAAAGCTTAATGTAAGAATTAAATTAAATGTTCAGAGGCTGCTTAGGAGCAAACGATGTAAGCCATGTAGATACAAATGCTTGAATAAGGTAGTACATGAGATTAATCAGAAGGGCGAGAATGAGAGGGAAATAGAAGGCAATCCATTAGATGCTCAATAACTTCACTCTTTAATGAGGTAAAATTATTCCTGACATCCCCATATTCTACCCTTCCCACACCAGGCACATCCTAAGTAATCTCACAGCACCAGTGAGCACAGTAACTCGTTTCCTAATTGCAGCCTCTGCTCGTCCCGAGAATCATCTCCATCAAACAACAATACTGTATTTTGCCACTTGATGGCACCAAAGAAAATCCTAAATTTTCTAAAGGATCTGACCAGGTCAGATTTACAATAGTCAGGGAAGGGAAGGTCTAAACCCTGAAGGAAAAAGCTTATGACCAAGGCTTTGCATAAGAACACAAGAAAAATAACTGTCTCCTAGACCATAATATTCCTGCATCCAAACTGCAGCAAAAGAGATCACACCACTTGTATTACAAGAACAGCCTTTTTCGTGGTCTGTATAGGTTAGGTCACCTGTGACCTAAACCAGCAACTCAACTCCCATGACGAAACACAAGACAAATCCACCAGCACCAGCTGGTGACAAGATATCGGCACCAACCAAAAAGAGGAGCAGGAGTGATTGATTCACCGTGGGAGCCCAGAGCGATGGCAAAGCTGAAGGAGGCTGATTTGCACGTCAATGCTATTAGATCACGGCTGACCACTGCCCTTCAGGTGTTATCTCAGAAGACCCTTCTCATCAGTCCCAAGCACAAAGTTGGCACTTGGTACCCCAGCACTTTTTTAGCTGCGCTGCCAAAAGGCAGGGCAAGGGGAGCAGCCAGGAACCAGCTCCAGGACTGGGGTTACCAGCACAGACTGGGAAAACCAAGCCAAAGCCAGCCCCGAGCGCACCAAGCCCTGCCAGCCCCAGCCTGGCCCTCCACCAAGCCAAGGGGCGACAAGGTAAATCCACAATCCAATTAAAATTACCCGGAGTTAATCAAGAGTCAACCACAACGCCAAGGTACCGGATTACCCGAAGCTTCTTCATTCAGCATACAAAAGCAGTCCTGGGATGCCGCGCTGGTGCAGGAGACCCAGGACCGCGTCCATCCCTGGGACGCAACCCATCCGGCTGGAGGGATGTCCTCCCCTCGCTCGGAGCCAGAACCGAGCGCTCACCAGCCGCAAAACCTTTAAGAAAACTCCCCTGCTACAGCCAGCCGGGATTATCCTCCCGTTACCTGCTGCCCTGTGGGGAACTAAATGAATTACTGCTTTTCAGCTGCATCCCTGTCAGCAGACAAAAATTCTACCCCCAACTCTCGGCAGAATATGTTCGTGATGAGAACCCGTGGGAGCCATATCAACATTTATTCCTGCTTTCCCCAGAGCACCTCTTAATTTTGAAGAATTACTAGCCTGAAATGGCTATAAAATGGGGGGAAAATAATTTTTAAAAAGTTTAAAAAAAGAAAAGCAGGTTTGAGTGTTTTATAACATACCATGTTTCAGAAAATGTCTGGGATATGTTTCTACTTGTGCCAGGTAGCCACAAAACAAGTATTTACTAGTTGGTTAGAAGGACCGATGAAGAAGCACTAGTCTCAAAAACAGGCAAGAAGATTTTACCTCTAATTTATCTCCGTTGTTATTAGAGTAGACAGCCTTCTACATTATAGCCACATGAAATCTTAATTAAAAGCCCATGCTGAAAGTTAAAACCAAAAATACAAAGCGAGCTTGTTCTCAACATCGGACAGAGACCACCACAGACATTCATCTCCAGAGCCATACATCAGCCGGGGCAGCCAGAAAAATAAAACTATCTTGTGCAAGCAAAACCAAAAACCCATAAGGACAAATTAGCTTTACCACAACGGAGACTGCTTGGGAGGCTGTTGCTCAATAAGCGTATTAAGGCTTTGCTCAACAGCGTCTGCTCATCTAGGAATTGGGAATGCAGGTCGCTTTTACTGCTCAGGAACAATTAAGGAACACAGAATTACAAAAAATAACCTTAAGACAATTCAGTGCACTGACACACTTTACAGACAGAAAACATTGTGTAGTATATATAGGCAGGGAATGCTGAGTTTAAGTAGTGGGGTGTTTATGTCCTGCTGCACACAACGCTAATGAAATTGTTAATGAAACACTGGATCCGATTCATAGAATCACAGAATGGTTTGGGTTGGAAGGGACCTTCAAAGATGACAAAGATAACCATCACTACATGGCTTCAGCCTCTGTTCCTTTGTTTCATAGAATCATAGCATGGTTTGGTTTGGAAGGTACCCTCAGAGATCACCTGTTCCAACCCCCCTGCCGTGGGCAGGGACACTTTCCACTAGATCAGGTTGCTCAGAGCCCCGTCCAACCTGGCCTTGAGCACTTCCAGTGATGGGGCATCTACATCTTCTCTGGGCAACGTGGTGCAGTGTCTCACCATCCCCATCGTAAAAAATGGCCAATCTAAATCTGTCTGCTTTCAGTTTAAAACCATTCCCCCTTGTCCTGTCACAACAGGCCCTGCTAAAAAGTCTGTCCCCATCTTTCTTACAAGCCCCTTTAAGTACTGAAAGGCCACAATAAGGTCTCCCCGGAGCCTTCTCTTCTCCAGGCTGAACAACCCCAACTCTCTCAGCCTTTCCTCACGGCAGAGCTGTTCCACCCCCTGATCATTTCCGTGGCCTCCTCTGGCCCCGCTCCAACAGGTCCATGTCTGTCCTGTGCTGAGGACCCCCGAGCTGGAGGCAGCACTGCAGGGGGGTCTCACCAGAGCAGAGCAGAGGGGCAGAATCACCCCCTCGACCTGCTGCCCACGCTGCTGGGGATGCAGCCCAGGATGGGGTTGGCCTTCTGGGCTGCGAGCCCACATTGCCAGGCCACGTCCAGCTTTTCCTCCACCAGCACCCCAAGCCCTTCTCGGCAGGGCTGCTCTCCATCCCTCCATCCCCAGCCTGTGCTGATACCGGGGGTTGCCCCGACCCAGGGGCAGGACCCTGCTCTTGGCCTTGTTGAACTTCACGAGGTTATCAACACTGTTGTTATTTTATCAGCACTTGTCCATCTGGGTCTAAACTCTCAACATGTTTCCTTCAACCACAACCACCCCACGTGTTACAGCTCGTGGCAAGCTGGAATGCCGCCGTAAGACAAGCTCATCCCAAAAACATCTACTGCTGTGACGTGATGCTACTTGGAGGATCCATACTTTGCATGGCTGTTTGTGGACACATGATAGAGGAAACTGGAATCATGCAGAACACGTCACCTGCGGCAAAATCGCCCCAAAAGATCAGAAAGTAACAGCCTTTGCTTGTAACGAGCTGCTTTCAATTTTCATTCAAGAATAATGCTTGTGCCATGAATGTAACGGCATGTCTGCTGCTTAACATTTGTATGGTGGCTCTACTGATGCAACAGATTTATTTGAAAAAGTGGAAGAGAAAGGACAAGTTGAAACAGATTCAGAAATACTGATTTAAAGCCCTGATAAACTGCCCTCCAAGTGATCTAAGAAGTGCCATCTGTTTGGCTTAAAAAGAGAAATAAAGGAGTCAATGTATTGAGTAACTTGACCCATTAACATTATTTACTATTTAATTACTAATTTTACTTAATGGGAGTGCTTCCAGCGGCAAGACTCGGTCCACCCAGGCACCAAAGCAAATTTCCATTAGGAACAAGGCAGGGTTTTGCAAGCAGTAAGAGTAATCTGGTGGTAATAAAGAATTGAGAAAGACAAATTTCCATCACGGCATCTTTTACAAAGATGCCTAATCTCAACTCAAAGTTGTACTTTGGCTCAAGCAAAGGTCACAGCCTTCATTCAGGAATGTATGCTCTGTATTGTGCAAAGGTCAGAGTAGATAAATTAATTCACCCTTTTAAAAACAAACAAACAAACAAACAAGCAAGCGAGCCTATAACACTGTCAATGAAAGCAACGCTACACAGATCGTTAGGATGGGAGGCTGAACACAGCCACAACACGTTGGCCCACCCTGCCTTGAACGGCACTACCCGAACCGATGCAAGCCAGGGCAGCCCTGGGTCGGGAGAGCGCCGAGTCCCGCGGTCCTGCCGAATCGAGCAGCGCCCGGGACTACGCAGCAGCACACCCAAAACCCTGTAAGCTTCCCTCTTCTCCACGGCTCGGCCAAATTGTACCATGGGTTTAGAAAGCCAGGTGAAGCAGGACAGGCTCCCACAAACAACAGCCCGCAGGGAAATCATATNATATTTAACGTCAGAAACCAACATGGGTATTTAATGCACAGCAAAGAGAATGGAGACTTCTTAGGTAAATTTTTTCCAGACCTCTGAAGGCTTTTGCAAATTTACCTTGCAAAATTTGTTCCAGAAATGGCAAGAAATCAGGGAAGCTATGGCCACACAAGTTACAAAAGGCCTCTTCTGTATGGAGCAACAATCCGAAGGACGCAAATCCACCCGCATCCACCAAGCACGTGACAAAAAAGGGGAAAAATTAAATCTGCACGGTGTTGTAGTATAATTAAGCAGTAAGATAGCAACAAGTCAGCAGTTTTCAGATGAAGCTAGCGAAGAATAATGCCCTTAAAATTGTGCTTTGCCAAACAAAAATTGAGATATTGACTTCAGTGCATTCATTAGCAATCCACATCCTCTAATTCTGTTTTCTGGATCCACTGGGTGAGATTCAGCTAAAAGCATACAGCCACACCACAGTAATATGGAGCACAAGACTGACAGGGCAGATCTACAGAGAAAAACTGGTGGTACTTTGACCGGACGATTCAGCTGACCAACAGCAGGTGCCTATTTTAGGGCTGCTCTTGTGACACCTTTAAACGAAGATATCCTTTAGGTGCCTCGGTCCAGGCGCTGAGACTCACCTTTCCACCTCCATCTCTATGATTCTATGATCTCGGCAGTCATCACTTCTCTCTCCCCACCCCAGACAGCTCCCAGGCTCAGGCTCCCTTTGCTCAACACTCCCCGAGCGGGGTCCTGGGACCTCAGACTTTATAAAACATCACAAATAGCAAGCATGTAAAAGCACCACTTGCTCATCACTGCTGTGAGCTCGCACAGATGCAAGACTCCAGCAACCGATTTCAAAACCACCAAGCTATTTCAAAATGCAAGAGCAGCTCATTATTTTTTTTAAAGTGCATTTAACAGAATAACACTAAAAATCCAAGTGCATTTTAACAGTAACACTAATAGCTCCAAATGATGGAGAGCACCTCTCAAGGGTTCCTAGAGAGTTTTCAGACTTCAGCTTCATGTGCTGCTCGAAACACAGCTATCACTAAGGCAGAACAAAGCGACTCTCTGCAGCTATTTAGGACAGGAAGCGAAGGATGCTGTGTCCAACTGATAGTGCAAAAGGAATTTTAAAAAGGCAACGTGTAATGTCTCAGGCCTGGAGCCAATTTGCTTCAAAGGACCTCAGTGTCCCCAAAGGGAAAATTTAAAAAACAAAAAACAAAAAAAAAACCACGTAGAAAACAAAGAAATTATGCACGAAGCTTTTATATTTTGCAGGGTGCTTTGCCTCCAGCAACGAGCCGTACACCATGGACCACGTGCAATGCTGTGCTCTTAAATCTGTTCTTCAGCCCCGGGGCTGCGGAGCTGCTTGTTATCACGCGACCCAGGCGTTTCCAGGCCAGGAGGGGCTATCGTGGCCATCGCATCTCCTTCACAAACACAGAGCGGCCCGGCAATTCCCAAA
This sequence comes from Pelecanoides urinatrix, assembly GCA_013400755.1. Taxonomy (NCBI): domain Eukaryota; kingdom Metazoa; phylum Chordata; class Aves; order Procellariiformes; family Procellariidae; genus Pelecanoides; species Pelecanoides urinatrix. Next base: position 128,227 of record VZTQ01002375.1, read on the forward strand.
GCAGGCAGAATCGTTCTGAAGTTACTACATCCACAAACACCTAATCCAGCCCAAATAGGGTGCACATAAAACATTTCCTCGGTGGGATTTAAATCAGTTTCCAACTCTATCACGGTTTTCACGAGGGAAAGCAGAAGGCGAGGGGTACTGGAGCAGAACAGGGGATCTTCTCTCTGACTACGTCCACTCCCAATACACCTTCCATGTATTTGGTTCATGATGCTTTTGGGCAAGAGTGATTTCCCTTGTGATAACGCAGCAGTGCCCCAACAGAAGAGCAGTTTGCCAGATGCACGTCATCGCTCTACGCAGTAGACGAACCCTCTTATCCCTGGGTATTTTCCCCAGGAAGATCAGCTTGCAAAACCACTTCACCTCCGAGCCAACGCACGGCAAAGGTGGCAGCAGACAGCAACCACCACCGAGGGAGTTTCGTGAGCCACGTCCTGCAGAAGATATTTCTTTAAGGCTGTCCCACATGAAGACTACAGAGCCAAATCCCGTCTCTCACATATTTACACCTTTAGCTTGTCAAAATATGGGTGTCGTTCAGCAGCGGTTTAGATGTCTTCCTTAGGAGGAAAAAATAAAGTCCTGACTTTTCCTGTGTGGGAAGTGGGCAAGGGGAAAAACACCATAGTACGCTGGTTCAATTTAAAAAAGGAAAAAAAAAAACAAAACCAAAAAACACACACAGCACAGGATGTGTAAAAATAGGGCTCCTGATTAGATCAGGACAATCGACTATTTATGAGTCCCACCTTCTTGGCTTGTAGAGGGACTTGTCCCTCTCGCCCGCCCTGTGCCAGTGGCCGCCCAGGCTCACACGCTCCACCTGGGAAAGGCAGCCGAAACGGGTGCCTTGCAGCATTAAGAGATATGAATTTAAGGCATGTTTCAAAGCTTTGAAAGGACCCGCTGGTTTAGTTAAGATAAGTTTGATGTCAGTCGAGGACAAATTAATGCAGCTCCCTCCTTTACAGAAGGCCTTGGGTTTGGACTGAAGTGCCGGTGAGGCAGTCTGCCCATCAAAAGAAAACCACCCACGGTGACCCTAGAGAGTAAAGGACAGACCCCAGCTACACTGAAGCCCACTCCCCATGCCATGGGGTGGGTATCCCACCCCAGCGTGCCTCAGGGAGAGATGGTATAGTATATATACATCAGGTATTCAGCAACAAAATTTGGGAGCTCCCGGCTTTGTGCATCTCCAAACCTGAATCAGGTCCCCAAAACATCTCCGGGTTTTCCCAGCCCACCTTCTCCATCCCAGCTGCAGGGGGGGGAAAAAAAAAAAAAAAGCCAAAGAAACATCAAACTCCCTATATAATCTCTCCCCACATAGTTCCCAAGCACACAAGTGAGTGGAGACACAGGTCAGCGGAGCCGGCCGCTCGCACACGCGTGCTCCTCCACCCACCCCTTGGGAACGACTGTTTTCAGCTAGTTCAGACGGTGAAGCTCACGACTAAGGAATTATCTTTACGCGGCTGTAGCTGCTTCAAGCATGAGCTGCTCTAAAAATACAATCCACATTAAGGAGACTCAAAAAAGCACGCCAAGAGCTCATTAAAGAGCAGCGGAAAGTCTGTCTAAGTTAAAAACAGCCTTCCAGCTTGTGCTTCAGCCTGAAAACAAGGATGGGGAGGACTTCAGAGAAACATCCAGTCTAACCGAAATTTCACATGGGAAAAGCACACCTTCGGAGCCAAGAACAGGGTCAGCCTCCACAGCACCTGCAGACAAAGGCCAAAATATATACACATACATATATATACGTGGGTAGATATGAGGTTTGTATGTAACAGCTGTAAACCACAAAACTTGGAATGGGTGCAAAACCTGGCGTCCAACTGCATTAAACAAATAACAGGACAAACGTGGAGGTAACACTATGGATTAACCTAATCAATCATCACTGCCGCGGTCTTAAGAAAATAAAAATAAAACTGCTATCGTTCAGGAAAGAGAAGGGGAGGAGAAGTATTCATGTGAAGGGCTTGCAGCAGAGGTTTAACAATCTAGTTGTATAAAAGTGTATATATAAATTGATAGCAGAGGGAGGCCATGAGTCACGATGCCAGAATTTAACAGTTCCGCTTGTGTCCAAATCCTCTTGACAGAAGAGGAAATAACCCACCAGGAATGGGGAAATACTTGGAATGCCTCATTATCTTAAAGATGCAAACACACTTAAAAAAAAAAAAAAACCCACACAAATAGGAGCAACCTGTTTGCCCTTACGTTCATTAAATCATTCCACTACCAGCCTCAGACTTTTGGTTTAGTGGTGTCAAACCAATCAGTTCCAGAAAGGCAATTATTTCAGAATTTGAAATAGCCTTCGTGTGCCACAGCACAGGAGAGTCAGTCCATCCAATCTTGTACATGGACCACCAAGAGATGGGACGTACAAAGTACAAAGAAGTTCCACAACAGACAGATTCAGCAGAGCTTGTTGTGAGCGAAGGGTCCCAAGGAGCTCACACACATCCCGGTGACATCTCCCAGGCAGAACTGCTTTATCTTCAAATTTTCCTGTTGCTCAGTTTACATGATACCTCCTGAATGCCACAAATTAAGAGACCAGTAATTACCAACCCTACCAGAACAAACATGCAGAGCAGCCTGCAAGCTTCCAGAAACACACCTACTTCTTTCTCTCCTGCCAGGCCAGGAAGCAAACCATAAATCTTCTATTTAAAACTTTAAAAAAAAAAAAAAAACCTTTCAGAGAAAACATTCCAAAATGCAATTACTCTAAATACAGCACATTTTTATTCTGCATCTCTGCCAATGTTAAGTCGCTGGTTTTTTCATGGCATTTTTCAGCTTCTGGATGGGAATTTATGTTTGTATTATCCCTCTCCACCAAGGAGAGCTAGTTTCTCCCAAAACTCCCGGCCAATCACACACCAAAAATAAACAAATTGCTCCTTTATTATACCTTTTCTGAGCAAAAACAGTAAAAAAACTAAAGCTTTGACACTTAGCAATGTGTCTGCCGGAAAACCGTAACACCCACTACAGCAATACCAGCTAAAGGACTCGATGCAAATGCCCCATTCACGCAGACATACTGCGGATAGTGGCCAGGAAAAAAGAAATACTGAAAAAACACAGATTTTAGTGAAGAAAGGCATCCCTGGGCAACAGTTCACTCAACTGAAAATAGGACAGAAGTGTTTTTCTGTATTTTGCCTTCCCAAAATGGCTCATGTTTCTAATGCACGAGAGCTGTTATCACACGTTTTATTGGGTTTTCAGTCCAGTCCCTGGCGAGCAGATGGTCAGGTCACAAAAACCCCTCGTTGGACACGGTAATTGCCGGCGATTTCAGCAGAGACCGATGGAGATCGTGTTATCAGCACCCCTGGGACAGCCTTTGGTCTTTGCACCGGTGGGGCCAGGCTGGAGCGTCTGCATAGTCTCTGCCTGGTTGTATTTCTCTTCGACAAGGAGGGAGTTGCAGACTGCAGGGATGCTTGCATCAAACCTTCACCACATTCATACAGAATATTGAAGAAAAATACCTTTATATCAACAGCTGAAGAAATGCTTTAAGATACCTCATAGTTCTATGACTCTTCGTGTATTTAGCTGATTCTCCCAAGAAATAGAGCAGAAAAGGGGGATATTCGCGCTGCTTGCGGAGGTAAGAATGCTGCATCTGTCAATTTATTCAGCAGAGCTGCAGCTGCAAGCCCTGTGCAAGGGGATGGTCCCCCAGAAGACGGAGTCACAGACATCAGACATTGAAAGAGACCTGTTAAAATACTCCTCAGTGTCACACAGATTATGCAGAAGGATAGAAACACCCTGTTTTTTGAACTAGCCTTTGCAGGACTGCTCCTTACAACCTTATAACATAACTTACTGCTAGTCTAAAAAACAGAAAGCAGCATTCTCCACTTCTGACTTGCAACTCAGACAAGCATGTTCCACTCCAACATGAAAAATCTCACAGCTTTGCTGAAAGCAAAGCACATTTGTGTTTGAATTTATGCATGTGTACTTTGTATGGAGAAAACGCATGTAAGATGAACTAAGCTGGGGGCAATTCAACCTGAACAGGAGTTTCAGCCCGCTTCTGCGGCTTCATGTTTTGTTGCTTTAGGAGATTGAGAAATCACCCGCCAGGCAGTCTTGCTGCTGTCACCACAACCTCCATCGCTGAGGCTGAGCTTGGGCACGGAGCTCAGGGAAAGCATCTTCTCAGGCAAGACTTGAAAGCACAAGGAGAGAATTAACAGCATTTTTTGGGACCATAAGCTTCATGGTATTTAGCTAGTGGCTGAAAGGTTGAGACAATCTCAGTCTCTGGGGATGGTTTCCTTTCCTTGGATGTCTCTCCTACCCTGGCCCATCTTTCAGCATTAACTTCCCTTCTTCTCTGGTCCTCTTCCCAACTCCTGCCTGCCCCACGGAAAGCAAGCTCAAAATCCGAGCGTGCTGAGCCCCGCGGAGCAGCGGGTACATCCCTAGTCCTTAGACCCAGTGCGTATCACAAGCTACAGAGGGTACAAACACAAAAGCAACTGCATTTCTACAAGAAATTCCCACCTTTCAAGTGCTCTGTTCCCATCAGGACTCTTTGTTTTGCATTATATTCTCTTCTTGACAAGGAGCTTTATTTTTGTGTACACTGCCAGACAACTCAAAGGCAAGTTATTTTTCAAATAAATGTCACTTGGGTTGAGCCAGGTTGAATCTCAACTTGCACTTCCTGCTTTTATTTCCAGCTTCCATTTATTTTTCTATCCTCGCCACTGCTCGCAGCCTCTGCACTGCAGTTTTATCCACGTGTGTAATTAAACATGGTTTTGTTATTATTACCTCTTAAAGATTGAGGACTTTGAGTACAGTCAGGGAGCATAACAGGCATTTAAGCACCTATGTCCCTCACATTTTGCCCTTCTAACTCAGTTGTCATTTATTATTGTTACTTACAGATCCTAATAAAAACGAAAGCACTGCCTAACTACCCCAATTTGGATTAGTTAACCTCAGACTCTAACTGAGCATCCTGCATATTACACTTCAGATGAATCTGTACCAGACCCAAATCTGAGCATCAGCACTAAAAATGCTCAAGAAAAAATAACTGTGATTATGCTTTCAACCTGCATGACCAAAATCTTGTCCTGGACAAGACACAGATCCGTTCTAGAAGGGCAACCTAAAGAAACGGGCCTGAAGTCCAGACAAAGCTGCACTCCCCATCCCAGCTACAGGGCATTTCACAGTGCTTTGGATCTAGTCGTTAGAAAGCCAGCGTTGACCTCACCTATATCTCCAAAAGACAGCTGTTTTTAAGGAAAATAACAAAACACAACTTTATTTCATGGTTGGTTTGCATGGATTTCTGTTATTTGGGAGAATCAGAGAGGAATTAAATTAGACTGCTCTTCCTAGGAGAGAATATTTTGTTATTAACTTCAGACTTTCATATTTTTAGTTTAAAAAATAAAATCAAGCAAATGGGCAAATGAAGATTAGGTGCAGACAAGTAAGTGGACAGCAGGTCCATAAAATGATAACAAAAGAACTGGTGGGTTTTTTCCTACTACAACTATTTGTGGCAAAAGAGTTAACTCCCCATAAGACGCACAACAGTATTTGAAGCTTTTATAAAAACACAAACACCCCTGACATATTTTACTGCAATCCGTGGATGTGTCATCTATCAAGTTCCCTTCCAGCACCTATTTTGGAATTCTCTCCAAAATAAAGTGCATGCAAGTTTGTCTGGCACGCAACAATTCATGGCATGATACCAACAAAAGATGTTCATTTTTAGTTGCTGCTTCCGAACCAAGAAGCAAACAAGCAGGACCAACATGTTACAGAGTATATAGAAAGAAGTTGTTGGTTTGGTGGTTGGGGTTTTTTTGTCAATGGATTAAAAAAAAAAAAAAAAAAAACAACCTTGTTCTTAACAACATTATTTCACTACAAAAAAATTACTATAGCAGGTAGGAGCAGGCAGACATGGAGGAACCAGCTACTTATTAGTATTGCATAGCTCCAAACCTGCTTTGGCTTATGAACAAAACATTTGTATCAATTATTTATTATTTGATTTTTACCCTGCCTGTGCCACCCTGCAGCCAGCGGGCAGCACGGACCACCGCAGCAGGCATTTTTGGTCCCTGGAGGCTGCCACACAGATTCCCAGGGACTGTGAGAGAAATCCACACCTGCAGCAAAGACCACAAGTAGAGGACAAATTGGAAAACTCCCATTTCCAATTTGTCTTGTCCGGAACATGAACATCCCCATCTGTTCAGGCCAACATAACACGCTTTTCCTAACCCAGCTACGGCATTTCCAGCTCGCACTGCGAAAAGAAAATCTTACCAGGACCACAACATGCCGTGCTGTGCTGCCAATGCAGAGGGACGATCACAAAGATAATCATCGCTACATGGGTTCAGCCTCTGTTCCTTTGTTTCTCAGAATCATAGAATAGTTTGGGTTGGAAGGGACCTTAAAAGGTCCAAACCCGCTGCCATGGGCAGGGACATCTTCCACTAGATCAGGTTGCTCAGAGCCCCGTCCAAGCTGGCCTTGAAGAATTCCAGTGATGGGGCATCTACAACTTCTCTGGGCAACCTGGTCCAGCATCTCACCACCCTCATCATAAAACCTTTCTTCCCTATGTCTAATCTAATCAACCTGCTTTCAGTTTAAAACCGTTGCCCCTTGTCCTGTCACTACAGGCCCTGGTAAAAAGTGTCTCTCCATCTTTCTTATAAACTCCCTTTATATATTGAAAGGCCCAAGAGAAGTCTTCCTAAAGTTTTCTATAGTCCTGCATGGGAGGGCAGGATTTAAGGAAAAGCTCAGATTGGGGTTTCTCGCTTAAATGCACTTAAATGCAAAGGAGATTCAATAACATCAAACACTTCTGAAGGATTCCACCTAAAACTGGAAGATTGATTCCATTTCAGTGAGAGCACCCAGGGCAAAAGAGCAGAAGAAAAGCAGTAACCCAGGCTGCTCCTTTCCAAGGTGAGCTAGCCAAGCTCCCCACATTTTGTTTTAAAGAGCAGCCCTTGGAGCCCACCCAGCTCATGGTTGTGGCTATCCCGAACAGCCCGTTCAAGTCCTGTGGGCAAAATACCCCCTGGTTTGCCCTGGGCTACAAGATGCAAGCCAGAAGCAACAGCATTTTAACTTGAATTTGAGTTCTGACTTTAAATTATTAAGTTTCCCAGACGTTTATGAGCTTTTTAGACTAAAAGCGTCATAGCAGCACATGGGATTATTCAGAACAGGAGGCAGAAGACAGGTGAGCCATCTACCAAGTATTTTTTTCAGAGGCAACAGATGCGAAGTGCAGCTTGGACAGTAAATACCCGAAGGAGCGTTGCCACACACGTACGTGTTCGCGTACCTACACCAGCCTTTCTGGATATTCTCCGAACTAGCTGTATCACCAACACAACCATGCGGCAACAGTAAGCACGGCCATTTTACTCACTAGCTAAAGCACTTTTGGCATCTCAGTTCTAGAAGAAATTAAGAAGGAAAATGTGTGTTCCCCAAACGGATCGTCTGAAATTCCCAGACTCTCCCCTCCAGAAAAGGTGCTTCAGCTGAGGTTGCTTGGTCAAATACCAGGACAAGTCTGATCTCAGATCTTCATGAGAGGACATTTCATGGACATCACCTGTCAATAAAATGCTCTTCCACTTCTTTAAAAAGGTGTTGTTAAGCTTTTTTAAAAAAAAAAAAAAAAAGAAAATCTGACAGCCCATCAGGACAGAGACCATCTTCATGATGGTGCACAGCACAGCAGGGTCTTGTTCCCCGGTCTTTGGCTCCCGTGGAGCACGTTTTGGTCTCAGTCCTGCATCTGTCCTGCAGCACAGGAAGGTGATCATAATGTTGACGAGCCCTGTAAATACATTTTACTTCACCCCAAAGCCACAGAGGTAGAAAGTCTCTACAGGTGTACATTGTTTTGAACAAAGGGAAGCGCTCTGGTTTGAGAGAGAAATGGCTCCAGAAGATTTGCAAAGAATTCATGGTGAGCAGATCTCTAGCCTCCTTTTAAACAGTGATTACCAACAAAGTCTGTAAGCTTCAAGGGTTAATCTAGGATCATATGCCCTTACCGAAAAAGCTGAGCATGGAGTTTCTATTTCTACCGAAGGCAACATCTCACTCGTGCAGGAAAACCCCATGAGGCTGGTTTCTAAGCCAAGACCACATGCAAATTCACTCTGAACTTCAAAGCCCCCAGCTTCCTCCATTCCCAGCCCAAGACCAGACCACTCGCTCAGCCTGTTCACCTAACGTCCCATCACCCGCACCAGCTCTCCGCTCCTGGACCTTGCCCCAGCCCTCGCCAAACCCTTCCTCCTCGTGCGCAACCGTAACCACATCACCAGCTCTGTATCCTCCAGCGGTTTCCCACTGCAGGGCACAAGCTCTGGTTGTCTTCTCCACGCCCGCAGATGCCACCCAGCTCAGTTGCACCATACCAGCTTATAAAAGAAGCATGAGATTATGTGAACTGTCAGGAAAATGCAAGCTGAGAATGATACCAATATATTTAACAGCCTTTCAAGAAGGGCATAGTTTCTCTAACAAAGTCAGGTTATAATTCTCTCCAAATCAGACAGAGAAAGAAGGAAATGGATTCGTGAGATGGTTCAACCATCTACTCTCTCTAGCTCCTAACAACCATTCACCCAGAAGGAAAGCAAAGGCTAGCTTATGAAGAGTGATATTTGGAAAATATTCTGTTAAGGGGTACCATCTTCCAGGGGATTATAGCTTCTGGTAAGGAAATCCACATCCACTTGGGCTCCGAGACACCAGCCTGAAAGCAAAGTCTGCAGCCACGTCCATCACCCAAAACAGTTGCCTCCACATTTCCAGCCACTTATTTTACTTTGGAGCTCTTCATTACTCAGCAGAGAGGGGGGAAAAAATGCTCTTTACACTCATCTTTTCCCTTTCTGTTCCTCTTGGATGGCCACAGGGGGGAAAAGAAGGGGGGGGTGGGGGGGTTGGAATCAAACACTTGGCTTCTCAGTGAACCTTTTATGGAAGACCTGGCAAATCTCTTAACAACACTGACAGATTTTAAGGAGGAGATTTTGTTTACTTGCTCTTGCAAGCCTGAAACTCAAAGCAAGCCACCCAAGCCACTGATGCTAAGCATCAGTCACAGCCACACACCCTGCTCTCGTGTCGGTATCCTCAGCCCCATGTCCGCAGAAGGTACTGCACGGGGGGAGTGCAGCCAGCTAGCAGCTTGGGAGAAACGTCTGGAGCTTTATTTGTTGCAGAAAGGGAGGCAGGGAATTATTTCAATGCCTAAATGGAAAAAAAACCTCCTCTGGGACGCACATGAATCATCAGCGGGCTGGCCCAGGGAGAGGGGTGCAGAGGAGAGATGATGTTATTGCAGTTCTACCAGCACCCTTCCCCTCTTGGCACAAAGAGTGAGGCATAGCATCTCCAAAATGAGCAGCAGCAACCGTGGGGACACCTGAGCTCGAGGAGGCTTCGGTCCCCTGCGTGTCAGTTTTGGGTTTTCAAGAACACAAGAAACACTTTCTTTCACTGGGACAGCAGCTGATGACGAGTCTAAGACACCCAAGCCACTGATGACGAGTCTAAGACACCCAAGCCACTGATGACGAGTCTAAGACACCCAAGCCACAGCTCATCAACAACTGTTGAGCTAAATCCTCAACTATTAATACCCAAGGGCAGATCCTGGGGCTTCCTCCTCACCCGGCCAGGGCGTGCAAGGACACGTGTGCTCCCAGCACTGCTATCTATTGTGTGGGACATGTCACCACACCCAGAGCAGGCAACGCAAAGCGAAGTCAGCTCCCTGACAGTCCTGCTCCGATACGAGGATGTCGGGCAGACAGGTCAGGTCGCTCTCCAGAGTGCCCTTAAAAGCCTGTCCCCACGCACAGGGTGCCCTTACTTCACGTGCTCCTGCCGCACCAGTGACAACACTGGGCACATTCACAACCCACTGGATGTTCACGCCAGAAGGAAATTATTAAAAAACAGGTCAGATAACAAGTTGCTAAACAAGAGCTTAACATGCCACAGGGATTTTGGGAAGAAAACGGTCACCTTTAAGATTTGGACCTTTCCATCACTGCCGCCTGCAGTTTAAAAAGGCATCAGTCCACCCCAAAAAGCAGGATTATGACTAGCCTCATCCTCAGCTTTCTTAATAGCTATGGTTGAGAAGCAGCAGAAAGATTTGCGCGCCTGCTGTTCTGCCCCAGCTAGTGCTGCTCAGCTCCTTCGTGACTAAGTGACTGAAAGAGCACATATCAGTGTGTGCGTGTGTCTTGCCTGAGCAAATTGCCAGCCCTAAGGCCAACCCAGCAGGAGAGCTAATTATCCGTACACTAATTTTTCCAAACGAAAACGGATTCGGAAGCAGAGAGAGGAAGTTCCAGCGGACAGGCGCACCGTGCATCCTCACTTCTGCAAGACAGACGGCACCTGGAAAACAGGCTGGGCATTACAAAGAAACAATTCTTTACGATGACCTAAAACTGCATCTAGAGATTTTATCAAGGATGTTACTTCCTAAGGTACGGCCACAGGAAATCAAGAAGCCTGGACTCCTATTTTCAGATTTTTCCAGAAACTGTGGCACCTAACCTACGGCACTGGAGGTGGAAGCACCTTGACAAGGACAGCATCCATCAGAACGGTTAACCCAGCCCGCAGCTCGCTGCCCTCGCAAGGGCTGGCAAAGGACGGCAGCCAAAGACGGGCTGAAGGAACTGCTCCGGTGGCAGCACGCTCTAGAGAAGAGCTGTTCTGGTGGCTCCTCAAACCCAGTCCCCAGAAGCTTGGACGCGTGCTTACGGGCAACGCCAGGAGGGTCACACACACGAGGCAGTTGATCTGCACAAGCAGGGTAAGCCGAGCTCCAGCAGGAAGCCAGAGACATACTGACCCCCCCAAACTACCACACTAAATTTACAACGGGCAGAGGACCATGCGGCGTAGCACCACCTACTACCGAAAGGACATCACGGCCAGCCCAGCTATCGCTTTTGGACCTCAGCTCATGACTAGATAGACCAATGGAGGCAAAGTCGAGCACTCCATTGATTCACAGGGATTTCCAGAAGCCACCTCCTTCACCTCAGTCCCCACCGCAAGGTCAATCTTCCCTAAGCCACCACTGACAGACGTATGTCTACCCTACTTTTCAAACCCTTCAGACAAGATGCTCCATAGGCAAATGAAGGAGCTGTGCCAAGATTAAGGTTTTAAGTTTGCCAAAGGGTTTTGATAGCAGAGAGTCAGGACAACCTACAGAAGAAAGTACTTATTTGAAGCGTTCGGAATTAACGACGGGCTCTCTGCAAAAGTTGGGGTAAAACACATGAATCAAGCACCTTTGTGGGAGCAGGAAGAAAACCATTACTGTCGCCTATCACTACAAAGGAGAAAAACAGCGTGATTCTTCATTTCTTCCCTACCCAAAAAAGAAAATTAAAAAGGAGCAGCTAGAAGTATTAAATGCTTGTGGGTGGCAAGGAAACTGCTTAAAAGACATATTTATGCGCTCTAAGGCAGCAGTATCCTAACTATGAAAAAAGGCTTTAAACATTCACACACCCCCCTCAGCCACCATGGTTAAACAGCAGTAGAGGAGACTTTCACGGAATAGAAGAAAAAATTTTCCAACTCTGGAAAATTACAGAGCACAAATCCCAGTAAGCTAAAGTGCACGTGCCAAATAATCTATGCAAAAAATAGACATGTGAAAAGCTAATTAGTTAATAGATGAAAAACTAGTAGCTTCTTCAAACATCAGAAGCAGGAAACTTGCCAGAGCAAGTTCAGAAAAACTCTTCTGCAGTAGAATGGCTGGAAAAATGGTTTGCTGTGTGCCACCACGGATGGGACTAAAGAGTTTCCACCCCAAAACATCTCTTGCTGCCGCAGACTGAGAAGTTAATAGAAGATGCTTAGACCAGCTCAGTAAAATGAACAGTTGTGTTTGCTCAAGAACACTAAAGGTGCGTTGCACAAAACTGCCAGGCCACGAACACCACATCGGCAGTAACCTATTGCTAATATTGTGGTTACCGCGAGAGAAGTGGAAGATGGAAAACATGATACCGATCTCTTTAGTGGCTTCTGCAGCGTGTGAAGAATCCTGCAAGCTACAGAGCACTAAACGTGACTGGGCAAAGTAGAAGTCTTTTTTATTAAGCAGTCAGCAAGCATGTAAAAAGTACAATACAGCAAAGGAGACAACAGTTGGGTGGCATTCACGCATCTTATTCACTAGCACTCTTTGAAGGAGTCAGACTTGTTAACAAGGGGGATCTGGTCAACCTAATGCACTTGAATGTTAAAAGCATTGTGAAAATTCAAAGGAAAAAATAGATGGTTGATGTTTCTCTAGTTCAGTGTGTTTAACAGTGGTTTAGAGAAGGGGATGAACATCAAGATGACATTTTGCAGAGGACACAGAACTGTTCAGTCAGATTAACTCCAAAGCAAAAAGCTGCAAAAGATCTTACACCACCGAGTATCAGGTGACAAAATGACAAATTAAGCCCAGTGCCAGCAGTGTAAAGCAGGACACTTGCAGGGGAGGAACGGGGGACAAAGCCTTTACAATACACTGACAGCGAGGGGCTCCAAATTAACTACCACCACTGAGGAGAGACACCAGCGGTACTGTGGCTATATTGTCAGAAGTGATGGCTCAGACCACAGAGACTGCAAGAAAAAGAAGAGAAAGCAAAGCAGAAAACATCACTGTGCCACTTAACACATCTTAAGATGTGAACCTGCATCTTGATCAGCTCTGATCTTTCCAGCATCATCACAAAAAGGTGACAGTTGCATGCGAAAAGATACCAAGAAAAGCAGCAGGGATAATGAGCAATTCAAAACAGCTTTAGCAGAAAAGAATTAATTGATTAATAACCTTCAGCTTGGACGGCAAAAAAAAAAATATTACTAACTTACTATTTCTCATAATCCTTTGTGACAGCATAGACCTTGCCCTAGCAAAAAAAAAAATATTTTAAACCCTAAAGCAATACACAATGCGCAATTAAACTGCATAACTCATCACTGTAAAGTGTTTCAGTGTGAGAGCCCTAGCAGACTAAAATGTTGACAAGACAGTCACAGAGAAAAGATCCACGGGAAGCTCTCGAACAGAGAAATGCTGGTACAAACAGTGCCGAAAAGTCTCCAAAGTGCAGACTGCAAGACACTAGAAGCATGTGTCTGTATTTGCTCTGTATCTCATCTGATAAGCACCCGCTCCTCACTACCCTCAGAGACAGGATGATGAAGAAAAAAAGCTTTTGATGCTACCAGTGCGAACATTTTCATGATTTTCTCAACTACTAGTTAGAAAGCACCTCCTTGCATCTATCCTAAATCCCCGCTGCTGCAATTGTAGTCCAGATCTCATCCTGCGCACAGTCATGAAAGAGCTTTTCTTCATCTTCTCAACAGTCTATTCTGCATCTGAAGATGAATTGTGTGCCCGTCTTGTCTTCTCTAGATTAAGCAATCCCAGTCATTTCAGTTTAATTCTCAAAGGTTTGCTCTCCTTTGGGAAAGAGTCAGAAAGTCAGTATTATTCGGCTTCTGCAGCCATGGACTAAACGGCCATTTTATTTATTTATTTTTAGAAAAAGACAAAAAACCCTTCAAACCACTAAAAGTGGAATCAGAAAGAGCATGACAGCAAGGACAGTCTAGGTAGACTTAAATACCACAGGACTCTGCCTACAGAGAGGCAACCGAGTCCCCGGGCAACCACTTTTCAGCGAACCTCTATAGGCAGGAGAGCAGCGAGCTCTAAAGAGGAGCTCAGCTGCCAGCTCGAGATGAAATACTGCTAAGTCATACGCAGCGACAACTCCAGAAGGCACCAGGACAGATAAGTAGAGCAGCCTTTCCCTAAAGATTCAAGAGAAATAACCCCTTTTAGTAGCTTACTACCTCATAACACTGCTATCACGTACTGCTATCGCAGACGAGGTATGAGGAGCGTAAGCAGGAAAATAAATTCAGTGAGCTACTGAGAGCCCAGACACACGACCACATCCCACAGAATAGGAACAGGCATTTGGTAATCTGTCCTTTGACAGTGATTCATTAAATTCCAGAAAGGAATGTACTTCTGCGAGAAAAACCAAGAAAATACAAGCTATAAATAATTGAGCGGTACATTCTTGCAAGCTGTTCCCTTCAGATTGCATCAGGGAGCAGACTGAAATAAAAAGGGTTATACGAATTGTAAGGATTCACCATCCCAAAGTTGTTTGCAGAACCTTAGCACTGCAAACGAGAAGGTATCCATAAAACTTGGGATAATTAAGTAAAGCATACCTGCAGGCAGAGATTGCCAATGCTCCATACATTAAGCCAGACCAGTCCATCTCCCCGTAGACCATTAACGCTGGTACCAGATTATTTCACAGGGGCAGTTGCTGATACTTTTTTCTCCACAACAGAAAACTTGGAGCTGAACAGCATCAGGCTGACCAGAAGGGAATGCTAATATAATTCAAGCAGTATTGCAATGAACTGTCTTTTAAAAGACGCTTAATTATGTACATATGAACAGAGGCCCAGGCTCATTTTCAGGAGATTGCAGTTTCCTCGTCTGGGTGGCAGGAGAATGGGCTGAAAGATGCTTCAAAAGATCCTGCGAGGCTTTTATTAGCAGACAATTTACAGTTGTTACAAGCAGCTTCCTGAGCAAGTTCTGTGGCCAACAGTTAGTGTCTAGACGGTCTGCGCTATTTCTTCATGGCGTTGCTTTGCTGGCGGTTGGCATTTCACGAATTACTGTACGTAAAGCAAGGGATGGGACCTGTAGAGATGGGACTCGTGGAGCCAAGTCGAAGCATGGCACAGGGTGCAGCTAAAGCATGCGAAGTCAGGACAACAACTCAGTATAGTTTTAGCTTTGTTGCATGTAAGTTCTCACAGTATTCAGCCGCAGGGGATTTTTACCGTGTATGATTTTCAGATGCTCTTCAATTCTTACTGTGCCTGGGACCTTGAAGAGGCACTTCTTAGCCAGCCCCGCCACATGTAAAAGAAGGTCCACTTCATCCCAAAGCTGATCCAGGGTCTCCTTCCCCTCTCCTCACCCAAGGCAGGCTCAACTGAAGGACAAACTGCAGCCACCACAGCCCCCTGCCACCAGTAAAGGTAGTCCCAAGAGCGATCAGAAGGACACCGTACCATCTTCACTCCTCCACTCCAAAATACAAATGGGGAAGCTGTTAAGCCAGACGTCTTTCATTACCCCTCACTTCACATCTGTAACGCAGACCATTATCCTCATCTCACCCACTGCAGCAGAGATTAGGACCAGCTTGGCCAGTCTTCATTTTTAGCACCCAACCCAGAAGACTCAAATTGCTGCTCCTGCTCCTTACTGTGTCATGGTTTCCACGCTCATCCAACCCACCATAAACCAGTTACAATCCCCAACCAAGTAAAACAGTCTTCTACCAGGTGAGGGAATTGCGAGCAGCTCGTGCAAGAAGGACACATCCAGGTTCATGGACATTAGATGTCTAACAGCACAGCTGGCCCCCAGACCCGGTACCCTGCCACCAAATCCCTTGTGCCAGTCTAGATGCTGGGAAGTCACAAAACGAGCCCAAGATGAAGTGGGCTGAACTGATCCAGCTGGAAAAATAACTCAAATAAGGTGGGAAAGGGGAGGGTTGTGTTTCAGCATCCACATGAATGCTGTGCCACACCAATATTTGGGAAGAGCAAATGAAAGATGGGGAAACTGCTTAAGCCTATACTGGCCCATCAAAACACACCCCATAGCCCCAGATGCGAGAAGCAACGTGCACTTAACCGCAGGCAGCTTGACCAAGCCCATGTCAGTGCCCGTGACTATGGACTAGGAACAACGCAGCAGGTTAGTGTCTGGTTGGACAAACTCATTGAGCTTTCATAAATCTAGCAAGATTCAATCTTGATTTTTGCCATCACCAAGTCCCTCGCTCCCATCCCCACACAACCTCCTCCCTTGGGCTGGAAACAGTATTTGTGCTACCACACAGAAAAACACGTTGAAGCAGAGCTGTATTAAAGCAAAACATTTTTTAGCTGGGTTATTTTTCCATCCAGATCCATTTTCCAACCCCGGTTACCACAGGGCTTGTACTAATGCCACAACTTACAGCTAATGAGACACTGGGGAGCTCAGAAGGGCTAAGCAAGAGCCCCACTGCTTGCTGGACCCCATCCATATGTTTATATCTAAGAGCAAAGCCTCAGTTTTCCAAGTTCAGCACCAGAAACCTGACCGACACAGGAACAGGGCTGTAATAGTTCCAGCTCAGCTCCACTTGAAGCTATAGAAGAAAATAAACCAGAGAACATCCCCCTTCCAGGTCATCAGCACCAGCTCCGGAGTCAGAATCTCAGAGAAGCTGCTGCTATTTGCACTGTCACATTGCTCCAGCCTGGACCCGAGGTAGCACCGAACAACGTCAGCAAGATGGGCTGCAGCAACAGTGCTTCTGGCTCCCACGCATCCCGCTCAGGCGTTCCAACGCTCTCCCATACCGCCAGACAGAGCCTGAGGGTACCAAGAAGGACTTAAGGCGATGTCCCTATGGGAGATGAGGTTAATTATAACCATTGGTCCCAAATAAGAACATTATTTGTCAAGCCTGCAAGCCAGGAGACCCAGAATCCTAAAAACATGCAGTTGAGGACCTCTGGCTCCGTTGTTTAAGATGAACCGGGCACAGAGGGGGTTACAGGCAGGGGATGAAGATGGCACGCTGCCGGCATGATAAATGGGTCGGCCAGGTAGTTCCAGGTCAGCCAGAGCAAGGCTAATCCCAGACACGGTCATGGAAGAGTTGATAAAGAATTTAGGGAATAGAGCTTAATTACAGCCCTATTTTAATCTCAGTCAAGAGCTGCTTAGAAATGCTACCCTATCAAATGTGCTTAATTTCATTCTTGGGTTAAACACTGTAATCTCTCTGAACACACATAATTAGCAGACAGATATGAAACTCCTATTAAAAATATAGTTCTACATAAAAGCACAGACTGCATGATTAATTGCTGTCTGAGGTATAACATTTCTCAGTTTTCTAAAGGGGCACAGGTAAGTACTAGTCCCACATAACTGATAAAATCTCAACCACTAAGGAACAATCTAGAAAGCAAATATATACCTAAAAAGAAAAAAAAAAAAAAGACCGATGATATAATTTGCAGATGACACAAAAGCTGGCAGAATAACAAACCATGAAATCAGGCAGCCATAGAGAACAATCGTTTGGAAATCTTGATCCTTCCCAGCAACTCGGACTGCAGGAGAGCCAAGCGCGAAGGCACAGATGTAGCGATGAGGAGCACGATCCATAGCTACAAACAACCACGCTCCCAAGAAAGTAACTCTGCATTAAGCAACAACTCCTGTCATAATGCTAAGGAAAAGAGAGCTGCTCCCATCTCTCAGTGTACAAGCAGGTGACTACTACAGTATCGACGTAATTTTATCTGCATCTAAAGCGGTGAGGAAACAGCAGGAATACTGTAACAACATTTATGTGGCCAGACAGGGCTTTTTTAATTTATCAAATGCTGTTTAAAAATCCTTCACCCATTTCAAAAAGCTGCAAATGCAGCTTGAAAGCAGGAAAAGGGTTTTCAAGAGTGATAGACTTGCAGAGCTCAAGCTGTAAAACCAAAAAGAAGTGACTTGAAAATACAAGCCTGTATTTTAACTGTGCGAAGACACCAGGTGTTAAAGGACACTGCAGGGTAGCATGGGAAAGGACAGCAAAGCATCCGCAGGCTGGAAACAAGAACTTTTTTTAAATGATTAGCAATTCAGATAATCACACGGATTCATCCTGAGGTGACAGGCTGAGCACAGGGAAAAGTGGGTGAAGTTATACAGCCCACATTTACAGGGTGTCATACAAGATAATCTCACTCTTTCTCCTGCCTTTATTCTGTACCAGTTTGAGTCAATCATTTCTAATCTAGGAGTACAGCAGAAAACACAGGGCCAGGGAGAAGTTAAAATAAAGGGAGATAATAAGGGAATCACAGAGGAAAGCAAGACAGCATCAGCTGTGCAACACAGTAATCTCTACATATCAAAAGTAACAGCGAGATATTTCAGGACAAGCACTCAGCAAACGCTGTGTGAGCTTGCAGAGAGAGGGACAACCCTTTTCTCAAAGAGTTTGAGTAGAAACCACAGAGGCATCCCGGCAGAGAGGCAAGCATCCTCGCTTACAGTGACTGCAGCTAGAATCCATCACTAGCTTCCCATCACTAAAACAAAAAAAAAAACACACCAGCGGAAGTAGGCAGAAAGCTCACCAACGAGCAACAAACTTGATCAGTCAATTGAGCGCAACAAAAATTAGAGCGCTCGGGTGTCACAGCTTAGTCAAGAGGTGGTTTTAAGCAAGGAGTTTCTTTTCCCCTAGAAGGTTATCTGATCCTGCAGAATTAAGTGATTCGTAGAAGCCTAGATACAGAGAGGGCATCCAAAAATACTCTGTAAAAATCAAGAAGCGTAACGCGAGAGAAAAAAAGAGGAATTAGAACAGCAGAAGGAAGTGGAATTAGGAGCAATGGATATAATTAGTAGAGGTTGAATAGCAGGAAAGACATCCTGAAGTGGATTATTTTGATTCCAGGAGCATCACAGGCTCGAGGGGATCCTTACAAAGACTCACTGAACTCGCTCAGTGTCCTCCTTCAAACACAATGACATTCACTGCCAGGTATAAAAAAAAAAATAAAGAGAAGAGACCTCAATGGCATCAGAGCCACCGGCGTAGCAAGACATGAGACTGGCACAGCTCATCACACAGATCAAGGCTGTTGCAACGTTTCCTCGCACGCCCTCGTCTCCCGTTTTATATTTAGAATGAAATTCCTCTCCTTGAGGAGGGGCAGGCTTCGTCCCACATCTGCACAGCGCCCGGCACAATGGAGTCCCGGCCCATGCCGCTGACTCCCAGAATCACAGCGAGAACAGAGCAGAAAAATAAGGCTGGAAGGGACTTCAAGAAGGCATCTCGTCTTTCCCCTGCCCCAGGGCAAGAATTACTACACTTTCTAACAGAAAACGCTCTCCCTGATGGGTGGGACACAAACCCACCCAGACAGATGAATTAGTTGGACCTTGAATTTAACATCTTAACCCCTCCGTCACCCTCTGATAATAGCAATTCAGCCTTGAGCGCTACGCCAGGACAACACAGAGCGGCTGCAGTCGGAATATCTCACCCTGCTGAGTCAGAAACTGATAAAAGCGTAATTCTGCAAACAAGCCCCCGCTGGCAGCAGGAGCCCGGCAGTCCAGCCTGTTTCTGAGCTGTGCTTTGGGACTGCTGTTCCTAGAAGGGAAGCCAGCCTGGCTCCTGAAGACACATTTCTTCCATGATGCCTACAAGAAGTGAGTCACCTTTTTTTTAAAGTTTCCATCATCCTCTCTTCCAGACTCTCCAGCACATCATGTTTACCCTGAGCTGGTCTAGTTTCAACTCTATAAATCCTTGAAGCAGGTATTGCTTACACTTGTATCATTAATAATACTCCTGATGAAGTACCACTGTACTCCAACTGTTAGTGCTAGCAAAACACAAACCTTTCTTTGCCCCAGAAGCTTATCAGAGTTTCTTCCCTGGGTATGCAAAGATAGACATTAAGCCCAACTCCTCATCTAACCTTAATACTAAGAAACAAGATCAACTGCACTTTGTTCTATGAAATGGAAAAAACCACCCACACTCTTCATTCTGGCAGTTCCCAGACATCCGAACCAGTTTTTTCAGTTTTGTTAATAAATCTAACTCTCAGCATCTCCTACCATTCAGTTTACCTTTAAAGCTTTCACGGGAAAACTTCAGAAAGAAAACTGCAAAAGTCAAAAAGGCTAAGCAGAAGAGCAACCCTAAAGCAAGATAAAACCAGTGCTCTATTGCTCCACAAATGAAAAGCTCTCTCATTTCAATTTGTGCCCGCACTGCAAGTCAAACAGCTTAAACCCATTTATTTTTAAAGACAGCCACGTGAGTCATTTAAAACCATGAGTCTGTAAAACTTACATATCAAAAAGAAATGAAGGGCTACTGCGGAGGGGGTGGATGGGCGGCTCCAGCCCTGTTTACACCCAAACACTCCCACCTGGCACCGTGACTTCCAGTTCAGCAGCTCCTGGGCTGATGCAGAGCAGCTGAAAGAGGAAGGTGAAACGGACTGCGCTGCCCTGCGAAAGGGCACCGTGTTCCCCTTGCCACGAAAAACAGCAAAGCTTAGCGCCGAATTTAAGTTTCCAATAACGCAACTATTTAGATCTTGAAGCCACAGATTTCTGGTAACACACCTCCATCTTTCTCCACCTCTCAGCCTGATCAATTTGGTTACAATGAGCTATAAATATTCTCTACCCATTTGTACCAACAACCTTCTAGAGGATAACACACACACTTGTGCTCATTTTGGTTTTGACACGAACTTCTTTGGGGAACTTGTGTTTTACTTTAAAGAGGGATGAGGTGTCTCAGTTTGCCAAATCCATTACATGGCTTCTACCAGGACAGTGATGCTAACAGTACAAGGTCTGGCTAGCAAGAACAGGTCCTAGATGTGCATAATTTATCTAAGATACCATGTTTTTTAAAAAATCTGGCGATTTCTCATTAGAAACAGGATTCAGTCAAACAGCCAGCTACCAGCATCTTTCAGACCAACAACCAGCAGAAGCCACTGCTGCAAGATCCTGACCAGCATCACAAAGAAATACCTAAAAGGCTGAAACGCCAGACCCAGGCTCGCGGAAAGGAGCAGAAGGAAAAGGAAAAGCGAACGGGCAGCGCTCCTGGGCACACAGCTATATCCATCTGCGCTCCTCGGGCAGGAGGAGAGCTCGGCACTTAACGCAGATGAAGCAACGGGTTCTCCCAGCTGAAGGATACTGCAAGAACCACTGGGAAAAGATGCTTAATAGGAGAACAAAGGATCCATTAAGCAAACAGAGGCATTAACTCATATCATCGTCAGGATGGTAATTGTACCCAAACCCACGGCTTCACAATTAGCCATGGTTTTTGCGAAATACACACAAATCAACAAAAAGGGCAGGCGACGGTTTACAAGAATAACTTTGACAGATTCCGGGCGAAGGGCAGGAAAATCCCCTCCCTTCCCCTCTTTACCAGCACCCCGCCGGGGAAGGCGACAGCGGGCTGCGGGCACCCCGAGAGCTCCGGAGGGGCTGCGGGGGCGCAGGCCCCGAGCAGGAGCCCAGGCCGGAGGGGCAGAGCCCGGGGCGGGAGCTGACACCGCGGCCGGGCAGGAGCAGCCACCCCGCGACCCCGGCCCAGGCCACGGGCGCGGAGCCGGGGGCCGGGCACAGGCCGAGGCTCGCCCCTCACGGCGCTTCCACCGCCCCGGGCAGCCCCGGCCCGGCGGGGAGCCAGGCAGGGGGAAGCTCGGGGGCTGCGGGCACTTCTCAGAGACGACTATTAAAAAATAACAGTAATTAAAATTTCCTCATTTCTTCAGAGTTTCTGGGGAGGGGGGTGGCAAGGCGATGCCTGCCCGAGCTCCCCCTCCCGCCCCGGGTCCCGCCGCCCCGCCCCGGCCGCACCTGAGCGTGGGGCCGATGCAGGCCGTGTCGGTGCTCTCGATCTCCCGCAGGATCCGCTCATGCTCCGCCGTCGTCTCCAGGCTCTCCAGTTCCGCCATCTTCCCCCGCTCCATGGGGCTGCGCCGACCCACCTGCCTTCCCTTGCCCGGCCCGGCTCTCCCCGCCCCGGGCAGCACCAGAGCCGGGGCCGCCCGCTCCGCTCCGCGCGGCCCGGCCCGGCCCCGCCGCGCCCGGCACGCCGGGAAATGTAGTGCGGGCGGGCGGGGGGCGCCGCG
>VZTQ01002375.1:150961-181992 GCA_013400755.1 Pelecanoides urinatrix
CACAGCCCCACGGCAGGGACCCCATGTCCTCTCCCTAAGGGGACACAGCGACGTGGCCGTGACACCCACCATGAGGGGACACAGCCCCACGGCAGGGACCCCATGTCCTCTCCCTAAGGGGACACAGCGACGTGGCCATGACACCCACCATGAGGGGACACAGCCCTGTGGCAGCGACCCCATGTCCTCCTGCTGAGGTGACACAGCCCCATGGCAGCAACATCCTCTGTGAAGGGACACAGCTCCATGGCAGTGACATCCACCATGAGGGGACACTGCCCCATGGCAGTGACTCCATGTCCTCCCCTGTGAGGGGACACAGCCCCATGGCAGTGACACTGTTGTCACGCACCATGAGGGGAAGTCCCAGCCGGAATGAACCTGTGTCACTGCCCTGAGCGGAGGCATCCCCCTGCCCCATGATGGATGAACCTCTGCTCCTCCTGCCCCATCCTGTCCCTCAGCCCCACCCTGAATGTCACCCCGAAAAGGTGCTGTTGACTGTGGTCCCAAAGAAAGCTCCCTGCTGACACCAAGCCGCCTTTCAGCTTGATCCTAAAATGTTCCACCAGCTGCTGAGCTGCAGTGCGTCCCCCACACACAACCCAAGACACATCTTCACCCAAGGACACCCAAGGTAGAGCTTCCTCCGAGAAACGCCACCAGCCCCCAGAAACACCCTCGGATGTCAAGGTCGCCTCGAGGTTTAACACTGCAGGTCTCGGTGCGGCTCCTTCCTTCGGAAGCAGCTGGTTATTATTGTTATTAGTGTTGTGAAAACAACGCTGGAAGGGTCCCGTTCCCAGCCACGCGTTATCGGGTGCGGTGGAGCCGTCCTTGCACGGAGATCCCACGCTCTGCCAGAGGCACGGTGGGGATGAAGAGCAGGACCGAGACCAGGCTACGCGTACCACCGAGGGTTTCTGCATTTGCTTTTGTCATTTCATCTTCTGAGATATAAATAAACTACGCTCATTGTATGAGCACGCCTCTGGCTTCCCTCACCGCTGCTTGCTAAGGTTGAAAGCTGCTGGTCTGAATATCCCAGTATCATCACTTAATTAAATGAGAAGGAGATAAAAGAACTTCCCGATGCACCATGACTGGAACAACGCAGGAGGGGCAAGGAGAGCCTGGCAAAAGCTGTTAGTTCACGTGAAGTTCACCGGCTCTTGCACATCATGCCTATTTAAGCCAAACACGGTGCTGTGCGAGACCAGATGGATGTCGCTTTGGATGTGTTAACACCAGCGAGGAAATCTGTCCTCCGACGGCAGTCACCATGGAGATCTGGTAGAAGCTTTCCGAGGACCAAGAAGCAAAGAGACAACGTCAGTGTGGAAGGAAAGCGGATAAAAATAGCAGGGCGTTTTCTGAGCCCAGCAGCCTGGCACTGCCTTCCCCCGGGGCTGGGTCGGGAGCTGTTTCGGGGGGAAGCGCTGGGTGTTTTGTCCCTGCCTCCGCCGGCTGCTCTGCAGAGGCCGGTGCTGCAGGCGAGCCGGGGCATCCGTGGCAGAAGGCTGGTGCTTCCAGCACCGCAGCTGACAGCGGCAATCGCCTGTGGCAAAACACCGTGATGGCTGCTGCAAGGAGCCGATCATTTGTGATTTAAACTGCTTTTGGACTTAAGACCGTTGAGATGAGCTACCTGTCTCTACGGGAAATATATAAGGCGCTGCTCGGTGTGCAATACGTACCCAGCTCTGATGTAAAATCTGTAGATACCGCCGTCTAACGCTGTTAGCAACTAAGAAGGTTACTGTTTTCGTTCAAATTAGTAGGGGCTTGTGCTGTTGGGGACTGAGCCAATATTCCTGAAGTCAGTGGTAACTATTGCGTTGTCTTCACTGAGCTTTAGAAACAGGATTAAACACTAGCGGTCAAAGAGTGAGTGGCCGGCAACAATCCTTAATGATTTTAATTACAGGGTGAGAACTACAAATGGCACCAATGCCAGGTTCAATCCTGAATGCTCGGTTAGGCAATGGTGTTATCACAAATAAGGACGTCAGAAACAGGGTCTAGTTTTCTCTGGTATGAAGACACTGCTTACTCCGCTAGATTACAGTACGAGGGGGTTGAGCACGGAGATGGGAACTTAGAAATCAAGTAGTCATCAAATTCTGATGTTGACTTTAGTCTTACTTTAGTCTCACTCTCCTGCACCAGCAGAAAGAATGAGGACCGCTGTTTTCAACGCCGCAATGTAGTGCTTCAGCAAGAAGAGGAGCCCAGTGCCTGGAGCGTGGAGTAACTCAGCCAGCAAGACCACGTCCTGGAGAAAAGCAGAGCATGAACCTCCACAGAGCAATGTGGGAAGAAGCCATGAGGCATTGTGACAGTCTGTCTAAAAAGAAATGTTTGGTTTTGAATGGAATAAAAATAAATATATTTTTTTAAAATTTCCACCAAAACATCACATTTTTCTCATGGGGAGAAAAGCACCAAAACCCTTTCCATAGATTCATAAATAGTCCCGTCAAATGGGGAGGGAGAGGGACACTGTTACCATGTCGGAGGATCTTCTGAGGAGCACCAACCATAGATTTTCCATGCGTCAGTTGTCTTCTAAAGCTATGGTGAAATCTGAGCATATTTTTAAGAGGAAAACTTAGTGCTGTTTTTGATGCCATAGAAAATCCCACCCAGCCTCCAACTTCAAATTTCAACCGTAGATCTCTTCTTACCCTTGCCTGGTAGAGTCAAAAGTAGGCTGTGATCAAGTTTTTGGTGTTCCCGAACGGTCCTGAGGTCTGGGATCAACCGACCTCTTCTTTGATCAGCTGAACAGATTGTTTTCTTGGAGCCTTTCACTCTAAGGCACCTTTTCCAGTAATTTAGTCATTTATGCATTTTTTTTGCAAAAACGACAATATTTCAAGATTTTTCTTAGTCTGTGGGTGCCAGAAGTGGACAGAGCAGTGGCTCTAGTAACAAGCACAAAGAGAATATAACCCAGCTGCTCCTCTTCAGCATTGTGTTGGTACCACCCTGGGTACCATTACCAGTCCTGTTGACCACAGGGTCACACCGAAGCTGATGTCCGGCTGATTACCCACCATCACCTTCAATTCTTTTCAGGTCATTGCCGTTCGGGATAAAATTTTCCATTCTGTAAGAAAAGCTACATTCTTTGTCCCTGGACGCATGGCATTTGGTCACCTTCACACGAATATTCATTGCTTGTGTCTGGCTTACCGAGCAGTCTGGGACTTGCCCTCATTATTTGCTGCCACGCAAACTTTGTACCATTTGAAAGCCTGTCCACCACCAGTTTATTTATTCTTACCAGTCACTGACATAAGCATGCTGAATTTGTATTGTTCTAATTTATTAATCAAATCATCATGCAGTACCAACACAAATGCATCAAAGATGTCTGTTACCAGCTCATAATCTCATTGAAAAATGATATCGAGTTTGCCTGACAGATTCTATTTCCCTTCAAATCATGCTGGCTGACGTTAACTCTTTTATGTTGCCTCTAATTTCCTACTAATGAAGTTCCATATAATTGTTTTTTATGGGACTGACAACAGCCTGATGGAGCTTTAAAAACTCTCCCTTTTAATTACTGACCTCTCATTAGTGGTTTCCAGTCCTCCAGAATTTCCCCATTGTTCCAAAACTTCCTAAAAAATCAGTGTAACAGGTCAGAAACCTGGAGCAGCCCTTACATAGCCTCATGCGCAGGTTGCCTGGGGCTGCTGGTTCAACAGCCTGCTTCCCTCTGCAACTGCTCGGTCGCTCCGTCACTGCTGAAATGAAAAGTCATCATCGCTCTCTACAAGTTACTGTGTCACCTGGGATCTTCCCAAATTCGGGACCAGTTGTAATTCTGCCATTTCATGGGAGCGATACCACCATCAGAATTTCTTTCTTTTGTTTTTTTTTTTTTAAACCTTAACAGTCTCTTTCTTATTGTGCTTATTTTGGTTTTTCATTTGGTGCTGTTACTTTGCTGTACTGTTTTCAACATCTCCTGGCTTCTCTGCTTCCTTACCCGCTCCCCGCTCTCGCTGCTGGCTTCTTTCCTTCCAGTTACCTCCATGCTCTTCTGACCGCACCTATACTCAAATAACGGGCACAATGCCAAGCTACTCTTACATTTGGTCTCACCAGTGTCATTCAGGAAAACATTTCACAGCGAAATGAGGTAGATCCAGGAATTAAAAGTAGAAAGAAAGGAGCAAACAAGGTCAGATGCTGTTGACCTGGAAGACCAGCCTCCTGTCTAACGACTTGTCCCCCGCGCCGTTAGACACTCAAATAATCTCAAGCAACCTCTCTGGGCAGGTCCCTTCTTCTGGGGTGCGGACTGGAGTCCTGGAGCCCCTGTAGTTGCCTCCAGACTCTCCTCCTGCATCCCCAGCCTCTGCCTGCTCCCCACCTCTCCCTTCTGCCTTCACTAAACCCCTTCGGCCATAACCCCGCTCGCAGCCGGCTGGGCATCCTCGGCGTTTGCTTTCTCCTACCCAAACCCTTGAAGCTGGACAAGGAACGGCGCACGGTATTTCTGAAGCCACAAGAACGCCGCGGGTGCTGACTAAGCACACAAGTCAGCCGGTCCTGTTTGCTCTGGGTGTGCAGCAGCCTGGTTTCCTTCTTAAAGGCTGACCTTTAGCACCCTCCGCTTCAACCCCAGGGGAATAAATAAATCTCTGCTGCCCAGAGAGGTGCCTGCATTTCATTTACTGCCCCTCCTGCAGCCGCCTTCCGCATTTTTGCCAGGCGGTGCCAACTGAAAGCACCCCTCGTGCGTCCGGGAAATGCAATCTTGCCCTTTCCAGAGAGGAGACTCGGAGCTTGGCTGCCCTTTTTGGGGGAGAAGGGGAAAGGGCTGCAGCTGGGATGGAGAGGCAGAGGAAGCGAGGAGCCACAGGGAGCTGGGCTGGCTGCTCCTGCTTGTATGGAGGGTGGGAGAAGCGCTGTCAGCAGCTGCCGCTTCTGAAAAGGGCCACAGCTCCCTCCGCGCTGATTGCCACCATCCCACACACTTGGATGCCACCCACAGCAGCAGCAGCAGCCAGCCTGGCTTGCCAGAGACTCGGTGCGGCGATTGCACCCCGGTCGTGCTGCTCTCAGCGCAGTCCTGCCTGGGGCAGGTGCCCTCGCCTAGACCTGGCTCCGCGTGGTTTATTGCCGCCGGGTGCGTTCATCTGCACGTATCGGTAACCACGAGATAATCCAGGCTTCCACCACATATTTACAGAGGACAAATCCCCACTTTCCAGCCACTATGCTTAAAAATCCTGTTCTGCTTTACATTTCTGGTCAAGACTGAAATAAATGTTTAAGCCTCTCTGATATTACCATGCTGTTCCCCAAATCCCTGAGTGGGACGTACCTTGATGCTTCTAATCACAACTCTTGTTTTCTCCTGCATTTTATACCTTTTTTTTCTGAATACAGGAAATTAATAGCTCGGACAGACTGAAACAGTGGCGAGATGGACTTCAGCCACAGAGTTCTGGCTTTCAACCTTTGTGGAGGATTTTTCAAATCTGAGTTTCTGGTTTAAATACAGGGACGGGGATCTCAGGTGGCAATGCCAGGGTGAAGATCTTTTGGCAAGCTGTACTGCGATTTCTAAAGTCCTGCCAAAACCCACCAGCGTGGCATGGGATAGCTTCATCTAGACAGGATTTGAAGACCAAAGAGGTGGATTCCCTCTTGAGGTTCAGAGCTGCTCCTTAGCGGAACCTGGGAAGCCCCTGCGGGCAGGGAGCATTGCAGTGAAGGAAAGAGCCGGTCTCCCTGTCTTTGTTTAGAAGCAGAAGGACAAACGCATTCACCCTCAGGCTTGAGCGGTGCGTGATATATTCCTATTCCACGTACGTTAGGAAGTGGTTAACACCTTTGCGAGCGTTGAGTTCTGCTCTCTGCCGCAGCTTGGGGCTGCGTGGCTCACCCGTGACAGCAGCAGAAGGGATCATCATTTATGAGTAGGAGGGAGACCCTACCTCCTAGACCTGTAACGAGGGGAGATTTCCTCTCTGCACGCTCCCCTTCTCATCACGGATCGCTGCAGGAGTGCGGTTCCTGCTGTGCCGCTCAGCCCATCCTCATTATTCTTGCTGCCATGAAACCCAGGCAGAGAGCAGCCCCGCTGCATGCAGCAAGCGATCTGCTGGCATCCGAAGGCATCTTGTCCTTAGGATGTCACACAATTAGCTGCCGAACATGATGAGATCCCACAGTTGGGGTGGCCTTTGGACTGCTAAAAACAACAAACAGAGCTCAGGAGCAAAATCACAGTCCTCCCTTCCAGCAGCCCGTGGGTAGTCATGGCAATGATGACTACAGCCAGGGCCACCTTGTATGACTTCGAGCCCTGCCCTTCTTGGGTGGTAACGCCGGGCAGAAATACCCAGGGCTCTTCCTGAAAGCTATTGTTAACAGTCCTTTGCAGAAAGAATTTAGCGCTTCCTCTCCAACACGCGTGAGCCCTGGCAGTGTTATGGCAGCTGCTGCTCCGGAGTACCAGCTCCACGGCGTTCCCACCGCCTCTGCAGCGTGCAGGGTGGGTTTTCCTCCCTGGAAGCCCTCCTGCCTTCCCCTGAATTTGTGGGAGCCCTGTTATACCCGTCAGAAGCTGCCGAGAGCATTGCAAACACACACACACAACAGCCCAGTGCCAATAGGATCCGTGCCAGAACGAAAAAGCAGCTCAGGTGGCTTCTCCAGATAAATTCAATAGGTACAATCTCAAACGACGGATAATTTGGGCAATTCTGCTCATATGCCAGTAGATATTTATAATCAGCACTGCCAAAAGACATTTACTCCCCCGGCACTTCTCTGCTGCCTTGTACCAGTGGCTGTCCCTCTCCCTGCACTGCGCTGCCCTGGAGCGAAGCCCCCAGCCCCCTCGCTGTCCCCCCGGGGTCCCCGGGCTCAGCCCGCAGCTCCCTCCAGATTTTAAATGCCGCTGACACCTAGTGCTGGTTCTCTCAACTACAGCCTGAGCTGCAGGGGAAGCCCTACCGCTGCTGGAGGAAGAGCTGGGGGCTTTCGTGGGGTGCGTGATTTCGTGATGCTCGCACTTCTGGATCCAGCTTCATCTGCCTCCTGCTTCGTGAAGGCGAGGAGGTGCCTGCACCGTGTTGTCCCGGCACAGGATTGTGCCACGGGGTCTGTCCACACCAGCAATAGAGCTGTGGAGCAGGAGCAAATCTCTAAGGGGACGAGGATGGTGCTGAGGGCCGAGCATCCCCACTATGCACGGGCTGGGAGGGAAGCGGAGCATCGTCCATCTTTTAAGAGAATGACCATTGCTCTCGCTGTTTCTGGTACATCTCTGTTTATCTTCCCAATCAACGTCCTGGAAAGAATTCAAATCCTCCTGCTGCCAGAGCGTGGTCCCGGCATGCAGGCTGAGCAGCTCCCGCGGCCCCGGGAGGCTCTGTGACAACCTGCTCATCCTCCAACACCTACGTGCTCACCCAGGGATGAGATGATCGCCCCTGGACCAGCTCCACCAGTCACATGCAGCTTCCCCCACGTTCACCCGACGCTGCTCATCAAAGCCTTTCACTAATGAGGGAGGGTGTCCCTGTAGTTCAGTCATACCTGTACCACGGATGATCTTCAAGGGCTTTCCCAGCTCTATCACCTTCCCAGCCCAACTTGCATCACTTCTGAAAACGCAGTGATGACCTTTCTGCAATGTACAGCCCTTCCCACTCTTCCTTATTCATAGAATCACTAAGGTTGGAAAAGACCTCTAAGATCATGGAGTCCAACCGTCAACCCAACCCCCCCATGCCCACTAAACCATGTCCCCAAGCGCCTCATCTACACGTCTTTTAAATCCCTCCAGGGATGGGGACTCCACCACTGCCCTGGGCAGCCTGTGCCAAGGCCTGACCACTCTGTCAGGAAAGAAATTTCTCCTCATGTCCAACCTAAACCTCCCCTGGCACAACTTGAGGCCGTTTCCTCTCGTCCTATCGCTGTTCCTTGGGAGAAGAGACCGACCCCCCCTCGCTCCAACCTCCCTTCAGGCAGTTGCAGAGCGCGATGAGGTCTCCCCTCAGCCTCCTCTTCTCCAGGCTGAACACCCCCAGTTTCCTCAGCCGCTCCTCATCAGACTTGTGCTCCAGGCCCTTCCCCAGCTCTGTTGCCCTTCTCTGGACACGCTCCAGCCCCTCAATGTCCTTCTTGTCGTGAGGGGCCCAGAACTGAACATGCATTAGATGCTTTAAATTGTATTTCTTGATGTACTACTCAAATTCCCAGCCAACAGCAACCATTTCTGTTCTAAAACATATTCTCTTGACAGAGCTCCAGAGCAGTCCAACCAAAACACACTGGTTCTTAGCGATTGCACTAAAATTGTATTCTGCCTTTTCCAATATTAATTTAATTTTTGCAGCTGCCATGTCTGGAGTCCTCCTTCCATGGGGAAACTTTCCTTCTGTGAACTAATCCTGTGATCCTACAGCTGGTTTTGGATGGTGGATGAGGAGAGAAACTAGCGAGTTGCAAAAAACCACAGATACAAAAAGACAGCCAGGAAAAAACAGAAGTAGAAAAAAGAAAAAGAGAAGTAAAAAGAAAAATGCCAGGGCAGTATCTACAACCTTTACTGGATGTGGCCCTTAGGCCAGATCTCCTGATCCAGTTCCCTACCCTTACTGCAAACCATCTCCTTTTCTCCCCGAGGTGCTCTGGCAGCAGCACTGCCAGGGTGGTTGGAGGAAGGATAAGAAGAGTGCTGGTACCTTCCTGTCCTTGAACACGTAAAACATGAGACAGCAGCAGGCTCTGAAATTGCTGAGCGATGCTTAGGATTTAATATTCTGCAAGAAAAGTGAAATAGCCACTATCAGCATGATTGTGTCGAGTTAAAATCCAGTGGAAGAAGCAAGCTGCTGTCATGGGAGCCAGAGAGCATCTGGTGTAAGAACACAGAAACACCAGGGAATGAAGTTTAACCTCTATAACTATGCAAGCAGAACTCCTAACATCACGCTCACCCTCACCAAGTCGCTCACGGAGGGTCTCCTCCAGGCACTGTGTCCATCAGGCGACAGAGGAATACGTCTTGGATACAGTCTTAGCAAATTTGGTCATAAATCAGATTTTGCTGACAGGTCAGAACCTTCTTGTTTTCATCTTCTCTTGTTTTCAGCGCGCAGTACGTCACCCCACAAGCCGCCCAGCTGAGGTCAGGAGACGCCCTTTGCGGCCTAAAGTGACATTCAACAAATCCTCAAAATGACCGACTTAAAAAGCAATCCAGGGAATGAAAAGAGAGCTGATCTGATGGGGGTATTTCATAGCTCTCATGGGTTATGAAAATTCCCTTCCCTAACTATTATCTCAACCAGTCTTTATAGTATGAAAGTGTATTAACTTTTAAAATATATATTAGTTCACATTATACACTGTAATAGAATGAGGTAGTGGAATTTTACTGGAGACTTTGGTATTGTTCATGCTTACATAAAACCAAAGGACAGCCCAGCCCTGGAAAGAAGGACTTTGCTTCTTGGAAGCTTAGAGCTGTCCATGAAGGCTAAAGGATACCCCGGGACAACCAAGATAACGCCAGCATTCCAGCCCCTCCGACACATCCCGGCATCGTCTGGCATCTTCGATCGGTAACTCCAGCACGACCGACTCCAGGGATCAATAGACAAGCAGCAAGAATGCTGCAAAAATAAAGTTGCTTTGCAAAGTTTTACTATGATCAATAATTGGTGGGGGGGGGTGTTAGTGATTAGTCAAATCGTGTTGTAGCTGAATGCTTGAAGGGTGTAAGAACCCCGTGTAAAACCACATTTGAGGTGCCCCAATTTGTCTGGGACACCCCATGTCCCAGAATGAATAAATATTTACTCTTGTAGTTTGTGTCCCAGCCTCTCTCCTCGGTCGGCTCGGTGAATTTTTGTAACACCCGTCGGGTGGGGTTTGCTCTCCCAGGATGGGGAATGCCGATGTCCTTCTGCTCCCTCTGTCCCCTGCACATCTCCCCCGCAGCAGCTGGACCGGGCCGTACAAAATGACTAGATTTACACCAAGATACAAGTTCCCCATCAGTGATAGGGATGGGATTTTGCTGCAAAGCAAGGAAAATATGTGGGTGCAGCAGCTACAGAAGTGATGTTATTAGCACTGATGAAGCAGCGGAAGAAGCCACAGATAACAAGTCCACCTGCCCAAGGTCGAGGCAGACACCCACGCCAGCAAAACGCAGTGTCTGGCCTCGCTAAATGAAGTGTCTGAGCCAGAACAGCTAATTCAGCAGCGGGACTTCCCCGAGGAGCGGGCGACGAGAGAAAAAGTAATGAGTTTTTGTTCTTTTTCTACAGGCGGCTGTAGCTGTCAGGGCTCGAGCACATCGGGAGGGTACGTGGTGTCACAGGTCGGCTGTGCGAAAGCAGCACCGTGAGCACGGGAAATCATTTTGCTGAGGCTGCAATGACAAGGAGCCAAAAAGATACATCACATCATCCTCAATTTGCCTAAATTTGCACAGTGCAAGGTGCGTCCTTGGCACGAGCCTCTCTGTTTACTGAGGAGCACAAAGGAGAGAATGAGACATCAGGAGGTATCTTACGGATTTATGATTTCTTTGCAGCTCTGCCCTCCAGTTCCAGCTCTGGGCTGGTTTGGTCACCAGTTCCCTCCCTCTGGTTTTTTATTTTTAGTGAATATTAGCACAAGAAACTTCTATCAGCTGAAAAAAAAACTGCTTCCCAGACCCTCACTCCTACGTCTACACCCTTCGGTGTAGCCTGGTGACAGGTCAGATGGAAAATACGCTCTGCTGCAAGGAAAATCCAGCAAAATGATGGCCATTTCCAGCTGGCCCAGTTCTGCGTTGAGCACAGCTACACGGGACAGGGTGCAATGTCGGGCTGGGAACCCGGGCAAGAAGCATGATGGATGCAAGAGATTGGAGCTGCCAAAATGGGAAGGGGGGAACTGGCAGTCACTAAGGCAAGTTCTGCCATCAAGAAGCTACTTGTGAAAAAAATACACGTTTGCTGTCTTAATTTTTTTGCTGATGATCTTAATTTTACTGAATGTGTAAGATTTGCTTTAGCAAAACAAATATCACTCTTGGGTTTTTGCCATACCATGAATTTTTAATGCTTTATTAAAACGCTGGAGGGTTTCAGCCCAGGCTGCAACTGCTTTAATAGAGTGAAGCTCCACTTCGTTACCTGCTCACGCACCGCGGGGGCCATCTGTCCTCAGGATGGAACAGCTGGGAAACCAAGCCAGCTAATTCCACACAAACCAGGTACCCCTTGCAAAAACCCTCTTTGAAAGTTGTCTTCGTGCACAAAGATATTGATTTTTTAATAAAGGGTTTTAGGACTCTTTGGGATCAGACGGCGCTTTCGTTACCTAATAAACAACCGGTGCCGAGTGCCAAAAATAGGGACAGCAGCGGAAAAAGGTGCGCAAAGGCGTTGTTGCAGGAGGAAAGCTGCAGCGGTGGCAGGCAGCAAAGCGCCAAGGCTGGGGAGGTGCAAGGAGTGGGGAGGGGGATTTATATCCGTGCTGGAAAAAACATGTGTGATAAATGATTGAGTCCCCAAAACAGGATTCCAAATTAAGTTTACAATTTATTAGATGAATAGAGGCACGCCAACAGCGCTGGGTGTGCCGGGAGTCTCTGCTCCACCAAGACCCACACCGGTGTACTTAATTTACATGGTTTATATGCAATCAAGATATACATATTCATTACATTCCTTAGAAAAGGCGGCCTTATGGTAATGAGTTTCTGGAAGCCATTTCCATAGTCCAAGCGTGCGCAGTAAAATTAGGGTTAGGGTCTTTTCTTCCTCCGGTGGTCGTCCATAGTCTTCTTCACTGTGTCCGTTAGTTGAACTCTGGGCTTCCTTTGTCTATATATGGTCATTTAATTAACCCATCAGTTTCTCAATTCTTGGAATGTAAGGAGGAATCGGGTTATCATGTTCTTTGACACTGGTCCTTTCACAGTTGTCCATTGTTAGTGATTTACATAGGACACTTATCTCATCACCGGTGTTTATATAGAAGCCTAACAAGCCAGCTCAAGGCCTATCCACTCTTATCAAGTGGGAGGATGCACCACAGTAAGATCTGTCAGAAATGGTTAGTTAGTTTAGTAATTAACTTCTACTCACAACATTATGCTCACAACAGCATTTTGTCTATCTGAGTTGCTAGCTACAAAAAAAATTACCTTAACAATGTCTCTGCTATTAACCCTTAAGTGTTAGTTCCCCCCTATCAAATGAGTATTGAACCAAGTTATTTTTCTCCCACCTAATATATGGATTGTATTTACATTCACTAGCGGTTATACAAAGATATATTCTTTTAATAAAGCATTATTATCTTCCTCATNGAATTAAAAAAATGTATTGAAAAATGCATTGGAAAAACAAAAATGTATTGGAGCAAAACCCAGGCGCAAGCGCGCTTTGGCCAGGCGGGGCCCGGCGCTCCCCGGGCCCGCGGCCCCGGCCCCGCCGCCCGCCCGCCCGCTGCTCCCCCGGGGGAGGCCGCGCCCCCGCGGAGCGGCCGGAGGAGGGCGCGCTGCTCTGGCCCCGCCCACACAGCGCGCGTCAGCGGGACGACACGACGGCGGCGCCCAATCGGAGCTGACGGCGGTGCCGGCGCGTTCGCAGCCGCCATTCACAAAGAGGCGGGGGCGGGAGGGGATGAATGGGGCGGGTCACGTGGTAAGGCGCGTTGCCACGCCCCCCCCACCCCTCCGCTCGGGGCCGGGATGGAGCCGGAGCCGGAGCCGGAGCCGGAGCCGGGGCCGGGGCCGGGGCCGGGGCGCTGGGGCCCGGCCGCCTGCGTGCTGACCGGCGCCTCCCGGGGCTTCGGGCGCAGCCTGGCGCGGCTGCTGGCTCCGCGGCTCGGCGAGGGCTCGGTGCTGCTGCTGCTGGCGCGTTCGGCGGCCCCGCTGGCCGAGCTGGCGGCCGAGCTGCGGGGCGGCGACGGCGGCGGCGGCACCGGGCTGCGGGTGGAGTGCGTGGCCGCCGACCTGGGCTGCGAGCAGGGGCTGCGACGGGCGGCCGCTGCCCTGCGGGAGGTGCTGCCCGCCGCCCCGCCCGGCCGCCTGCTCCTCGTCAACAACGCCGGTAACAACGCGCCTCCCCCCCGCCCAGCGCCGGGCTCGCTGCCCTCCGCCTTCCCGGGGCAGCGGGGCTCAGCCCCGGCGAGCCCCCCCCTTGGCTCCGCAGCGGCTGAGCCGAGGCTCGATCGGTGCTTTGGGTGCCACTTAAATAACCCAACCGAGTAAATAACCGAGGGAGCAGCTGGGATTTCACCCTGTCCGGATCTTATTATTTTATTAAAGTAACGAATGCGGGGAGCAGACCAGGGATGCTTCGCTGCCGGGACCGCCGTGCTTTGCTGCTTGCGAGGTTTTACCCGTTACTCACGGCATAGGACCAGCTGGCCACCCTCCTGCACCCTCCTACGGCTCTGCTCCCCGAGTACAAACCTTCAGGGAAACTTCTAGCCCTGCCTTGTGGTGCTTGGCTTGCAATCTTTAATGCCTGTGGGCTTTAGTGCCTTTTTTTCCACCCATTATCGCTATAAATAAGACCATGCGTTCCCGAAGGTAATAGGAGTTAGGTCTCTTACTGACTTGGTTTGAGAAGAGGGACATGCAGGAGAGCGTGTGGTGGCCCGTGGGGACATTGTACCTCAGGCTGGAGGTTGGGAGCTGTTGGTTTTGGCAGAGGATTGGTGGGGCAGGTCCGTGCCCCGTGTCACGGCTGTTGGTTCAGCGACGAGCAGAGCCGGGCTGTGCTGAGCTCCTCGCTCTGCTGTGAGACCCTGCTGGAGGCCGGGCCAGCAAACCTGCTCGCTTTTGTCTGTAATAGGCTGTTGCGCCTGGAAATGTAGGAGCAAAAGGGATCTGCTGTGGTTTTGAACCCATCTTTAACTACCCCAGACTCATTTGTCCTTCCTTCCTAGGCTCCCTGGGAGACATCTCCAAATCCTTCCTCGATCTCACCGAGCCAGATGAGATCAACAGCTACTTTGCCTTCAACGTCACCTCGGCGCTTTGCCTCACCTCCACCGCCCTGCAAGCCTTCGGGAAGCGGCCCTGCTCGAGCAGGACGGTGGTGAACATCTCCTCGCTCTGTGCTGTGAAGCCCTTCAAGAACTGGGCGCTGTACTGCAGCGGGAAGGCTTCCCGGGACATGATGTTCCAAGTGCTGGCGCTCGAGGAGCCCGATGTCCGTGTGCTCAACTATGCCCCGGGTGAGGAGGGGAGCTCGTTAATTGCTATTAATTTTCTGTTGGTGGATAAAAGATTCTTGCAGCCAAGCGAGGTACAGAGGGAAATTGAGCCCCAGATTTTTCTTTCTCCTTCTGTGATTTCTTTTTTTTGTTGCTCTTTCCCCAGGTCCTCTGGACACAGACATGCAGCTCTTGGCCCGGACTAAGACCAGAGACCCTGAGATGCGTCAGTACTTCCAAAGCCTGCAGGAGAGCGGGCAGCTGATAGACTGCACCGTGTCGGCCCAGAAGCTGGTGAATCTCCTGGAGGAGGACACCTTCTGCTCCGGTGCCCACGTGGATTTCTACGACATCTGAGTTACTCTCGCCTCCACCTTTGCCTTCCCGCTTTGCTTTCTGCTGAGCCGCCTCTTAGAATCATAGAATCATAAATTGTTAAGGTTGGAAAAGACCTCTAAGATCATGGAGTCCAACCGTCAACCCAACCCCCCCAGGCCCACTAAACCATGTCCCCAAGCGCCTCATCTCCACGTCTTTTAAATCCCTCCAGGGATGGGGACTCCACCACTGCCCTGGGCAGCCTGTGCCAAGGCCTGACCACTCTTGCAGGAAAGAAATTTCTCCTCATGTCCAACCTAAACCTCCCCTGGCACAACTTGAGGCCGTTTCCTCTCGTCCTATCGCTGTTACTTGGGAGAAGAGACCGACCCCCCCTCGCTCCAACCTCCCTTCAGGCAGTTGCAGAGCGCGATGAGGTCTCCCCTCAGCCTCCTCTTCTCCAGGCTGAACACCCCCAGTTCCCTCAGCCGCTCCTCATCAGACTTGTGCTCCAGGCCCTTCCCCAGCTCCGTTGCCCTTCTCTGGACACGCTCCAGCCCCTCCATGTCCTTCTTGTCGTGAGGGGCCCAAAACTGAACCCAGGATTCGAGGTGCGGCCTCCCCAGTGCCCAGTACAGGGGCACGATCCCCTCCCTGCTCCTGCTGGCCACACCAGTGCTGATACAGGCCAGGATGCCGTTGGCCTTCTTGGCCACCTGGGCACGCTGCCGGCTCGTGTTCAGCCGCTGTCGACCAGCCCCCCAGGTCCTTCTCCTCTGGGCACTTTCCAGCCGCTCTTCCCCAAGCCTGGAGCGGTGCCTGGGGTTGTTGTGGCCCAAGGGCAGGACCCGGCACTTGGCCTTGTTGAACCTCCTCCATTGGCCTCGGCCCATCGATCCAGCCTGTCCAGGTCCCTCTGCAGAGCCTCCTGCCCTCCAGCAGATCAACACTCCCGCCCAGCTTGGTGTCATCTGCAAACTGACTGAGGGAGCACTCGATCCCCTCATCCAGATCATTGATAAAGATATTGAACAACACTGGCCCCAAAACTGAGCCCTGGGGAACACCACTCATGACCGGCCACCAACTGGATTTAGCTCCATTGACCACAACTCTCTGGGTGCCTCCAGTGTGTTCGGTGACCTTGTTTCAGTCCTGGGTGCTGTGTAGCTTTTCAGAGAAGACCTCTGGGTGCCTTATCGATACTCCTAGTGCCCCGATGGGGATGGGGGGAAGTTATTGCTTTGCTGCGCCGTAGCTGTTGAGCCCTCCTGGCTCAGCCGGCAGGAGCTGCTGGGGATGGGGGAGCAGAGGTGGATTTTCCAAGGGAATGGGCATGGAATTCTTAAAGCTCTCCTGTGCGGGAGCGTGTGCAAGCCGAGGAGGTATCAGAGCACGCAAGGCCAGGTCAGAAAGCCAGCCCAGAAGGTCTCGAAGAAGCCAACAGTAGGGTTGGAGCTGGGTGTCCCTGTGTCTGTCCCCTTTGCCCCGCAGGAGCTGTGTGCTCAGCACCTGAGCAAGTCACCAAAGGGCAAAAGAGCCATTCCCGGGGCCGGAGGAGGTGACTGTCACCCCAGAGCCATGGCTCACCGTCCTTTGTCTCACCAGTGGCTTGTCCAGCCTTCCCTGCAGTTCTGGGATCATTTCTGTGCAGGGTTTGTGTATGAAGACACGGAGCAAAGCCTGTTCCTGTGGGTTTTGCGCAAAGGCAATAAATCACCAGGAGGGGAAGCTGGCCATGGAGGAGTTGTGAATATTTGGGTGCCTGGCTGGGGTCACCAGCTGACAGAAACCTGTGGCCATCTGAGACACAGCCCTGAGTTCATGCCATGCTCCTGTTTGCAGGTTGTGGGTCCAAGCCTGGATCTGGGGCTTCAGCCCCTCCTGGGTTGTTCTTTTAATTATTTGTGGGTGTTCATTCTTATTTTTTTCATCAAGTTCCAGGAGGCACAAGCCCTTATAGACTTGCCCTTCTAGAAAGCAGCTGATCTGCAGCGTGTGTTGATGCAGGAGAGCTGCTCTGAAGTGCAGTGGCCCTGCGTGCCCTGGAAATGCCCAGTGTCCCTCTGTGCTCAGTGACAGCAGCCGTCCTTCAGTCCTCTGTCTCAACCCTGTATTGCAAATTTCGTCTGCTTGGATCTACAGTCATTAAAAGTTTCATGTCTGCTCTGCTGCTGCATCTTTAAAAGCGGATAAATTTTTGGGAGGGTGGGAGAAGAGAGCCTGGGTTAAGCACTGTCTTCATCCAACAAGGCACTACACGTGCCTTCCTGGAGTCCTGTTCTTCCATCTCTGAACCATTTCATTAACTCTCTATTAACTTAATCCTGTCAAGCTTAAAAAAATCCTTCCCTCTAGCTAGTCTGCTGCTTGGTTTCATCTTCCCTCTACGCCTGTGAAAGTCATTATTAGCAAAACTGCTCTGCTGCTCACTAGACTGGCAATGGGGGTGTTTTTCTGAGGTTTGACACCTGATGGTGTTGAATGTGGTCTGTGAAACCTGGACAGACCTGCTGCTGCCAAAAATCCCCCTCACCTTGTATCCATATGGGCTTGTCCCATCCCCTCTTGGGCACAAATGCTCTTTTGGCTCTCTGCAAAAAACAACCCCAGTGCTCGCAGCTGGGGGTCCCAAGTCCTGCCCTTACAGGGTCTTGGACCATGGGCTGTCAGGGGCTGGGCTAAAGGTAGGTAAGCCCCCCCAGAAAGGCTCAAGGAGCCCCAAATTGCAGGAAGAGCTGGGATGGTAATGGGGGACAGGGCTGCCTTGGACACCAGGACCACTTGGTACTAGCCGGTGGGAGATGCAGATGGACTCTTTGGGATTAAACACATTAAAAGCTGGGATACCCAAGGGGAAGGTTTATTTTTGGACTGTGTGTACCTGATTGAGGTCTGGCCACCCTCCAGTAGCTGCGAGTGTATCAGCAACTCTGTGTGTCTTCGTGGAGCATCTGCGTGAGGGGTTGTGGTATCACAGAGGCACCACTTGAAACCAGACTTCTCCAAACTTCTCCAACCCAAACCTCTCCCCCAAAAGAGTACATATAGGCAGGGAACGCTGACTTTAAATAGCAAGGTGCTTATGTCCTGCTGCACACAACGTTAATGAAACACTAGATTTGATTCATAATGTAGTTTGGGTTGGAAGGGCCCTTCAAAGATCATCTAGTCCACCCTCCCTGACATGGACAGGGCCATCTTCCACTAGGTCAGGTTGCGCAAAGCCCCGTCCAACCTGACCTTGAACACTTCCAAGGATGGGGCATCCACAGCTGCTCTGGGTAACCTGGTCCAGTGTCTCACCACCTTCATCGTAAAAAAGTTCTTCCTTACATCCAATGTAAACCTCCCCTCTTCCAGTTTAAAACCATTGCCCCTCGTCCTGTCACTACTGGTAAAAAGTCTCTCTCCATCTTTCTTAGAAGCCTCCGTTGTATATTGAAAGGCCGCAATAAGGTCTCCCTGGAGCCTTCTCTTCCCCAGGCTGAAGCCTCCCCAACTCCCTCAGCCTTTCCTCACGGCAGAGCTGTTCCAGCCCTTGGACCATTTTCGTGGCTTCTTCTGGACCCGCTCCAACAGGTCCATGTCTGTCTTGCTGGGACCTGGGTCACTGTTCGCTCCCTTTTCTCTCTCCCCTGGTGCCTGGGGGCAGCCCATGAGCAGCAGGAGCAAAAACCAGTCTTGGTGTCCCTGTCCCTTCAACCAGGAAACTCTACATCTGCTTGAAGAGGAAACCAGTTACCAACATCGAGCACGTACCAAGTGTGAATCCTACGCCTGTGGCGATGTGCTGTGGCTCACGCTGC
This sequence comes from Pelecanoides urinatrix, assembly GCA_013400755.1. Lineage (NCBI taxonomy): Eukaryota > Metazoa > Chordata > Aves > Procellariiformes > Procellariidae > Pelecanoides > Pelecanoides urinatrix. Next base: position 169,306 of record VZTQ01002375.1, read on the forward strand.
TGAATTTTGCTGGTGAAGCAACCACAGGCTCAAAGTTCAATGGAGCACGTTTGTCTTCAGAGCAGCCACTCATCACTTGACTGTGCTCCAAACTGTAGCCTGGATGTTTTATTTTCAGGGGTTTCATCCCCTTGGACTCACTGTGTGCGTGTTTAGGTGTTTGGCATCGCTCTGTAACCCCCAGGGACGTGCCGAGCTTGTGACTCCCACCCGAGGAGCAGAGCTCTGCCCAGGGAGAAATGCCGTGATGCTTTCAGGGCATCCCCCGGGTACCAGCATCCCCCGGGTACCAGCATCCCTTGGGTACCAGCATCCCCTGAGTACCAGCATCCCCCGGGTACCAGCATCCCCTGAGTACCAGCATCCCCCAGGTACCAGCATCCCCTGCCCAGGGAGCGGGCCCAGTTTCCGTGCCCGGAGCGTCCAGCTGACATCTGTGCCCCCATGGGTGCTGTGAGATGCAATGGCAAAACGATAGGAAATTTTTTTCTTCCCTTTTCTAGCTTTTTCTGTGACCAGCTGAGGGCGTACCGAGACCGGCTAACGGACACCAGCCAGCGCAGAGTCGGTGCCTCTGGAAAAGCAACGGGCTGTTCGGTGGGCACGGAGCAGGACACAAGCTCGGGCTCCCCTCCTGCCTCTGCACCCTCCCATCACAGATCCCTGAAGTGACTGATTATTTTTTTTTTAATCAAGGCTCCATGTCCTGGAGCCACAGGACCATGCCAGAGGCTCAACTGGGAGAAAAAGGGGTCTTAAGAAAAAAAAAAAAAGTTTTGAGCTCTCCTAATTTCAGAGACAGGCGCTCACAGCTCACCTGGCAAGGTGTATCCGATGGGGCTGGCATGCCCGGTCCTACGGGAGCCCCAATATTTGGGCAGTTCTCACCCATGAATCCTGCGGCTGAAGGGAGTCACCCCAAAAGGAGCCGTCACCTCCTCCATCCCAGACAGGAGCCACAGGCTCTGTTCTCCCTGACGGGGGTAAAGTGGGGCTTGTCAAACCCAAAATCCTGCCTAGCACAAGGGGTCCCTGCCAGTGGGTCCCTGCCAGCCCCCCACCATAGAATCATAGAACCATTAGGTTGGAAAAGACCTCTAAGATCATCAAGTCCAAGCGTGCCAGCCTGCCTTCCCACCCTGCCTCCTGCAGTGAAATACTGCGCAGGGCATTTTACACCTTTTTCCCCTTTTTTATCTTTATTTTTTTCCCCCCTCTTTGCTTTTTCCTTCCCATCCCATCCCTGGAGCAAAGTGCTGGGAGTCGTGGCAGCCCCAGGAAGGGCCGTCCAGCCCCGATCTCCCAGTGCGTGTCTGCAGGGGCTCCCGTGGGACGATCAGCCCCCCCATCTTCCCCTCTTAATCTCAGCTCATGTACTTACAAGAAAAGCAATTTGCTCGCTGCAAAGCAGCGAGATGGACGTGCTGCCAGCGCTGGGCCCTTCCCGGCTGCAGCGATTTCTGTAAGGGATGGATTTTGGTGAAGGTGGGGTGTCCCCCTGAGCCCTGGTAAACAGGGGGAGACAAGGCTGGAGCGCGAGCTGTGCAGATGCCTCCCCATGTGAGATCCCTATTGAAGTGCTACAGAAAGCCCCTACGATGGCCTCGATAGCAATTTGGGACAAGAAGGGATGTGTGCGATGCTTAGGGGTGACACTGCCCGAGCGACCAGCCCCAGGTCCCCGGGGGACCCTCCCCAGCCCCCTCCCCATGCCGGGGTAGACACTGTGCCCTTTGTGCCCGTGGTGAAATGCGGGGAACTGGGTTATGAAAGGAGGCAAAGTCACTGCTGGGGTTTTGTTTCTGCGCATGTGACCAGGTCCCCGGGACGGCAGCAAGGGCGAGCTTGCTAAATCCCCCCCAAAGCCTCCCAAATTAAAACCGGCGTGCACCCAACGACCTCCCAAATCCCGGCCGCTGACCTGGGCTGCCCCCGGCTCAGCGGGGCGATAGGCTGCAGCCAGGTTCCTCTGTCCCTTATTAAAGGTTTCGCAGCAGAGGGGAGAAGAAGACCTTTATTTTCCCATCCGTGCTGGCCAGAAATGCTGAGCACGGGCCTTTTGGCCAGGACGCCGAGTGCCCAGCGAGCTCCTCGCACGCAAACAAGCAGCACGAGTCCAAAGGGTAAATGAGCTGCTCCTCCAGCAAAGGTGCTCCCAGGGAGGGGAAAGGTCTGGCGGTGCCCACGCTTCCCACCCAGGGACCCCCATTCTGCGTGCAGAGACCCCTGAGATGCCCATGGAGACATCCCAGCCATGCCCGCGGCATGGTCCCACCCAGGGACCCCCCATCCCAGGCATCCCCCGTATTAACTCCATGCCGCGGGCATGGCTGGGATGTCTCCTAGACACAAAACCAGCCACCCCAGAGCCTCCCACCTCTCTATGCAACAAGTCAGGAGCTTTACAGGGTCTTCTCGGGGCTGTGGCTGGGATTTGGTGGATGTTCACCCAGCCCGAGAGGGTTAGAACAACAAACATCTTTCTGCTGAGCTGGCACGGTTCTCACCGACTCTTCTCCCCGAGACTTGCTCGTGCATCCTCCCGCCCGTAACTCTTCGCACTCCTCACTCTCAGCCTGCTGACCTGCTTTTTTTTTTCTCCCTTCTATGCTGTCCCCTGGTTTTGGTGGCCTTAGCAAGGAGAAGGACCAGCTCCAGGCTGGCCGTGTCCCCTGGAACAGCCATTTAATGTGTAACGAGGGACCCGTTGGTCCAGCAAGGAGAGATGACAGATTAACCCAGTTTAAAGCCAAAGAGCAGCAGGTTTGCTGGTAAACTGTCCTGTTCCTGCGAACTTCAAATGCCTTTAATGAGTTATTATTTAGTCTGCTATGGAGGTTAATGGGGGTACACTGCAGAAATGATCTGTGATTAATTAAACCATCTTTATCTGGCGCAGGCAGAGCGGCTGGACTCGCCGGGCTGGGCGCTAAACTGGGACCAGCGCTGGATCCCTGGCTTCGGCATCGCTCCCGGTGCTGCCCTGCACCCACCGAATTCACCGGTGGCCAAACCTGGCCAACAGTCACCTCCACCCTCGTGGGAAAAAGCTGCCAGAAATAGGAGGGTTTCCCTGTTTTTTTATGCAGCACCCCAAAGCCAGACTTCGTCCCGTGGGATGCAGCCGGGTGCATTTCAAGCCTCCTTCCCCGAATATCGAGAGCCGAGCCGGAGGCAGGCTGTGGCTCCTGTGGCTGCCCCGGGATTTGGGGACACCAACCGGTCCCGACACTGGGTGCTCCCTGTCCCTTTTCCTTCAGCAGAGCTGCTGGTTCAGATCAGCGCATCCCTCCTCCTCCTCCACGGCCCGTCCTGCGCCACCTCTGCTGCCCATCATCCTCCACCCGGCCTTGAAACCCTCCTGTGCTGATGGCTCAGCCCTTCCCCAAGCACCGAATAATCCCAACGGATCCTGGTCCTTCCCGTTCGGATGCTGGGAGACTCTGGCAGACGCTCAGCGCCGGGGTTTAGACCAGACAGGATGAGCAAGTCGTGCTGCGCCCATCGCTCGCAGCACCCCATCCCGCGTGGGATCCCATGGGAAACCCAGAGCGGCTTTTTCCTTAGGGATTTCGCAGCACCCCGCCGGCAGCGGGGCCTCACCCTGCCCGTGCCACCGCCGGCAAAGCTGCTGCCGAGGCACCGCGGCGAGGCCGGGAGCCGCATTCACATTCCTGCCGCGAGCGCACTTGTCAGCCGAGCTGTCAGCCGCTCCCGTAATAGGGCCACGGCGGTCACTCGTGTTGGGAGTAAACACAGCGAACCTGAGAAAACAAGAGCAGAGCCGAGCCCGGGAGCTTCCAGCGAGGTTGCGAAGTATCAGCACACGCAGGGGGGGGTGCCCCACCTCCCCATCACCCCCTGCTGTGAACCCCCAAAAAGTCCCCGGGAAGGATGCTCAGCGGCGGTCCCCGGCATCGCAGGGGTACGGGGATGCGGTCGGCTGCTCCCGGAAGGAAACACTGGGGACCTGGGATTAAAAAATAAGTTGTTTGGTGACAGCGGAGCTGGCGGATGGGGTGGATGGGGACAGCCCTGGCCTCGAGGCGGTGGAGCCGCAGGTCGGTGATTTCTAGCAGAACCCCCCCAGCTTTGGCTGGAGGAAAAGCACTTTTTTCTTCTTTCTTTTTTTCTTTTTTCGTTTTTCTTTTTTCTTCTTCCTTTTTTTCTTTTTTCTTTTTCCTTTTTTTACTAAAAAAAAGCCATTTTGCACATGCCAGAGCTGCCCTGAGCCTGGGGAAACCCATTTGGAGAGAGGGTCCAGCCTTCTTGCCACCCTCTGGCCAGCACCCCCCGGGTGCCCCCCACCCCGGGCACCTCCTGCCACCTCCAGCCATGTCACCAGCGCCGGAGGGGACACCGCGGCTGGGTGGGACGGATCCAGGCTCCGCGCTGGCCCCCGACGCGCAGCACAGGGAGGGTCAGGGGGTGTTTGCGCAGGGGCCGGGGGGCTCGTCGGGGCTGCAGCGAGGAGGAGGAGGATGAGGAGGAGCAGCCCCCTAAATAATTAGTGCTGACTTATTCATTTTGCACTATTCCTCCAACTCCTAAACCCTCCCCACAACAAAGAGGCAGCCGGCCTGAAAAGCCGAGGATTTAGGACAAAGAAGGGGCGGCCGAGGGTGCGACACAGCGTCGGGGCAGAGCAGGATGCAGCCCGACGCCCGGCCGGCGGCGATGCCCTCGATCGGGCCCCGCACTCCCTCCCTAACCCTTCAAATTCAGGGGATGCTTCTGTCCCCCCTCCAGCCCAGCAGCTTCCCAGTACCCAGCGCGGTTTCTTCACATGCAGAAACCCTAAAAAGCTGAAAACACCACGAAATATTTTCTCCCGGCGGGGAGGGGAGAAGGCGGCTATTATCCTCATCCAAACCAAACCCGAAATGTTGGGGTCCAAAGGCTGTCGCTCTGCCTTTGAAATCTCCCGCGGCCTTTCTTCCCATTAAACCAGCTCCCGGCTCAGCTCAGAAGTTTCTTCCCCACCCCCTTTTATTTTTTTTTTTAATTTAATAATAAAGCATCTCAGATCTCCGAGTTGCAACTCATCTCACACCTAAGCGAGATTGCATTTTGCACAAGCCTTTCAGCTGTTTTCTCAATCTCTCCTCTGTCTCATTCTCAATTCAGGCAGTTGCTATAGGTATGTTTTAATCCCCAGCATGGTAGATTTTAATTAGTCTTTGTACAGATGGCCAATTAACATTCATTACTTTTGCCTTGAGCGATTAATTATGAGTTTGGATAGAACGGGAGATGGAGACAGAGGAAAGATGGGCAGGTGAATAAAAAAAGGGATTTTAATCAGAGTTTGGGATTTTTTTTTTCCCCCTTCTTATTTATATATATACACACACACACGCAGAAAGAGGAGGGAAGAGAAAAGCGGCAACACGGGGCGATTTACGCTCCCACTGAAGCGCTTCCAGTCCCGAAGCCACGGGGATGGGCTCCAACGGGGGCCAAAGATCCAACACCTGCAGCCAGCGATGCTGCGGGGCGCAGGGGCTGCGGTCCAGCCGAGCCCCACCGCAGGGATGGGGAAACTGAGGCAGGGAGCGCCGGGGCGGCATGCGGCTCCCCGGGCACAGCCGGGCACCCGGTCTGGAAATCGGTACTCCGGGCCGGATTCAGATGCCCGGGCATCATGGTTTTGGGGTTGTAACGGTGCTGGGACGGTGGGGCCAGCCGAGGGAGCGGTGACACCTTCTCCTGGGTGAACCCGTGTAGCGATGCGCAGGATGGGGCCCGTAATTCTCCCCGCGCAACACCCATTGACACGTCGCTAATTCTTCCTAATTGATTTTTCACACTGGCGGGAGGGAGACGGTGACATCCAACAACAGAGCCCTGATGTCGCCGCTTTCTCCTCCGTGAAAGGGGCCGGCACCCTCCCCCCCGGAGCCGACATACTTCTCCCTGGCCCGGGTAGCCATGGTGAGCCGTTGCCCAAATCCTTTCACCGCCGTGCCGCCGGGGGCTGGCGATGCTCCGCGCCGCCCGTGCCAGCCCGCTCGTGGCAGCTATTTTCAGGCACGCAGGCAGGAAAAATTAAAATAGCAAAAGCCCCCCAGGGCCGTATCCTGCCCCGCTTCCTTGGCGGAGGGGCTGCACCCACGCTTCGTGCCGTCCCGGCACGTGTGAACCGGCAGCGGGTTCCGCATTCGGTGTTTCTGGGTTATTTTGGCGGCGGGCGAGGCGTGCGCGCTGCGCGGAGCGAGCAGGGGAGGCTGGGGGGAGGGGGGGAAGGGCCTGATCCTGCTTGCTTCTGGGCAGCCTCCCTCGACGGCAGGCGGGCATAGAAAAAGGGAGTAGCGTAAGGGTGCTGCGCGGCAGAATCTGTCCCGCGGGACTTGGAGGGCTCCTCACGGTGCCGCTGGCTGGGATTTTACACCCATTCTGTTGAAATCTGGGGATTTCTTTTTTAGTGCGTTTTACATTTTGGCCTCGAACCTCTCGAGATTGGCGCTTCTCCCCAGCACAACAACTTCTCTTAAATCAGCCCATCAGGCGGCCCACGGGGGGTGCAGATCCCTCCCCGCGTGGCAGGGATGCGGCCGCTGTGCCCCGTACCCGCGGTGTGGCTGGAGGATGTGCCACCCGCATCCCAGCACCATCCCTGGGTGGACGTGCCACCCGCATCCCAGCACCATCCCTGGGTGGACGTGCCACCCGCATCCCAGCACCATCCCCAGGTGGATGCGCCACCCGCATTCCAGAATGGTCCCTGGGTGGATGCGCCACCCGCATCCCAGAATGGTCCCTGGGTGGATGCGCCACCCNATGCCACCTGCATCCCAGCAGGGTCCCTGGGTGGACGTGCCACCTGCATCCCAGCACCGTCCCTGGGTGGGCGTGCCACCCGCATCCCAGCACCGTCCTTGGGTGAACGTGCCACCCGCATCCCAGCACGGTCCCTGGGTGGACGTGCCACCTGCACCCCGGCAGGGTCCCTGGGTGGGTGCCCACCCCAGGCAGCTCAGGTGGCCGAGCCCATGGGGATTCACCCCCAACGGTGCTTGAGCCCTGGCTCAGCTCATCCCACTCGTAGGCTGGCGAGACTGCACAGAGCTCCGGGGAACGGGTCGGTGCCCCGGAGCACCGAAACGCTGCTGGGCACCCACCCACCCCAGGGACCTCCCCGCCTGCAGACACCTCCGGCCCCACGCTCCTGAGCTGGATCCGGCCTCTGCGCCCTGCGGGGACTCAGCCAGACCGTCCCCACCAGCAAACCCCCCATTTTGCAGGGGTTTTTTTTTGCAGATGAAATACAGATGGGACGTACAGGAGCCGACGGTCCCCGCTGCCTCCAAGGGTAACTGAAACCCCCTGCCCCGGCTCAAGGCTTCCTCTCGGGCGAGGAAGAGGAGGCCGGGAGCGTGGGTGCCTCCGCACAGCACCATCCCCACCTGCAGAGCGGTGGCAGGGTATGGCCCTCTCTAAGTATACGCCATTGAAATGTGCACATTTCCTAAAAGCAATATGGAACAGCTAAATATACTGCTCACAAATCTGTTTACACTAATAATGGCTGGGAGCCTGCCATCCATATGACTGCAAGGAACCATTGATTCAACATAAATTAACTGAAAATTACTTGCGCGAGGGAGAAACTCAAGGCATTTTTTATTTAAATTTTTTTTCCCCCTTGCCTTTTTTTTGTTTTTCCCCCCCACCGGAGAAGGGGGAAACGCGGAGACATTGGCACCTCCGCTACCAACAGCCATGGCTGCGTTTGGCAGCGGCTCCGCTCTTTCCTCGCCGGCCCCTCTCCCCATCCGCAGCGATGGGGACGGGGATACCCGGCGAGCCGGCATTTTCCATCCCAGCGCTGGAGACTCGAGCTGTCGCCAGGGCTAAATGAACACAATATTTACCCATTTTTCCAAGAAACGGCAACGGAGACGGAAGGGTCCGAGTCATTATTTTGGCGCGGGCAGATTGCTAACTTATTTAAATTTTAAAAAAAAGGGGAAAAAAAACCCCAGAAAAAAGCCCACCAGAATTGGCAGCTCCTCGCGTATTAGTCGAAATGCTGCAGACTTGGCTCCCGCTCACCTCCGCAACATAATGTTAAATGGCATCAAGACAGTATATCAGTCATTTACATATGTTGCTTATAGACGCCAAACTTATTAACACAATAAAACTGCTGCTAAGAAGCTTTCCTGCCTATTTTTCTCCTGGAGAATGTCAGTGTTGGAAGCACCTAGCCGCCTCGTATGGAAACACCCGGGATTGCCTTTCATATGGCACCCGGAAAAATAAATATATGAATCACCCAGGGTCCCCCTCCGACCCTTTCCGAAGCAAAGCAGGAGGAAGATTCATTAATTCAGAGCATTGTGCACCGGAGGAGACCACCAGCACCCAGCCCACCCAGCAGCACCCAGCCCACCCAGCAGCACGGTGCCCGGGTGGGATGGGACGGCTTCACCCCAGGACTGGCTTTAAACGCCCCTGCTTCGAGGTGTCCCCAACTCCCTGCCCTCGCAGCCGAGCTCTGGAAATGCTGGAAGGGGGACTCTGGCTGATTCATATATTTATTTTCCTGGGTGCCGTATGAAAAGCAGCCCCGGGTGTTTCCGTACGAGGCGGTTAGGTGCTTCCAACACTGATGCTCTCCGGGCGGGCAAGGAGGCAGGAAAGCTTCTTAGCAGCAGTTTTATTGTGTTAATAAGTTTGGTGTCTATAAGCAACATATGTAAGCGGCTGATACACCGTCTCGATGCCATTTAACGGTATGTTGCGGAGGTGAGCGGGAGCCAAGTCGGCCGATCTCCCCTAATATAACACTGCACAGTCCCCGTGGGATTTTGGGGGGGCTCCCCCAGCATCCACGGGGGGACGGCTCCCCTCCCTGCTGCGGCACCGAAGCCGTCGCACCTTTCCCCACCCCTGCGATGGTGCAATCTTGCAGGGGATCTTGCTTTCTTCGCCCCTTGGAGCAAAGCCAGCACAAGCCCGGGGGGGTCTGATGTGGGGGTCACGCTCCGAGGGAGCACCCAAACCCTCCCCGGGGCTGGAGGCGTAATTTCCTGTGTCGAAATTTCCCAAGCTGTCCTAGAAAGACATTTTTGCTGCAACGATGACCCTGCCATGCGTGGAAAAGCGCTTCTAAGGGCAACATCCTATAGCCCTGGAGGGAGGTACGTGGTGGGACATTAGCTGAGAGACCAGTCTTCACCCCCAAAACCAGTGGGGAGGGTGGACCCAAACACCGCGGCTGAGCACTTCTTCCTGCTGTCAGTGTTACAAACCCTCAAAAACATCCCCAGGAATCACAGTGCTAAAGCACGGAGCTCCTGGCCACGGCATCCTGAGGAGGATTAAAGGCTGGGATCAGGGATGAGGGAGAGATCCGCTCCTGGCCGGGGCACAGCGCTGCCACGCACCCACCGCTGCTGCCACCCCGGGGACCGGGATGACAAACCAGGGTCAGCGGTTTGGGTTTGCTCCCAGCACCCGGAGAGGGCTGGATTGTGCCCCTCGCTACGGAGAAGGGCTCGGGGACCCCCCCAGCTCTGCCCCCTGATGCTGTACCTGCTGTCACCCCAGCAGGTCCCCAAGGACCACGGCCCCTGCCCGCACGGCAGATGATGCCACCGGTGGAGCTGTGCGTGCTGGCAGTGCCTGCAGCACCAGCGCTGCTCTGAAAAGTCCTGTCGCAAGCAGGAGATGCAGCTGCTGCCCAAAAACCACGTGTTTCAGTGCTGCTGCCCTCCGTGGGTGCAGGCGCGGGTGAACTGGCTCATTGCCCCACTCACCCATGGGCAAACAGGGGACGTGGGGTCCCCAAGGTCAGGGGAAAGGTCCTCAAGGGCCCAACCTCTGCACAACCCTTTCAACTAATGAGGTGCAATGACTTTCCCCAAAACCGCCGTCCTGTGGGAGCACCTGGCCGAGCAGAAGTGACCGGAGCAAGCTCTGCCTCCGGCGTGGGGGCTGCCCACCCGCAGCTGAGACGTTGTTTGCACAGCGGTGGCTTCGTGCAGCCTCAGCGCCGGGACGGGCATTGCCACCAACGGCCGAGGGTGCCTTTCTGAAAGGCTTTATCAGGGCTATGGGCACCTGCACCATCATCTCGAGATGTTTCAAGGCTTGGAGATGACCCTTTCAGGGGCTGGGGGTTGCGATGTCTACAAGGAGCTGGGTGCAAAATCCTGTTTGCTTTGCAAGTGCAAGCCACCGAAGCCACAGCTGTGTCCACATGGAATGGCCTTCAGGATCTCCCACCTCCGAGAGCTCACCCAACGCAGGAGCAGCGGGCGCCTGGGCATGACGAGGGCCTGGGGAAATCTTTTTTCACCAGTTTGTGTGTGGCTTTGCACAAATCTTTTGGCTTTTTTGTGCCTTTCCCACTGACCTCCCAGTCTGAGCATGTCGGAAGCCCACCAGGACCCACCACACCAGAGCCCCCATCTCTGCAGGGTTTCTCTACCAACGTAGCAGTCCTGCCACGCTGGAGAGGCGAGGGTGAATACAGCCCCCAAGGAAAAGCCAGCGTGACCATTGTGTAGGTGGGTGAGCACCCAGCTACGTCTTCCCTTGCTGGACTGACCTCTTCCAGCCCATAGCTATGTGATCTGGGTGGCTTCCCATTCCCGGGCTCGGTGGTGGGATCCTCTCTCAATATCAGCCTGACTCCATAGACTAGAGCTGTCTCCCATCCATCCATGTCAATGTAGATATCTACCACCATCCCCACCATTCCCATGTCATCTTCATCCATCCATCCATCCATCCATCCACCCACACACCCACCCACCATCGATGACCGGTTGACAAAGCTGCCTTAAAAAAGGGAGGCTGAGGGAGGTGAGATGAATTAACCTGCTGAAGCCCACCGGGTTGTGCAGGGACAGTTTATTCCAATCCAGAATATCCCTGAACCGAGTGAAATTTAAAAAAATTTTTAAAAAAAGCGAATGAAGCAGGAAAGGGGGAGCAGCCCGGGACAGGCAAGCTCTGGACCTCCTCATCCCCCCAACCCAAAATACATCCCCATTCCTCCCTTCTTCACTTCGGGGCCGCACTTGAAGGATGCTGAGAAGAAATCCGGGCTGGGCAAGGAGCTGTGCCCATGGGAAGAGCAGGTGGGAGAGGCTGGGAGGAAATGATCCAGCACTTTGAAGTCTGGTCAACTTTTAACATCCCGGCGAGCTGCGCCCGTGGCCACGCTCCGGGGCCCGGGGCCTGATTTTCCACATTCTGCCCTTTGATGCTGGAGGCCGATATGTTATAGATTAACGAGATGGAGCGGGGGGACGGAGTGCACCTGCCGGCAGTGTGCCGGATGCGGCCCCGGCAAAGCCTGCCTGCTCCTGCCGGGGCTGCTGCGGGTGCGGGAAGGGGTGCAGGCAGGGATTTGAGTCCAGGCAGGCGAGCGGCGGCCAGGGCTGGGGGATGCGGATGGATGGGGATGCGGATGGATGGGGATGGACGCGCTGCCCGTCTGCCCATCCCCAGGCATCCCCGGACCTGACCCTCTACCCCCAACCCCAAGGCCAGTTTTTGGTGCCTGTCCTGTCCCCCTCTCCCTCTCTTTCATTCCTCTTTCGTTTGCTGCTTGGAAATTTCTCGACTGTTGTATTTTAACAGGCATCAGACACCCCCCCTTTTTCCCACCAGCATCCCCTAATCCCGGTGCAGCACCCCCCTGCCCAGCCCTGCCTGCCCACCGCTGCTGCCGGCCGCGTCCCTCCGCTGCGCTGGCACGCTCTGCGGCTCTTTCGTTAAAAAAGAAAATGTCTTTCTCCTCCACCCAGAGCTCCTCCTGGCCAGAAATCCAGCGGGAAGGCAGGCTGCTCCCAGATCACCTCCTCCCGGGGATGCACGGGCTAAAGTTTTCCTCTTAATAAGCCAGGGACATCGAGGGCCAGAGCAAGGCACCCTCCTGGGGGGGTCCACGTTTTATTCCTGTGGGGGATAAAGATCCTGACTGAATTATCCTGGAGGTGGGAGCAGGCCTGGAGCGGCAGGGGGGAAAAGAAATGTAAAGATAAATTTGGGTTTCTCTCCTGGTTTCGATGCAGCGGCTTCCCAGCTCCCTCCGGAGCATCCAGGGAGCTTCGCTTGGACACCGAGCCGGGACTGAAAACCACCGGGGTGAAGAGAGGAAAAAAAAAAATCAGCTTAAAGGTTTATAATTTCCTGAGAAGGCGATTTATCCCCCAAACCAAGGCAGCTCCCCCAAAACAAGGTTCCTGCGGAGATGGGGCGCGGAGGGGAGATGCTGCCGGCAGGAATTCCCGCGGTGAGGAGCCAGCGCCCGCTCGGCTTTTAATTTTTCCCCCCGCAGAAGATGCCGAAAGCCGGCGAGATCCGCACGAAACGAAATCCCGGCCCCGCGCAGCGTTCCGCGGCCCGCGGCTCTGCCCCTGCCCGCTCCCCACGGGGGGCCGCGGGGGCGGAGGGTCCGCACCCCCGCCGGGCCGAGCCCCAGGAGGGGTGAAGAAAACAGCGAGAAAAAAAAAAAAAAAATTAAATTGAATTAAATTCTATTAAATTGATTTAAATTAAATTCTACAAATGGTCCGGAGCCGGGCGCAGCTCCCGCGTCTGAGCAGAGCCTGTCCCCGCATCCCCCTTCCCTTCCCTTCCCCTTCCCCATCCCTCCGCGGGTGCGCGCCGCTCCGCGCCCGGCTGCCCTCTCCGCCAGCCGGCTGACCCAGCCCCGCTTTATTTCCA
>VZTQ01002375.1:184098-272595 GCA_013400755.1 Pelecanoides urinatrix
CCCGGCGCCGGCCCGGGAGCGGCCTCGGGGGGTCCCCGCTCCCGCCCAGGGCCCGCAGCCCCGCGCTGCCTCCGCGGGTCCCCCCTCCGCCCGCTCGGCCCTGCCCGCCCCTGCCTTCTCGCCCTCTGCCTTCCCTGCCTTTTCCTTCTTCCCCTGTGTTTTTTCCTCTTTCGTTCGTTTCTTTCTACCTTTTCTCTCCTTCTCTTTTCTTTCTTTTATTTTTCTTTTTCTTTCTTGCTTTCCCACTTTCCTTCTCTCTTTTCTCTCCTTCTCTTTTCTCTCCTTCTCTTTTCTCTCCTTCTCTTTTCTCTCCTTCTCTTTTCTCTCCTTCTCTTTTCTTTCTTTTATTTTTCTTTTTCTTTCTTGCTTTCCCACTTTCCTTCTCTTTCTTTCCTTCTCCCTTTCACTCTTTCCTTTCTTTCTTGTCTTTCTGTCTTATTTTTCTTTCTTTCTCACTTCTTTCTGTCTCTTTTTTTTTCCCCTGTTACTTTCTTAGGCTGCCTCTCTTTCTCCTCTTTTTTATCTTTTTTTTCTCTCTCTCTCTGTTTTTCTCTGCCTCCTTCCTTTTTCCTCTGTTTCCTTCCTCTTCCTCCTGCTCTCCCCATCCATCCCTTCTCCCTCTCTTTCTTTCTCTCTCCTTTCCCCTTCCCGTTGCCCCCGAGTCCAGCCCCACCATGGGACTGAGGGCAGCCGGGGAGGGAGCACGGCCCCGGCACCGCAGTGCCTGGGGGGGATGAATGCTGCAAACTTGGGGTGGGGAACGTGCCCAGGACCCCCCAATAACACCCCCTTGTCCGTCCTCCCTGCTCTCCCCAACACCCGCCCTGGTCCCACAGGGACCTGCAGGGCTGGGGATGCCGGCACGGGACCCTGACTCCGCTCTCTCTCCGCAGGGAGCGAGGTGTCCCAGGAGAGCCTGCTCCTCCACGGCCCCTTCGCCCGGAAACCCAAGCGCATCCGCACCGCCTTCTCGCCGTCGCAGCTCCTGCGGCTGGAGCGGGCCTTCGAGAAGAACCACTACGTGGTGGGCGCCGAGCGCAAGCAGCTGGCCAGCAGCCTCAGCCTCTCCGAGACCCAGGTACCCCCCCGGCACCCTCCCACCCACCCACCCCACAGCCGTCAGTCCCCCCGTCCCCCCATCCCTCCGTCCCTCCGTCGCCGGTGGGAGCAGCTCGGCATCGGGCGGCGGAGACGGCGCCGACCCCGTGCAGGGCTGGGGCTGCACTTTGCAAAATCCCAGCTGGGTTTGTGCAGGAATCCCGCGGGGAAGCCGTGGCCGAACCGTGCGGATTCACGTGAGCTCGGGGTGGGTTTGGGTTGTTTTGGTTTGTTTTTTTTTTTTTTTTGCCGCAGCGTTTGGTCGTTACAGTCGTCCCCGGCAGGGCTGGAGGCTGGGAATGCAGGTCTCGCGTCGTGCCACTCTCCGGAGCGGTTTTCCAGCGTTATTTCTTGCTTGCTTGGGGTGTTTTTCCCGAGAGCAATATACAGTTTTAAAAATCCAGTTAAAAAAGGAGCAGCAGCATGCAACCCTTCCCCGGAGAGCTGCAAAAACACCCTTCGGTTGTGCTGCTTTGGTGTTGTACACAAACACCGCGGTGCCCGAAAGTCAGGATGGGTGCATAGATGGGTGCCTGCCGAAGGGCATTTATTTCAGCTGCGGTTTTCTGATTTTTAGAAAAGACGTTTCACAGCCATTTAGAAAAGATGAGACCCAGGAGGACCGTAGGGATGAAACGAAACAGAAAAGCGTGAGGTGCTGAGGGAAAACAAGGGAGCTGGGGCTGAGCATCTCTGTGCGTGCCTGAGCCCCGTGTCCCGGCGAGCAGCTATTCCCAAATGCTCCGGGCGAAGGCACGCTATTTCCCATCATATTTAGTAACTGAATCGATGGAGAGAGTTTTCTCCAAATTCTGGCTAGGTAGTTTGGCCTATATTCTGAATTAATTTAATTTTTATCCTTTAATTCAATTGGAAAATAAAGCTGGAGCCGTGGGTGTTCCCGGTGCCCGCCTGGCTCATCCTTGCCGAGGCTCTGCCAAGCAAAACCTCCAAATACATCTCCGCAAGAGAGAAGTTACCGGGAGGGAAATGTCAGTGTCACGGGGACAGTGGGAAACCGCAGGTGCGGATATCGGGGAGGACGGAGCGAGCCCACAAAATCCAGAGGCCTTTTATATCCCGATGCTGATGCTCTCCCGACCCCCCCAGCCCGCGGCGCGCAGGGCAGGGCAGTAGCAGGCAGCCCAGCTCGCGTCCTTTCCTTGCTGCTTCTGTCACCTCTCCGGGCTGAAAATGATGTTAAAGGGAAAAAAAAAAACAAAACCAAAAACCAAACCCAAAGGTCAAAGAACAAACAGCAACTTGCCCGGGCGGAAAGGGCAGCTGCGGGATGCCTGAGGGGGAGCTCAGCTCAGATTTTGCGTCGTTGCCCTGAGCCTAAATGCAATAATGCAATTTATTGGGGGGGGAAAAAAGCAGAAGCATCCGTTCCTAAATCTGGGTGGAGATTTAGAAATGGAAAGAGGCAATATAGATATAGATTTTTTTTTTTTTTTAAATGCACTGCAGCGTATTTTGCCGTACGGTATTTCCACGTTTTTGGAAGGCTGCTGCAGGCGCTCGGCGCAGGGTAATTCATCACCTGCGGCAGGGAGCGGGTCACGGCGGGAGGCGTTGGCGGGGCCGGGGCCGGCTCCGACCTCATTACAGCCCCACGGCTCCGGGGAAGGAGCATCAGGCTCAGGACCGGCAGCGGTTGCAGGGGGCCCGCGGGGCGGCAGGGAAGACTTTTTCCCTTTCGGCTTTGTGGCTTTAGAAAACTAATCTTTTAAAAAAAAAATCTTCTTTTAATTAGCTGGAAGGAAATAACCCCAATGAGCAGAGGGATGCGATACGGGATGGGCATCAAAGTACCGGGACTGGTAGGGTGGGAGAGCCAGCCTGACCGGTGGCTGTGCCAAAAGCAGACATTATTGTTGTTGTTATTATTATTATTATTATAATTATAATTATTATAAGATATCCAGTGACAAATCCTACACACACGCAAACCTCCCGTGGCAAACCACCCCCCGTCCTCCGTGACACACAGCCCTGGTGTGACGCCGGGTGACACAGGCGTGTTTTCACCCGGCGCAGACACCCAGCCCCACGTCCAAACCCACGGGTGGAGGCTGTTTTATTATTTTCGAGTGGGTTTAGCCGCTCCGAGAAGGGGCTGGCGGTTCTGGCTCTGCCTGGCCCTATTTCCCAGCTGCTTTTCCCCCTGGAAAAGGGACTTTTGCCCTTTGGGCTGTGCCCGCTCCAGGAACAACACCTGGAGCAGCCCAGGGGGAAGGTGAAAAGGGTACAGGTACCTGCCCGGCATCAGGAAATGCCTTGGGATATAGGGTGGGGAAGGGTGGAGGTGTTTAACCCCTTCCCAGCCTTTCTCCGCCCAAGGAGCTGCATTAGTCTGGGATAAGCCAGGCCCATGCAACAGCCACAAAAAATAAAAGGGAATGGGAGAAAATCCAGCAGGAGCTCGGGGTCCCGGAGCAAAGGCAAGCGTTCCGTAAGCGGGATGAGGCTGGAGGATGCGTAGGGAGGGCTCGGCGGGGGGATGCGGGGTGGCCTGTGCAAGAGGAGCCGTCCGTGGGGTTTGTGCGTGACGGGGTGACACAGGGAGGGGGGACAGGGTGTGCGTGAGCGTGGCGGCGTAACGAGCCTGGCGGCGTAACGAGCCGGGCGGTCGGCGTGCCGCGGGGGTGCCAGGCAGCGGGGGTGCATGTGCCGGGGAGGTGGGGAGCGGGGAGGAGGTGGGGGTACCACGCTGCGTGCTGTGGTCGTGCCGAGCTGGGTGACGCAGGCGGTCACATCGCTGTGCCCATCGCCGGTGGCGTCAGGTCGCCCCGGGGCAGCGCGTTGGGCTGGGAAATAACTTCCCTGCGTTAATTTTGCATGACGCAGCTCGGATCGCCCCGCAGAGCCTCTCCATCCCCGGCGGCACGGGGTGCTAACCCCACTCGGGGTCTCAAATCTGCCTTCCCAGAGGAAAAGCCTCACCCTGGCTCCGGCCAGCCGGAGGTTTGGGGTGATGATGGAGACGCCGAATATCCCAGCATCCCCTCGCGGCATCGTGCGTGCAGGGACGGAGGCACAGCAGCCCCGGCCGGTGGGTCAGGGCCAGCCGGGCATCGCTGACGCTCTGGTGGGAGCGGTAATAATTAACCGAGCGAATGCCTGGGAGTCACAGGAGGAGAAAGATGCGCGTCGCAGATACAGCCGGAGAGCGGCCGCGCTGCAAAGCCGGGTGTGCCGGGTACCCTGCGCTGCGCCAGGGCCGGTGGTCCCCCGCTGAGGAGCATCCCCAAAACCAAGCTCTTAAAAGTTTTGGGGTGTTTTTAGAAGAAAAGTCGCGTCTGGGACTGCAGGCGTAGGCGAGGGCGCAGCGCTGATGCCTGGGGAGCTCCGCCGCCCTTCGAGGCGGTAGCACGTTGGGGTGACAGCACGGCACAAGCGGTGTCACTGTGTCTGGCCCCAGGTGACACCAGGGCTGGTCCCTCTCGGTCATCGCCCAGACCCATCCCCATGCCCTCAGCCTTCGGCAGGGTTTGGGATACAGGGCTGTTGTCCAGCGGAGCCGCAGACGAAGCCATCGGATTTTAATTGTCCCCAGCTTGGTGATGGCAACGTCACCTTTCGGGCAGAGCTGCTTCTCTGGGTGCTGTCGGCATCCCCGAAGCCGAGCGCGATTTCCCGGTGGACGCGATGGCCCGCAGGGTGTTGCACGGGTGGGAGCCCGTCGCGTGTGCAGGCAAAGCGGAGGATGGGAGCTGATACAGAGGCAGGACCGGGCTGCAGGAGCATCCAGGGACCGTCCCCATCCCGCAGCAGGAGCGTGGGGACGGTGGTGACCCTGGAGGGCAGGGCCAGCCCCGGGGAGCTGGGACCCCACGAGCATCGGATGCTCAAACACCCGGCACGACAACGGTTAATGCGGCGAGGGTTTGGGAAGGGATAAACCCCCCTGAGCGTGGGGGTTTAAACCAATTACTCTTGGAGTCAGGATGAGGCGGCGTAGGGGGCAGCTTATCCCCCAGTTGCCCACTGTGAGGTTCTCACACTTCCCTCATTGTGGTTTCTGGCCTGTCGGAGCGAGGGATACGGTGTCGGAGGGGTCAGGGAGCCCATCCAGCCTGGAAACATCCCCATTCCCACAGCCGAAACAGTCGGGAAGCGCAGGGGAGCCTCATCCCCCAGGAGACGGCCGTACCCCGGTGGGTTTGAACCGAGCTGGGGAGGAAAGGCTTTACGTGTGGGAGCCGCTTCACACCCACCTCTGATTTCCACAGAGCCTCACTCAAGCATCTTAATTGCTTTATGCCTTAGTTTCCCCTTCTATAATTTAGGGATAAGGCAACTTCCCTGCTCCCAGAGGGCTGAGAGCTTTAATTAAAGTTTGCAAAGTGCTTTGCAGTCACTGAATGAAAGGCGCCAGCTCAGTATTGTTCCAGAAATGCCCCAAAGCTAGGAAAGCAAATGGTTTGAGTCTGGGACGGGGGGGTTTATAATATATACGGGTGCCATAAAGCAGCTGTTTCAATAGACTAAGCATGCCGTAAAGTCACGGGCTCGTACTGTGCTGCCTGCGCGGCACCCGGCGAGGGTTTTGCTCACCTGGGGAATGCAGCGAGGTGTGAACGCTGGCCATCGCCTCGCTGCCAAAGGCTCCGGAGCCGAAAGCAAGTGTCGCCTGCAATGAATGCCGAAGGGGAAAGGGGGTGACGGTCCCGGGGGATGAGGGGCACCACCTGCGAGCGGGTAAATGTGTCAGCCTGGCCTGGGCTGGCAGTGGCGGCCGAGCAGCGGCACCTAGTGTCCTGCGGGGCCTGGGAAGCCGGGCAGCATCCCGCATCCCTGCCGGCGGCAGCCCGCGTCCTGCCTGCAGCATCCCGCGTCCTGCCTGCAGCATCCCGCGTCCTGCCTGCAGCATCCCGCGTCCTGCCTGCAGCATCCCGCGTCCTGCCTGCAGCATCCCGCGTCCTGCCTGCAGCATCCCGCGTCCTGCCTGCAGCATCCCGCGTCCTGCCTGCAGCATCCCGCGTCCTGCCTGCAGCATCCCGCGTCCTGCCTGCAGCATCCCGCGTCCTGCCTGCAGCATCCCGCGTCCTGCCTGCAGCATCCCGCGTCCTGCCTGCAGCATCCCGCGTCCTGCCTGCAGCATCCCGCGTCCTGCCTGCAGCATCCCGCGTCCTGCCTGCAGCATCCCGCGTCCTGCCTGCAGCATCCCGCGTCCTGCCTGCAGCATCCCGCATCCCTGCCGGCAGCATCCCGCATCCCTGTCTGCGGCATCCTGCATCCTGCCTGCAGCATCCCGCATCCCTGCCGGCAGCATCCCGCATCCCTGTCTGCGGCATCCTGCATCCTGCCTGCAGCATCCCGCATCTCTGCCAGCAGCATCCTGCATCCTGCCTGCAGCATCCCGCATCCCTGCCGGCAGCATCCCGCGTCCTGCCTGCAGCATCCCGCATCCCCGCCTGCAGCATCCCGCATCCCCGCCCGCACAGCATCCTGCATCGCCAGCCGCACGGGTGCCTGCAGCATCCCACACCACCGACCGTGCGGGTGCTTCCAGCATCCCAAACCAGCTGCCGTGTCCGTGCTGCCGTGTCCAGGCCGCGCTCCCGGCGCTGGCGTCGAGGGTGTGCGGGGCCGGAGCAGGACGCTCGGGGCCTCAGGCAGGCGAGGAGGGTGTTACCTCCAGGGACGGGGACCCCGCTGCCCCTCCGGGCTCCTGGGACAGCGTTTGACCACTATCATGGTGAAAAAGGTTTCCTGAAACCTCAATGTGGTAAATTAATGATCTATAATTGTAATTAAAAGCTATCTATAATTAGCTACCTGGTTATATACAGCCCAGCCCAAGCCTAACGATGCCACCCTGGCCCTGGGACACTGGTCCCCGCTGGAGAGGTGGGCTGGCTCCCACGGGGTGGTTGGAGCCACGGCCGCTGCCCTCGGCATCCTGACGCCAGCGACGAAACAAAACGGTGCTGGGTTTGTTCCCGCCGTGCTGTGCCAGTCGGGGCACAGCCCAGACACCGGGGTGATGGGCACTGGGCTGCGGTGCTGTGAGGAGGGTCCCGTGTGCCTGCTGGCCCCGTGTCTGAGGAGTGATGGAGTGTCCTTCACCCGTCTTGGGTTTCTCCGAGGCCGGGATGTGCAGCGAAGCGGAGCTGGGAGGCGGCAGCACCCCGCACCCTGCAACCCACCACGTTTGTCCCCCCCATTCCAGCTTGCCGCGGGCAGAGGGGAAACTGAGGCAGGGCAGGGTGGCTGTGGGAGCGCTCCTGGGGGGACAGGGACTTCTTTTTTGTTGATCTCTGAGGAAAACTGAGCTTGCTGCCTGGGTGCAGCATCATTCCAGGCCGGGGCCGGCTGTGCCGGGACCCCCGCGAGCGCCCGTCTCTCCTTCTCCCACCTCCACAGGTGAAAGTGTGGTTCCAGAACAGGCGGACGAAATACAAACGGCAGAAGCTGGAGGAGGAAGGACCTGACTCGGATCAGAAGAAGAAAGGATCCCACCACATCAACCGATGGCGCCTCGCCACCAAGCAGTCGAGCGGAGAAGACATCGACGTCACCTCCAACGACTAAGGCAGGGACAGGCTCCTGGTGCAGCCACCATGGAGAGGAACCCGGGGGAGGAAGGGGGGACACAGGCGGCGTCACCAAACGAACTCTAAGGACGTCGCCGCCGAAGCCGCCGCCGCCGCCTCCCGCTGCCTTTCCTCCGGGGCGCCCGGCCTGAGCGGGGACCCGCGCCCCGTCCCCCCCCGCCGCCCGGGGCGTCCCTCGGAGGTGCTTTTTTGGGAAGCTCCCGCCGCTGAGCCGAGGAGGAAGAGGAGGCTGCCGGGGCGCCCGCGGCCCCGGGACGCGACCGCGCATCCTCCTCCGCGCTGGAAGCCGTCCGTCAGCCATGAGATCAAATAAAACCGTCCTACCTAGAAGCTCAATGTACCCAACCCCTTTTTCATTTCCCTTTATATTTTTCGCCTTTCTTTTTTCCCACCTCCTTCCTTTTCTCCATTGTTTTTTGTGGTTTGGTTTTTTTTTTTTTTACACAATTTTCTTTTAATTTATTCTTTTATTTTTGTGCCTGTGTGCGTGCGTTCCCTTGTCGTAGGTAGTCAGCAGCTGTAGTGTGTGTTACTGCGTGGTAATAAAAAAGCAAAATGCGCTGGAAAGCCGTCTGGTTGCCTCGGCGGAGCGGGGGGACAAGGGGACCGTCCCCCTCTCCCATCTCCCTCTCCCATCGCCGGCAGGATGCCGGTGTCCCTCCTGCATGGGGGGGGCACTGGGTGTCACCGGCGAGGGACGGGTCCCACGGGAGCGATGGAGGCAGGAGAGCCTGGTGGCCCCACGGCGGTGGGTGCTGAGGGGATGAGGATGGCCGCGAGGAAGGGTGGGGGGTCCCTCGGGGGTCCCGGGGTGGCCGCAGGTATGAGAGGTATGCGGCGGCTTCGGGGCCGGCAGCGTCACACCTGCGCCGGGGGATTGAATGTCGGGGAGAGGCAGGATCCCAACGGCTCCGCTTCCCTCCCGCCCCCCCGGGAATACCCCTGGGCCGCGGGGTGCCGGGGGCGGGCGAAGGGACCCCCCAGCAGCGAGGGGCTTGGGTGGGGGCTCTCGAGGGACGAAGGTTGGGCGTCCTGCCCACGTCTCGCTGGAGTTTGGGGGAAAGAACACTTATAATAATTACAGATAAAAATATATGTTAAAAATATACACAAATATAGTAATTATATATAAGATACACCATATATACACATCCATATATATGCATGCACACATTATATATACATGTGTATATTGTGTGTATATATACTGTATTATGTGTATCTCGTACACATTATATATATTTTAATAGTATAATACACACAATATACACACATATTTGTGCATATAATATGTATATATTGTATTTTATAATGCATATATATATAGTATTTTATAATGTATATGATGTATAATTATATATAATTACATATTTTAAAATATATCTTTACCTATTATATATTTTATTATATATGATACATTATAATTATATATAATATTATATATATACACACACACAAATATAACAATTCCTCCTCTTGTGCTGTAGGGAGCAGCCCCATCCCCGGCAGCTTCTCCCCCGTCAAACCAGCCCGTAAGAAACTTGTCTTTTCAGACGAGACCTTTAAATCCCGACATCCGCATCGTCCTTCACCTCAAACAGCCGCACGGAGGTCGGAAGTCTTTAAACTCTTTTATTCCAGACAGATCCGAGTGTTACAGAAAGTGTCGCGGTCGATAACTCTATCGAGAAGGTTAAAAGGAGCGGGTGCGCGCGGCAGGGTGCCCGAGGGCGGCAGGGGGACCCGCGCCGGCGGGGGTCCCGCGGAGGGACCACTGGAAGACGTGCCGGTGCTGGTGGGTGACCTCCCCACCCCCCGCCGCGTCCCAAGGGACTTGCCATTACCGCGTTTATAAGGTGCATTCAGATCGGGTGCCGGAGGGCGATCGCGTGAGAAGGGGCAGCTGAGGATGCTGGGTGCAAAATAAACCATAAAAAAAGGGAAAATAAGCCCCAAAAATGGATGTTTCCTAAAGCGACTCGGGGAGATCCCTGGGGCTGGGGGGTATCTACCACCACCAGGACCACTTCAAGCCTCCACCATCTGCACACCCGACACCGGGAACGCTCTCAGAGCCAGGCCAGCTTCTCCGATGAGCTTATTTGTACCCTAAAAAGCTTTGCTCAGAGGCTGTCGGGGTCTCGCCACAGCCCCCCGCGGCTGAAGGGCATCCCAGGCTCCGGATCTCCATCACAGCCCTTCGAGAGAAGCCGACCGAAGCGGGGGGACACTACGTGGCATGGGTGTAACCCTGAGATCNTACACAAATATAGTAATTATATATAAGATACACCATATATACACATACATATATATGCATGCACACATTATATATACATGTGTATATTGTGTGTATATATACTGTATTATGTGTATCTCGTACACATTATATATATTTTAATAGTATAATACACACAATATACACACATATTTGTGCATATAATATGTATATATTGTATTTTATAATGCATATATATATAGTATTTTATAATGTATATGATGTATAATTATATATAATTACATATTTTAAAATATATCTTTACCTATTATATATTTTATTATATATGATACATTATAATTATATATAATATTATATATATACACACACACAAATATAACAATTCCTCCTCTTGTGCTGTAGGGAGCAGCCCCATCCCCGGCAGCTTCTCCCCCGTCAAACCAGCCCGTAAGAAACTTGTCTTTTCAGACGAGACCTTTAAATCCCGACATCCGCATCGTCCTTCACCTCAAACAGCCGCACGGAGGTCGGAAGTCTTTAAACTCTTTTATTCCAGACAGATCCGAGTGTTACAGAAAGTGTCGCGGTCGATAACTCTATCGAGAAGGTTAAAAGGAGCGGGTGCGCGCGGCAGGGTGCCCGAGGGCGGCAGGGGGACCCGCGCCGGCGGGGGTCCCGCGGAGGGACCACTGGAAGACGTGCCGGTGCTGGTGGGTGACCTCCCCACCCCCCGCCGCGTCCCAAGGGACTTGCCATTACCGCGTTTATAAGGTGCATTCAGATCGGGTGCCGGAGGGCGATCGCGTGAGAAGGGGCAGCTGAGGATGCTGGGTGCAAAATAAACCATAAAAAAAGGGAAAATAAGCCCCAAAAATGGATGTTTCCTAAAGCGACTCGGGGAGATACCTGGGGCTGGGGGGTATCTACCACCACCAGGACCACTTCAAGCCTCCACCATCTGCACACCCGACACCGGGAACGCTCTCAGAGCCAGGCCAGCTTCTCCGATGAGCTTATTTGTACCCTAAAAAGCTTTGCTCAGAGGCTGTCGGGGTCTCGCCACAGCCCCCCGCGGCTGAAGGGCATCCCAGGCTCCGGATCTCCATCACAGCCCTTCGAGAGAAGCCGACCGAAGCGGGGGGACACTACGTGGCATGGGTGTAACCCTGAGATCTACCAGCATCGCCTGTCCCAGGGTGGCAGGGTCATCCCGCATCCCAACGATGCGGGGTGCTGGTACCGGCAGCAATCGGGGTGACCTGGGCACCCGCCGGCACTCTGGGATGCAGAGCAGAAAAAATGAGCAACAAGCAAAAAAATGGAAGGAGCTGAGCTGTGCCCGAGCTTAAGGGTGGGTTCAGGACACGGGTGACACAACCCCAGGGTTGTCCCCCTGGTTGTCCCCTGGCTGGCTCGGGGAGCAGCCAACAGACACGTCTTCCAGGAGGGACTCAAAACTTCTCGCTGGCGCCTTTTGCTGCAACCTGGTCCTCATTATTTCTTAATTAACATATCCAAGAAATCAATTAACTGCGACATTTCTAATTAAAATACTACAGGAGATGATCATCTCATTATTATTATCTGCTGAGGTGAACAACTTGATGTGTGTGGTGGGTTTTGCGCTCCCCATTTCTTCCACTTCCCCAATTATAGGAAATAAGAAATGCAAATGGTTGGGCTGTTCTCGCAAACCGAAGGCTCCTTTTTGTACATTAGGAAAGTCGAAGAGATTAATTAGCCATTAAGTGAATGTGCATAATGTTATCATTAGCTGCTGTGTGTAGTCTTTTCTGGCACAATTTGCTGTCCTAACAAACAGTACTAATGTGCCACCGCTTTCCCAGCTCCATGATTTTCACTCCTAATGCTGCAGGAAGAGTCGAGCGTGGTATTTTGGTGCTCGCCGGCGGTTCCACCACGGACGGCAGCAACCACGCTGAGCCGGTGCTGGAACCGCTGCATGAGGGAGCCCAACCTTGAGCTGCCTGCGAGTGAAATGGTCTTTTAAGATCCGTAAGGGTCAGGTTCGTGGCTGCTGAGCCTTTCTGCTGCTTTTAAATAAAAACGCATCTCGACACCCTCTGCGTTGGGATGGTGGGGGCTCAAAAGCTGAACCTCATCAGCTGGCTTTGGTGTCCCAGCGTGGGGACACTGCGATAGAATCACAGAATCACTAAGGTTGGAAAAGACCTCTAAGGTCATGGAGTCCAACCGTCAACCCAACCCCCCCATGCCCACTAAACCATGTCCCCAAGCGCCTCATCTACACGTCTTTTAAATCCCTCCAGGGATGGGGACTCCACCACTGCCCTGGGCAGCCTCTGCCAAGGCCTGACCACTCTTGCAGGAAAGAAATTTCTCCTCATGTCCAACCTAAACCTCCCTTGGTGCAACTTGAGGCCATTTCCTCTCGATCTTGTGTTCCTCAAGAGTTTGGGACCACCAAAACGTGTTCCTGATACACGTACCTCGGGTCTGGGCCATCCTGCCTGCCTGGAGGAAGAGGACACACATGGGTTTGGGAGACATGGGGTCAAGTCCTCGGGTCTCCAACCTCTCGGGCACCGCTGCTGCAGGCGCTACCTCGCGAGGCAAGACCTGCAGGTGCTTTCAGAAGAGGTTAGAAACGGGAACCGAACCCCGCGAGGTGGTGGCTCTCCCTTCCCGGCTCCAAGCAGGAGCAGCTCCCCGGTGCTTTGGGCGGGGGGCACAACATTTCGAGTTGCATTTGAACAAAATTTGAGAGCAAACGTTGTTGCCAACCTGCCAGAGGCTGCGATCGGCTCAGATAAACACCGGCGAACGCCTGACTCAGAACCCCGGGATGTATTCGTTTCTCAGCACAAACTCTGCTGAGATGACTGAGACCCATTTTCATGACACATAAAGCGAAACAAGTTTGACGGGGTTTGTACGGGAAGACGATAAATCCAGACTCATTTAGACCGTTTGATTGTCACTTGTTCGACTGCGCAGCTGCTTTGAGCCAAGCCGTAATCTCGCAGCGCGGCTCCTCTGACATCCCTCAAGCTGGTCCTCACCCGCTCGAGCAGGATCAGGCCCTCGTGATTCACAGGCGCCGCGTGGCTTGATAAGCCCTAAGTCTATTCTCCAAACCAAGGCAGTTCTTACTGAGCATCGCTGGATTAACGGCACGAGCACCCCCCTGCTAATTAACGCAGCTGAAACTCTGCAGGTGATGCGTGCGCAGGGAAAGCATCCGTACTCGCTTCCCATCACGGAGAAAATTGGGAATTGGCTCTTTCCCAAGGCAGAACTTGCTTGATCCATGCTTTTCCTGAAGAAATACAGCAAGCAAAGCCCTGACTCCTTTCCTGCGCTGCAAATTCCTCGCTCCATCTGCGGGCCCGGCAGGTAGCCGGAGCTCACAGCCACCGAAATCTTTGATCGGTGATCACCATGCAAAACCAAATCACCGCGTGGCTCCACCTCTCCGAAACCTTGCGGCAAAGGGCAGTCTCCATCGCTTCTTCCTCCCCTGCCCCCCCAAAAAAAAAGCCTGGGATGAACAAGCTTTGCAGCAGAATGGTTCAGGCAGCGACAAAACCCACCGGGGAAGGGGAAATGATCCACCCAGACAGACGCCGGAGCCAGGAGGCTTCTCCCTGTCAACACAAGAGGCTGCTTCTGTCTCAGCCTCGCATTTCCATTCAGGAGGAGGAAGGCAGCAAGTTGTGCCTCCGTGCAACACGCTGCGGCTTGGCTCCTAACTTCGGTGGGCTCAGCGGAGCTG
Organism: Pelecanoides urinatrix; assembly: GCA_013400755.1. NCBI lineage: Eukaryota > Metazoa > Chordata > Aves > Procellariiformes > Procellariidae > Pelecanoides > Pelecanoides urinatrix. The sequence goes on from VZTQ01002375.1 coordinate 197,756, forward strand.
TAAACTGAAGTTTTAGGCTCAGAGTAGCTTTTTCCCCTCGTGTGGATGTGTGTGCAAGGGGGGACCTGCATCCCCAGCGCTCCTCACCTCCTCCCACACCCTGCAGCAATGGAAAGGGCCCTTTTTCAGGCGCACAGCTCGTCCCAAGGCTCTCCGAAGCCTTGCCGCTGCGGTTCCCATCGGCCGGCTGCTGTTCGGGGATTGCCAGCATCCCTGTCCCCCTCTTCCACTGCTGCAGGGAGTTACTCGCCCCCAAGGCAAAATACGGGGCCTGATTCTGCACTGCGCTGCCCGTAGGACAGATGCCCATGAAAACGTCCTCAGGACAGATGCCACCTGCCTGCAGCCTCTCCAAATCCCACCCGGAGCGGTTGGGATGGCCTCGCTTCCTCCGGAGCATACATTCATCTCATCTAGTGCATTAGAGGAATTCTACCATGTTAAATTCAGCTGTCCTTTATCCTGGTGTAAATCCAGAATAGCTCCATGAGTGTAACTGGACCCACTCTGTGTTTCCACCAGTGTCAGGGACCAGGAGCTGGTCCATCAACAGCAAATATGGAGAGCCCAGAGCCGGCCTCTCCTCCCCTGCACGCTGGCATGTAAATCCATAAAATTGATTTGTTTTGTGCAATTATTTCTGATTTACACCAGCGTGGGGACAGATTCAGTCTTCCTGAGCCGGCCTGACCGTTGCATGACTCCAGTTCCTACTGGTGTGACTCCAGCGGGGAGCAAGAGCAGCCAACGGGGGAGGAGCCCACGGCGGGGCTCAGGCCTCCCGATTTCAAGCATTGCAATAAATCCTTCGAATACATTCTGCGTCAGTGGCGATTTGGTTTCCCCTGTTCCCCCCACCCTCCCCAAAACCCCCAACAAACTGGCATTTGAAGGATGACAGCCTGTGCCTTCGGCTGTGTCCATCACCACGGCTCCGTCCCCAGAGGCAGATCTTGCTGTCGCCATGGTCTTCTGCTGGTGACCATGTTCAAAACCTGCATTAACTCCTCTGGTCCTCAGGGAGTCACTCGGGGTTTACCTTGGACACAAGATATCAGAAAGCCAAATTATGGCCCCAAACCCACGTGAGGGCAGGATTCGGTGCAGTGCCGGGGGGACTTGCCCCACCTCACTTTAAGCACCCCAAAGTGGAGCAGTTGAAGAGACAGACAGACAGACAGACAGCCATCTCCAGAGGGCAGTTCACCCCACTGAGGTTGCAGACTCACGAAGCCTCAGCTTGGCACGGCTGCCAGGCAAAGCTGTCTTGTCCATCGTTTTCTGCTTTCGGTCTCCTCTGCACTGGCACAAGGCTTTGGACAGTGTTGGTTTTGCTGTCTGAAAGCATTGGCAAAAATACAGAAAAGAAGAAGAAGAAGAAGAAGAAGAAGAAGAAGAAGAAGAAGAAGAAGAAGAAGAAGAAGAAGAAGAAGAAGAGGAAGAAGAAGAAGAAAGAGGATGATGAGGAGAAGAATAAGAAAGAGGATGAGGAGGAGGAGAAGAAGNCATCTAGTCCAACTGTCTGACCACTTCAGGGCTGACCAAATGTTAAAGCATATTATGTCCTCAGACAACTAGCTTAGCAAAGCGTAGCTTAGCCAATTAGTTTAGATTAACCACCATACTTTTAGAGGGTCTACATTAGGTGGGACAAACCCCATCCTTCCTGTCTGTGCCAAGGAAAAGAGCAGATCGATCGTATCTTTGCTATAAGATCCCTTCCTAGTCAAGGTGTGGGCACATTGGCTTTCCAGTATCTTGAACCCCGGGCAAAAGCCCTTGCAGATACGCCCGGCGGTAGTCTCCTGTGACACAAAGTCTTGCAGCTGCAATGAACGGCAGGATGCCACCAGGACCATCTGCAGAAGAAGGAGGGAGGGGTGGAGGGCACCCAGGCTATGACCTTCGCTGTGCTAACGGAGCATTGCACGTCGAACCATGGAAGGCTGCTTTCGCGCATGATCACTGGGGCAGGATCGGCATGAAATCAGTACAGGACACTTATCAAACACCCTACCAAGCGCTTCACGTTCATGCACCTCTTGATCTCTACGGAATTATTTTTGTGCGGCGTTAGTGTGGAGATTTAATTCGCGTTGAAAACAAAATTTGCTCGGTGAAGCCTACTTTCATGTAGTTAGGTATAACCACGTAAACACGCCGTTAAACATCCCTCCATGCAGTGCTATTAAGTTCTGAGATTATTCTTTAGCTAGTTCTCTAAAGTGTTTGAATGTAATTTTTTTGTTGCTGCTCCTGTTGCTAATTTAAAACTTTTAATATTAATCTTTCTGACTGGTGTGAGGCGTCAGTTCTCTGCAAGTGTTAATTTACTCCCAGTTCGCCGGGAGCGGTAATACATTACTATCGCTGAGCTCTATTATTTGTTTTCTCTTGTTGTTGTTTTCTTTTTCCCAGTCGGGATCTCAAGTTTCCCCCTTTCCCTCCCCAAATCTTCTGGGCTGAGATTGTCCACTTCCACTTACAATCCTTTATTGTAGACTACAGTCTTACTGGTGGTGGCCATTGCGATTTCTGGCTCCAGCCGAGATGTCTCAATCTGAAATCAAAGAGGAGGCAAGATCAGAATTGGTATCGCCTTGTGCAGCAGCAGGAGCTCGATAGATCAATAAATTAATGTGGAGAAGTAGAATATGTAAATAATACAATGTCAATCATGCCTTTTCTGTGTCATTTTAACGTGCTTTACTCTGCTGAAGTCTCAAATCAACCCTCTTTGGATTGACTTACATTACATGAAATGATGCACGCTCGCTGCCTTGCAATATTCGATGAATTACAGAGCGTCTCAGAGAATCAAACGGATCCCACTCATCATTTTCCTGGAGAGATCCCTTCCTTTTCCCGCAGCCAAGGTCCCCTCGCATGGTGCTAGAAGGAATCGAGTCCCCGAAGCTGCGCTTTGCACCCGAAGGGACCCGGCAAAGCCACGGGCTGCCTGGTGACACGAGGGGACAGCACACCCTCATTTGTCTCCTGGACCAGGGCTCTGCATCCTCCAACGAGGACGGATCACAGCTAAAATCTTATCTACCCCTTTCTCTGTCTCTAGAAAATCTCCAGCCCTTTCCTAATTTTTTCCTTTTGCCAGCTTCGCACAAAGCTTTCCCTTGCTCTGAAATCACTCCGAACCTTTGCATCCCTGGGAGGGATCCGTGGTGCTCCCGCTTCCCGCGGCAAGCGAAGATCCCGCTCCCAACCGGGACAGGGCACCTTGCAAGATCAGACTTTTAGAAATCCTATACATTGAATTGACGCTGTTGCTGACACAATGCTAGGAACCCACGTTAAAATCGAAATGCTTTTGAAAATGTTTAACCTAGTTAGACAAATTAGCAAAAATTTGTGCAAAACAATTTAGGTATTTAAAATATTCAATGTTTTTAAAAACTGGAAAAACTGTTCTTAGCTTTCAGCTGCAAAAACCCAACAAAATATAACATCAAAGCAATCTTAACATGAGGTGCAACATAACCCTTCAGCAAAGCTGTTAAACAGCTACTGAAGCATCATGGGAAATAGCACTTCATTTATTCAAATGCACATATGTCAGGTTTTTGCACCATATGTCATTCCAAGCTATTTACAGTAATAATTAAATCTTAATCAACGTTTAACCTCTGTAAAATGTTTGAAGGGATCTAATCACCCTTCAGACTGCACTAATGAAGGAGAAATATATAAACATAAAAAGAAAATGATGCATAGATAGCACACCAGAAAGAACAGTAATTGCAAAATTGTATTTCTTTTAAATATAATCAGCAAATTATGTAAAGTAAGCCAACGAGTATTTTAAGTGAAGACATCTTGGGTGTCAGAGGTGTGATCAGCTAATTTTGTACTGCTATCCATAACAGATGTAGCATATTTTCTTTTAGTGCCATTATTAGCAACTTCACCATTTCTTTCTGTGCTGAAACACAAAGTGAAGCATTGTGCCGGGGAGAGTGCCCGGCAAAGGTGCAGGAGAGGCGATTCTCACGTAGACCGGCACTGACGGGATCCATTTTGAGGGAGGATTAACTCTGATCTGCCTGGCTCTGACACAGCTTTTCTTCCTATTGTTTTCGTATTTTTCTTCCCGAGACAGAAAGAAAAGCTCTGAGGTATCGGGGCTGGGTGGTTTCACCCATTGGTATGAAAATATCAAGGTGGGAAGTGCTTTAAAATGACCTGGAATTGGGTGGTCTGACCCTGACCGTCCATGCTAGCGTCGGTAGGGCTTGGGGACGTGGGGCAGCTCGGACAGAGCAAAACCCAACCTGCTCCTGGGACGTCTCCGCAGAAAGCTAACAGAGAGCCACCAACAGTCCCTTCCTCTCCAGTGGGGGATGGAGAGGTGGGAGCTCCAAGAAAAGCCAGGTTTGCCTTGGTAGACCCCAGATTAATGGTCTGAAAGCAAGACTTATGGGGAAACGTTGAGGACTTGGATGTGCTGAGTCTAGAAGAGAAACGTTCAAGGGAGGCAGAGCGGTATTTGCGTGTGCAAGAGGCTACGGCACAGAAGAAAGGAGTAATGTTTTGTTCACGCTCTCTTGGGACACCATTCAAAAAGCATTGAGTAAGATCCAAGCTGAACAGCAGGAAGAGTATCCTAGTGGGAAGGAGCAAAGTATTGCAACCAAATGCTTGGGGAAGGTGTGGTGTCTCTGTGGTGGGAAGTTTTTAGCACAAATTAGATGAAACCCATCAAGAATGGTTTAAGCAGAATCAAGCTTGTCTTGGTGGAAGGAGACAGATGAGCTAACTGCTTGTAGGTCCTTTCGGCTTCCTTCCCATGGGTCCAGGAGGGAAACAGCCTCCTTTCCCTGCATGGCTGAGCTCTTCATTCATGGCAAGGCTGTACACAAGGCTGTTAGATGGGATGGCTTTAGGAGGGACAGGATTGAGGCGTGATAGTTCAGAGACAGATTATGGCGTCTGAGCAGAAGGACAAGCGAAAGAATACCTAATGCAAGATGGACACGTGGTCAGGGACTCCTCTGAAGATCTTGAAAGAAGATACAATCGGTCACAGGCATTGGTTTGGAGCTGCGTATTACTGAGCTCAATTAAGACCCTTTCTGAAGCCTGGGAAGATGTGAAATAAATTTGCTGGGGGGTTACTGGTTGAACTGGAGCGATCTCTGCAGATCCCCTCTGGATGACTTTAATAAAGCAGATATTAAAAACTGCTCTAAAGCTTCAGCTACAGGAGCTCCAGGAGATGCATCTGCACCAAGGAGGCAGGTACAGGAGGGACGTGCTCCACAGCAGCACTGGCAAAGCTCTTCAGAAATGCATCAGGAGTCACTTACTCCTCTCACTGGGAAATCAAACACAGAAGAACAGGGAGAAGCATTCGAGGGGTAGGCTACAGATGTTAAGACAACGTTAAGACACAACCTTATTGTGCACCAGTTCAGTCTTTGAATCCTTCAGGGTTTTTTGTTGGAAAGTGTAATTGCACCTATTTTGGCGCAGACTGCTACTCTAGCTGTTCAGCATCCTGGACCTGCATGGCCAACCTTCCACTGGACATGGCATCGTGAAATGGATCTGGAGACCACAGTTTCTTGTCAAGTTTCTTGTGACTCAGCTGCAAAGAAGACCCCCAGCAGGATCCTTCTTGGTCATGGGCACGCTGGGAACCCCTTCAACAGGGAAACGCCTGCCATGAGGGTGCACTGAGCAACAGGTTGGACCCTGTTGGGACTACACTTGATGGGAGCTGCTCCACCCCACACAGGGCGACTTTGGCCTTTCAAACTGAGTGCCCACCATGGGACTGGGTTTGAATTGTGTTCATCCTCTTCCTCCCGATGAGGTAGATCTACCTGTCCTGGGGCAAAGGATGGATCCCCTTCCTGGATGACAGCACCGAGGTGCCTACCAGAAAAGGGCCTTCAACAACGAATCCAGGAGAACAGAAGTCCAGGAGGGACACAAGCTCACAACAGCACTAAGGGAACCGCGGTGTAAAAGCTCCACTCCCAGAGAGTGCTACAGGGGGCTGGTTTGGGAAAAAACCCCAGGTTTTCAGGCTGATGGCTGCATGAGCATCAGTGCAGCATTGACTGCTCGGTATCCTGACATTCCAGCATGGGAGACACTATAACGAGGTAGCGGGAGAAGGGGAATTGCTTCACCCCCCCTGTGAGGTTACTGGAAGCTTTGCCATAGATGCAGGGAGATCCTCGCTGGGGACACGGCCAGGGTGCATCTCCAGACTCATCCAGAAACGTGGTCGGTGCTAGCCACAGCCTGCCGCAATACCTGGGAGCCGGCGCAGCCTGAGGATGCCCCTCTTCCCTCTAGCAGATAGTCAAGTGCATGAAGAAAAAAGGGAAAAGACCCAGAAAGGGTATCCCCTGACCTTATTCAAGCAACTGTTTATAAACCAGCATCACCCAGGTAATGCAGGCAGGATGACAGCGCTGGCTTTTTAGCGGTGCTCCCGACCCGGAGAAATCTATCCCTCCCGGGGAACAAAGCCACCGTAAAGGGAATCGCCTCTCGCGGTGCCCACCGCGTGCCAGCTCTCTTCCCCCCATCTCTGCCTTGCAGTGGAAGCCTCTCTCCTCTCATCAGCACAGACAAGGCTAATTGGGGTGATAAAGAACTGGCTCCGAGTGCTGGCGTGGGCTGGAGGAACAAATGGTGCGGTGGTCACAGCTGGTGCTGCGGAGACGGAGAGGGAGAGGGTGTGAGGCAGGCTCCCGGCGCCCAAAGTTTCGTCAGCCCATGTTGGATGCGGGGCGGCGAGGTGGGGGGTTGTGTGTGTTTTGCATTCGCTGCTGACACGGGTGTAGCGTACATGCGCGTCCGGTGAAGCAGAAGCAGGCAGAAAGCAGATGCTTTTTGTTTGGGGTTGATACTCATTTCTATCCCAGCTCGGCAAAAGGTGTAGAAAGGAATGTGCTCCTAAGAGTGCAGGGAGAGAGATAGGTCTAGGCTCGCTGCCAGGGATCCTGTAATGATATGGAAGGCAGCTAGGGGAGACAGGAGCAGATGGATTTGGCATACAGCTCATCACTCAGCCAAAAAAAGGGAGGGGAGGGGAAGAAGAAGGAAGAAAGCAGCCAATTTTGGTAGGGGGAGGGTCATGCGGACTGACGGATGCTGCACCGGGAGGTGGGGGAAGGGAGGATCAGGCTGGTCACTGCTGCCTCGGCAGTGCCAGCGAGGTGGCTCGGTGGTGGCACCGGTTCAGAGCCCCGGAGGGCTCTCCTGGCCCTTCCAGCAGCCCTCTGCCATCTCCTCCTGGGCCACCAGACATCAGGGCAACAGCAGAGGGCAAGGCCAAGCTAAGCGAGCCCCAGGGAAGCTCAGCGAGGTGCAGCGAGGTTAATAAACGGCACCATGAAGCACCGTGAAGGACCAGCAGCTGCTGCTTCCACGGTGGTGGGCTCCGTGCACAGCTAGACGGAGAGGAGGAGCACATCTGCTCTGTCCTCGGCGTTTGCAGACACGATGAAAAAAGATCATGTTTTTCCTCGGACAGACGAGCTACTGCTCATCAGCCACGCCATGGTCACCAGGCACCTCTGCTTGTAGCTTGGTGCAACCGTGGCACGAAAGCACCTCTGTACAGTTCTACCGAGGCTTCCTTTCACCTTCAACCCGTGGTCACCTAATGCAACTCATTAAAATTGGTTTAACATGCTTACTTGGGGTCAAAAATCAACTTGATTGGGTTTTCGATGTTCTTGTTCCCACAGTAAGACTGCTTAAATGTTCTTCTTTCAGATATTTCAGGTCTTCTTTTCTTCTTTTAATTGAGAGTAGCTGAAAGAATGCTGATGAGGCCAAAATCACAAATCTGAACCCGTGTTTAATTTTATAAGGCTTTCCAAAATTGGGAAATGCATACTGAATGATTTAAAGACAGCAAGATTGTTTCCTCCTGTGTTCAGATAAACTCTTTCCAAAGCTTTTCCCAGACATCAAAAAATTAAAGTGCTTTCCATGGATCCACTTGCTAAGGAATGAGATGGGGAAATTGGTGTTTGCTAAGGAGAGTTTCTTGGAAATGCTGTGGACCTACAGCCAACTGAAGGCGACCTGACAAGTGAGAGAATTTGTGAAATGCCCCATCTCAGCCAAAAACCTTCTGGTTAAATCACAGAAGATGTTTTTCAAAAGATATCCAGCCTCTGCTTAAGGAATCCACGCAACAGTGGAGTTACCAGATCTCTCAGGATCCCGCTTTGAAGAGCATCAGCCATCCACATGTTTTGCATTTTTCTAAATTCAGACTTCCAGCTTTGCATTTATCTACTTGCTGCACTAAGGAGCTCTGCCCTGCCAAAAATTTTATGCCCATGAAAGTGTTCAAAGATTATTAAATCACCGTCATTAAAATTTACAGATAAAACTCTTGCTTCTTCTCTGCAAGGCAAATGATTGTTTGAAATATTGGTGTTAAAGCTTTTTTCTGACCACTTCCCAGTTTTTCTACATACTTAAAAATTAACTATGTACCCCAAAACTGGACACACTGGTTGAGAGATGGTCTCATGACTAATGTACATGGTAACAAATAACTTCATAAATAATTGATACTCAGTTTGCTGGCCAAATCACAAAGCTGGGGAAAACGAACTTGAGATAAACCTGAATTTTGTTAGGTTTTCCTTCAAATTAGTAACAAAAATTGAACTTAGGAGTTGACTGGTACAGTTCTCTTCATTTTCTGTTTCTCTCAAGTCTTTTAGACCTCCCTCTTTTAAATAAATGTTCAGTTTTCATAAGAAAAAACATCGTATCTAGTCAAAATGTTTTTCTCAAAAACACGGAAACAAGTTATTCAGCTCCACTTCCATCCTTGACGCTAGTTAAGGTGTTAACAAAACATAACCAGAGCTGGGGAAGCCACCGCTGCCGGTCGCAGCCCGGCGGCCAGGTGTCCCTCCACCCATCACTGGTCGCAACATGTCCGAATCCAGCCCCCCCTGGGATGCAAGAGCCCCGTGGGAGCCCACTCACGGGTTTGACACCTTCCCCAAAAAGTGCTGACTTTGGGGTCGGTGCGGGGAGGGAGGGCTGGACCCCCAAAACGCAGGGACCAAAGAGCTGCGCGGCTGCTGGTGCAGAGGCACCGAGGGCTTCCCCGGTGAGGGGTCAGAGCCTCCTTTCTCTCCATCCCTGTTTTGATCATCTCCTTTTGTCTGACACGCCAAGGTATGCAACTGCAGCCGGGGACTGACGTTCCCTAAGAGCCTTCGCGAGGCTCCCCGGCCGCCGCGCCGCGAGGAGAGGGCAGATGTGCTTTTCCAGCCAGGGTTGCACCGAGAAAGCAGCCTGACCGGTCGGGCAGAGCCGGTGCACGCCGCAAGCAGAGCACCGCGAAGGCTTTGCACCCGCACAGCACGTCCACACAACCTGTGACATGCAACAGCGTGGTCCAGGGCAGAGGAGAGACCACCAGAAGATGTTCTGGGAAGGTAGCGGCTTTGGAAGGAGAAGATGCTGAGGGCTGGGAGCTGCTGCACAAGCAAATAGATTAAACCTCTCTGGAGCTCTGGACCCATCTATTTAGGAAAAAAGATTAAAGTTTGTCACATACTCCTGCAACAAGACAACCACTACCATTAGTGCCTGGCTTATATTGTTAACGAAGTCATGGCACAGCCTCACCCAAGTGATCAGAGCCTACAACTGTGGATACCACCAAACCCCTGAGGCACCACGGCAGGAGAACAGACACACGCGTGGAGTAAGAGGTTCCTCTCTTACACGCTTGGAAGTAAAGCAAAGCCAGAAGAAGATGAGCACAGGTCAGGAATAAGCAGATAATAACAAGCTCAGGAGTGCATGTGATTTATACTAGCCTTTCACTGCCATAAAAGTGGATTCAAGTGTAATTCAGCATATATGTAACGTAAGGAACTATCAGGCAGTCCGGGTAATTTGCAAAGTTTCTTGTTTGACTGCAAATCTGGAACTCCTGCCATGTGTCTAGCAGGTGAGTAACCTGTTAAATCCCTGCAATGTCGTAGTTTTGTGGGGGATTTCACATAAACGGCTCGGAATTCAGAGCCCTGTTTCCAAACAGTAAGTTTTTAGGGATATATCATTTCTCTGCAGACAGGCTTACACTGAAGTGCAGGAGAGAAACACATTGCCTCTGACAGGACCTGTGGCCAGCACGTTTACACCAGAGATGTATCTCAGTGCTGCTGTCTAACCTCCGGTTGGACCTAACTAGAATTGGCATTAAAAAGAACCATTGCTTGAAATTAATTTTATCTCTATTTTCTCTCCCCTCCTTGAAACAATAAAAAGGAGGGAAGTTGGAACATTTGGCTGTTCTGGCTCTTGAGGGTTATCCATTTCAGAAGGTTTTTCTGTTTTTTTTGCCATGGATGCTTTGACCACCAGCATCTACCTTCAGCTGTCTGCAGGAGAGGACAGAAAACAGAGGTTCTTCTCAGACCCGGCTGGAAAGGGTCTGAATGTGGCACCACGCATGACACTATGACATCCGTTAGATATAAAGTATGTCAGTGACGGTGTTAGTGCCACAAGCTCTTCACACTCTATCACATCTGCTGACACCTCTGCACCGTCCCCTGAAAACCTCACTGCTTTTAGCAAAGCACGAAATGCAAAGCGTCAGCAGCACCTTGGGTGCCACCAGGTTTCTGTATTGAGATGAGTAGGAATATTCCTCATGCTCAACAGATGTTTGGATAGAGATGTGGAATTGCTTTTGAGACAGCTACAAGGCTTAAGATGTTACTGCCCTCACTTTAAATGCGAACAATTGACTCTGCCCTGAAGGAGAGCAGACGAGTTTGCAGGATTTATGGGTCAGTTATGGGACAGCAACTTCCACCACTTCATTGGTGGACTTGGCAGCGCTAGGTTGGACTTGATGATCTTAAAGGTCTTTTCCAACTTAAATGATTCTATGATTCTATGATCAAGGGTGGCAGTTTTTAACTTCAGCTTCAGGAATTGCAAATTATAGAATCATAGGNGCAGGGGGGTCTCACCAGAGCAGAGCAGAGGGGCAGAATCACAAATTAGCCTATCGCAACTTCCCTAAAGAAAAATAATACGGATATCAAAAAACCCCCCAACATTCTAATCAGCTGGGAAGAAGGAAAACACGGGATTTTAGGCTCCTGCCCAGCCAGGCTGGAGCAGAGCACAAGTGCCACGTGGCAATGAGCTCCCCTCGCCCAGCGGCACGTTTGTTTCCGGTGCTCTAGCAATGACTGATGATAACGGTGTCAGCAGGCGGGATCATGATATATGACAGCAGGCACCTAAGGCTGCGAGGGAGCTTCAACTGCTCGGCGTGTCCCTGCCTGTCCCGTAGCAGAGCAGTTCAACAGCGGCGTTTCACTCCTGTGCTCCGGCCCCCGTGTTCGGTCACTGCCCCAAACCAGTCCACCAGTAAGATACCAGCTCTAGTCTTCCAGTTCCCCATGGGAACCCTTCTGGTGTCTCAAGATGACATCAATGGTGAACAGATATGGCGAGATGAATGAAAGCCACTCCGAGGAGCTGGGTTTGGTGAGCACTGGGCTCATACAACTCTCAGACCCTCTCAAGTCTTCCAGTTCTATACACAGATTGAAAGGTCAAACCCCACATGACACCGTCTCCAAGTCATTGCAAAATGGTGCGTTTGAGTCTTCTGCGAAAGAAGAGGGTTGCCCACAGCACCAGAAACCTCAAGTATTTAAAAAAAACCCCAAAAACTAATAAAGGCTTTGAAACCGTAAGGTTTCAAGTAGCAAGATCATGGCAGATGCTGCCTGTCTTCCAGAGAAAAGAGACTTTTCCCGTTCTCTCTAGCAATCCAGGAAGGCGAAGGGCTTTCCTTCCTTTCACGCAGTCGCTGCTATCCAGGAGGTGCCAGCCTGTGTCCCCGCTGAGCACGGCACCTTGTCCTGCAACGCTTCGCAAGGGACCAAGGGGTACAGCACAAGTAACATGAACTCCCCACCCATACAAAGAAATGTAGAAGCTCAGGCACGAGACTGAACAAAGAATCAAAGTGAAGTTGTGATGGAGAGAAGCTAAGACCATGGCATGATGCGTCTTCCATGAAGAACCACACAAAAGGCCTTTGTGGGAGCTAAGATGCCTTTTCTCCTTTACTCTGGACAAGAAGGTCTGCTCGTGTGTAGCAGGTAAATGCTCATGAGGTAAAAATTAAATTAATTTCTACAGGAGCTCTGGAGAGGTGGATGTCTTAGGTGGGTACCACAGGTGTTCTGACCTCAGATCACCCAGCCTCATGGGCTAAGGACTCTTCTTCAGGAGAGGACCTTCTCCCAGAACTGTTTGTGCACAGCATTCAGTCTATAGCATGTAGGGCAAAAGAAACTTCTTCCTGGCCTCAAGGAAGAAGCCTCACATTACATGATGTAGACTTTGTTAGGGAACATTCAAGCCAACTGATGGGTGGAAAAGTCATCAACCCACCTAAAACATGACCTTGAGAACCCCCAAAATTGCAGAGTTTAGGGTCAGTGCTCCTTGCTGGAATGAAAGGCATTCACAAAAAGAGTTAGAGTCATCTCTCCTCTTTTGGAAGAAAAAAAATCCTGCTTTTGAGTATGGACATTATGAATGTAGCAAGTTTCCCTTTTGATGAAAATGAGCTATTAGGTCTATTCTGGTAAGAATCCCTCCAGCAGTTCTGTCGAGGAACACAGCATTTGTTACTATTTGGTGACAACATCAAACCCTGCAATTCTCCTGCTGTTAAGAAGAAAGAGCATGGTGAGTATTGCAAGATTTAGGGATGTCCTTGTTGCTTTAAAGAAGCTAAGCAAGTTCCTCAGGATCCCAACCTCCATCACATTTCCTTCTCTTGAAGGACCGACAGCCTCACCAGAAACAGGCTGCTAGATCTAAATGATTTAAAAAGCAATTACAGATAATTATATGTACCTGTGCTTGGGAAATGTGATTAATAAGGCATTCTCTGCAGTAAGGAAGCATGCTTACAGCAGGCAAGTCTGGACAACTGGCCGCCTTCCTTTGCTCATAACATCTCACTTGGAGTAGTCTGAGCTACGGTTGCTTCAGATGAGCTAAAACAACTGTCTCTGAGCCTGCAGAAAAGGACAGACCCAACACTATGCAGAAAGAGAGGGGCAAGCCAGGCAACAGCCGGGGAAGAGCTGGGGACAAACCCGGCTGCACCAAATAAAGAGACCGACGACAACCAAGACAGGGGACTGAGTTTTCAGCGTGGGCTGGCAGAAAGAGAGGAAAGGTCTTGGCTTTCAGGCCAAGAAGAAACCAGCACAACCAAAGACCCGCAGGAGGACCTCACAGGGCAGGAGGAGACGGGGACGGCCATCTCCGCAGGCGAGCAGGGAGGAATCCCCGGGGGAAGCGCTTCGGGAGGAGCTGCTCTGTTTACTGTAGGTCCTGCTGAAAGGTGTCCTGAAGAAAGACAGCAATTAACAGGCCTGGAAAAAAATGGCTTCTTTCCACAAAGTGCCTTTTAAGTATGTTTTTCGAGCCACTTTAAGGGTTAATGTTTAGCTGTTTATCCGGAGTTGTCGGATGTCAGCTCTTTCTTTTGACTCCTAATGGCTTATAGCCATCAGGAGGTGAAGACTCCTCAAAAGAGATGGTGTCAGGAATGTTTTTTTATGCCCACTAGCACCCACACACCTGCAGGAGCCTGTGCTTGCAGGATAGATAGTTTACATACTTGAACCTGTATCCCAGGGACAGAGATATAAACATGAAACCAGATCCCGTCTGACACCGCTGCTGAAGCCCCTGGGCAGTACAAAAGGGTCCTTTCTCCCACACCCACCTCGAATGACCACAAATAACAGTTCGGTTCAAGCCCTCGCTTCCCAGCAAGAACAAGCTCTGCTGGTCCAGGTTACGATTTTAGGGCCAGATCCCGTAAAGTTTTCAGCACCTTTGACTCCCGCGAACGCTGGTCGTGAAACAAAGGACCACTCTCACGAGCAGACTTCAAAAACCAGCTCGGTCACAAATCAAAGCCTCTCGGACAGGGAACGTGAGAACAAAGACACAGGCTCCAAATCAATCAGAGCACTGCTCACTCGTGACCTTCCCCAGACGAGAGATGTCATTGAGCCTAATAATTACACCGCGAGGTGCAAACAGGCTGAGCAGTTGTAAATCTAACCACCCCAACGTTTCCTAGGGGCTTGCTAAGAGTGATGGTGGAGCTGATGCCCCTCAAGACCAGATCCTTCCTCTTCCTCTTGGAAAGAAGGACATTTGCTCCCAGAAGTGACTGAGACCTCCCAACCTCAGCCCACGGGGGAGCGAGGAGGCATGGGAAAGGCTTTGATTTTGAGAAAGACATGGGGGGAAAAAAAAAAAAAGGATGGAAAGGGGAGATGTCCTGATCCAGAAATGTTCTTTGCTTTGTGAAACTGGTTCTTTCTCTTCTGGTCATGTCTCAGGTAAGTGACCCCACAGCAAGAGGAGTTTCAGTTGTGCCAGGACATGAATCAAAAGGGCACTGCAACGAAGTATGCCATGAGTTTGGGAAATGGGAGGTGGCCCTGCGACCAGGCAGATGCTGCTTCTGCGAGATTACCGCCCATGGGTTTGCATCGGGAACTGCCGCTGCATCCAGCTGGACGAGAGCAGAAGGAAATTACTGTGCCACAACATCTTCCCTCTCCTCCTGCTACAGTCCCAGAAGAACAACTTAAAAGGGCATCACACAGTAGTGATGAGGAGTTATGATACGATAATGAGAATTTGGGGGTTATCATGACTTGGGGGGAACAAGAATGTCACAGTCATATAGAATCTGGGACTTTTGGTTTGTTTGGTTTTTAGAAGCTCTCTGCAGAAACATCAAGCACTGAATTGAAGCCCTCCCTGAAGCAGGAGGGAGCTTGTGGCTGTTGGTTCAGCAACTCAGGCTAAAGCACCACTGGAAGCAGAGCAGAGGACCACTAAGCCTGAAGTGTCCCCATGTGTTGAGGAATACCTTCACCTGGGAGATGTGCTCGAGAAGAGGGTTTAGAGCATGTGAGCCTGCCTATGTCCTTCAATAGGCCTGAGCTCCCCAAAAAGCTCTGCTGCCACTTTGACTTGGAAGTTTAGAGTATGGAGGGTGGTCTGACCTTGCAAGCTCTAAAGCAAATACAGCAAAAGCTCCGGGCTTCTTTCTGTCTGTGTCACACTGGACACCATGGCAGAGAGAGAGAAACTCAAGGTGGGAGCAGGAACTGGGGCAGATCCCTACAGCCAAGAGCAAGTCATAAAATCATAGAATAGAATCACAGAATGGAAGGTAAAGATCATCTAGTTCCAACGCCCCTGCCATGGGCAGGGACACCTTCCACTAGATCAGGTTGCTCCTGACAGAAGAACCCGTGTAGGAGGCCTACGATGGGTTGGGAACAGTCCACGGGCATCTGCAGAGCACAGGAATAACACTGACAATTACTGCGATAGTTAGTGATAACAGCTCATCACCATCCTTTGGAGAGACCCTTCCGGCTCCCGGTGCGTCTCTCTGCAAGCCTAAGCACAAGCACGAATCCAGCCAAACCATCTCAGACCACCTAAATACTTCCAGCAATGCAGAGACTCCTCCGTGCTAGCGGGCTCCCGCGCAGCAGCTTTCCCTGTGCAACGCAATTAGAAGGAAACGAAAAGTTGTTGAGGGAATCTGCGGCACAGGAAACAAGCTACTGTGATTTTTTTTTTTTCCTCCCCCCTGGTTGTTTTGACAGGAAAGGTGTTCTGCAGCTGCCAGGCTGCCGAAGGGGGGCGAGGGGGGAGAGCGGTGGAGGTGTAAAGGGAAAGCCAAAGGGTAGGGCCACGGGGGAGGCGGTGTGTGAAGTCTGGCTCCTCGGGAAACACACGCCGGGTCTGCAAACCCTGCCCCGACAGCTGGCGCAGGTGAAGGAAAACCTGAGCTAGGGGTTGAGAAGGGGGGCTAAGCCGGGACGTCTTCTCTTCTGCTTGATGTTCTCAACCAGAGAGGGCTGGTGAGAGCCGGGAAGGAAGGGAGACGTCAGAGAAGCAGAGGGTAAAAGCACTCCTGTCTCCACCCACAGGGGATTGAAACCTTGCCAAAAAATTGGCTGTTTAGGCCAGAGTCGGGTTCAAGTTCACTGCTCATCCCTTAGCGAGCAGCCTCAGGCCAACCTCCCCTGTTTGGCAGATTGCAGTCACTGCACCTGAGACGTACAGGTGAGGACTCCTGCTTGCTGCGTGATTAAGGTCCCATCGCTCTGCAGGAGCTACTGAGACAGCAGGATGGAGTACTGGGGACTGATCCCGCAGGGCTTCGAGCTGCTCTGGTGACTTCATGAAGGTTCATGGCCAAGGCTGTAATTTGATTTGGAGCAGGGAATGATTTGTCACAAAAAGAGCTGGTGACAAACACTTTGGTCTCCAAACTTCAGGTCCGTGCCCAGGCTGACAGCAAGGGTAGGCTCCATCAGAAGTCCAGGAGGACAGATGTACCCTTTGCTTTGCGTGCCAGCAGCCTCAGGCACTTAAAGCAAAGGCTGAAGAGATCTTTGCCTTTCCACTGCTCAACCGAGGCACGGTCCTGTCGTGGTGCAGGAAGACACGACTCTCCTGTAATGCAAGATTAAGGCCATGGTCCTCTGATGTCAAAACTCAGCTTAAATAAGCCCTATAAGTCATAAATCAAATGAACCTAGAGAGGTCCCAGACTAAAATTATTGCACCACAACTTCGTGAATACTTGCAATGGGACAGGCGAGGCTACAGCTGCATGAACCAACATGAACCAGTATCCAGTCTCAGGCTCAGGGGTCAACTGGTACAGCACAGCTTGCATCCATATGGCCAAACTCTTCCCCAAAGAGGGAGGCTCTACTCCTTGGGAGCAGTCCCGGGGAGCGCTACCCTCCAGCACTAGCTGGCAAGCCAAAACCAACCCAGAGAGCATGCAGGCAACTAACCGGGCTGGACACCATGGGCCACTCACCCAGCGTGTGCTCGGACCCTGCTGGCTTTACAAGTATAGACTTAGTTTATGATTTCTCATAAAAGATGGGCTAGTAACTTTCATTTGAGTTCTGTGCAACCGTGTCCAGCCTTTGTGTGTAGTCATGGCAGTACCATTCTGCTGTTCCCCAAACATCACCTCCTCCTCTCATCACTTTCCCCTTCCAGGCGCAGGACTATGCTCTGAAAGGGGTCACTCATTTATCCTCCAACCTCTGACAGGAACAAGTCCATCCTCACGGAAGAATGCCAGAGACAAACCTTAAGCACCATCCTTCATCTGAATGCCGGAACAGGGCTCGACACATTTCCAAATACCATAGCTTTTCTCTCCAGCCCTACTTGAACCACATCAGCATTCAACCCCTCAGTATCGTATAAATCCTGGAGGTTTCTGCTCAACTAAAAAGTTCCATGGGCATTAAAGAAGCTCACACAGATCACCTCTCCATTTTAAGTTCACGTGGAAAATAAAGATACTCTTGCCTATGTCGATAGTTACTTTGCCAGAAGAGAAACCGGATCAGTACATAGGAGAGGAACCTCAGATGAACCTCTTAATGCTTCAGAAGTCAACGATGGAGCATCACCTGTGTGCCAGTATGAAACCAAAGCTTCAGGGCAGAGCTTGAATCTTCTGCAGTCTTTGGGAGACACATACACTGAGCTTCCAGCCTCCTGCCAGTCCTTAAGGACCTTGTGCCACTTCTTTTCTAAGAGGAGTTCCTTCCTAGACCAACCTCCCTCCCAAGGGTAGACTTTGGCCAGCACACTCAGGTTACCAGACTCTCAGGAAACCATTCCTCAGACCTAGAAGCAAAGAAATACCACAGAACTTCTCACTTCTCAAACATTTTTTCCCCATGGCAGCTGGCAAATCCTTTCCTTTGCTTCTCATCCAAGTTGGACAAAATTACTGCAGAGAATCCCTCCTGCTCCCCTCCCCCCGTGCAATGCAATCCCAAGGGAGAAATGGTTTCATGGGGACCCCCTGCTGTCTTGCATCTGATTTCCCTCCTAAGTATGGTATAGGGAAGCGTCTCGAGGGCTATGGCTGTGACCTCCATACAGCTCTTTTGTCAAGTGCCATTTCATTAAAAAATCAGCCTTTTAACTGTGGACACATTTCAACCTCACCAAATCTGCTAATTATTGACAGTTGGTGAAGAGGAGATTTCACTTGTTCCTCCTGTTAAACTGCATCTAATTAGTAATTACTGGTTCACTGTCATCTTTACTGCAATAATCCCACTGCACATTGGCTCATTAACCTTTTGCTTTTCTAAAGCAGCCTGCCAACAAGATGAAGGCTAAAACAGATTGGAAAACAATAGCTCAGCCTTGGATTTTAGGCTGTTTATTCCCCTTGTCCTGGAGATCCAAAAGGAAGATTATTTTTAAGAAAAGGCTTTCAGCTGAAATCAGCCTAATTCCGGAAGATGGCTTGTTTTGCCCTAACCAGCAACCAAGGTCCTTTCAGCCTAACCCGTGGTGAGGGCATGTGTATCACAGCTACTGGAAGGGTTTTCTCTGCCATCAGCTCTTGCTTCAGCTCCGTTTCTCACCTGGGTTTATCCTTCTTTATCGGCACGATCCAGCACACCGGGCATGGGACGAGGCAAGTTTCGGTAGGTTTGCAGCACCCTGGAAGTTCAACAGCATCCCCTTGGATGCTGAAAAATGAATGATCTGGATGAGCAGGGACCAAAGGGTGGAAAAATCAGTGGAGCAACCCCACGGTTATTTCTTTTGCTGCTACACTGAATTTCATTTGCACAAGTCCCATTTTCAGTTTGGAACTGTCACAGCTGTTTCTATTGGCAGTGCATAGCTGAGTAGGAGTTGTCAGTGGGGATGCTGTAGGATAGGCGGCTAGAAAAGAGATTCCCGGGGGGCATGGGAGGCAGTTGCAGGTTGTGGGCTAAATGCATTAACTAGATGTTTCTCTTAAACTTAACAGCAGTGAATTACTTAATGCATATTGATGCATTTAGGTACCGGAGTTAACACTGTATTGGGATGAAAAGTGAATTTCTCAACATCTTAAGTGTGCTTAGTCTCAAGGACCCACGTCTTTACGGCTGACACTAGGGTTTTATTTTTATAATGTGATCTTCAAAATGATAACATCTAGAAACAAGCTGTAATTCTGGAGCACCGTCGCAGACCTCAAAGTGGATTCCATCTGTACAAAATCAAGGAAGGTACGAGGTCTTAGCTAGACTAAATACCAGCCAAAGAGAAGACCTGGATTATCCTTCCCAGCACATGAAGGTTGTTCAGCTCCAGAATTTTCATGTAGTTGATATTGGTGTTCCTGTATGCAACCAGGGCTGAATTCTGATTTCTCTTCTGTTACTTTAGAACAGGTATAACTCTCAAGCAACTAGAGCTGATGTGATAAGGTGGCTGCATTTATCTAGCATATTTATTAAATCTATTGCAAGGCTTCAATTCTGCTTGAAAACTAATTGTAAGTTTGAGCCCCTTTAGAAGAGTGGATCAAAGGCGGTCACTCATGCTCCCATGCTAAAACAAGTGCTTAATAACACAGCAGCTTCTATGTTTGCTCTCTGACTAAAGAAAAAGGACTGTGAATGTGTGATTAAGGGCAGAATTTGGCTCATTTACAATTCCTGAAAGGGTTGCTGCTCAGACCATAATCATATTTTTGGAACAGAACACGCCTATTACATCTTGTTGTTAATAATTTACTCCCTGGGTAGTGCTCATTACAACAGCACCATCTCGGGCGTGTTATGTTCATAGCTGCTTCACCTACTGCAGTTATGAGAAAAAGCAAATACACACATGCATACATATATACACATGCGTATCCATATACAATGTTCAAACACTCAAAGTTTGTTAATTTAGTTATCTGACAAGTTCACGGACCAGTGATGAGTGACCAAGAAGTTGGAGAAACGCTCTTTGCAAGGAAACTCAGATTTCCTATCCAAGGCTGTGAAGAAATGGCTCTGGAGAGATTGTTTCAGATAAATCACTCGCTCTGCTCACTTGAGCATCCCCACAGTCACGGACCACTGAGAAAGTCTCAAGGAGATTTTGCAGAATGGGGGGAACACCCGTTACACACACAATCCCACATACTTATTATAATGAATGCAGCCATAACTGGAAGACGGATCAGACCAGGCTGCTATGGAGAACTTGATTCCTTGGTGTCAACAGATGTGGGGTCCAGCTGTGCGCATGGAGCTAACTCCAGTTGAGCGGAGCTGAGACCCCAGTAAGTAATGAGCTATACCACCAGCTGTAATGGTTTCTCTTCGTTGACATGAAGCGTGGGCAGAGAGCACGTCATTCTGTTTGATCTACTAATCAGCACTGATTCATGTTTACACTGCAGATAACATTTCATCTGCTTTTAGAAGGTCATTTTCAAGTGATGCTTTATGGTTTCAGTATTGTCTGATGCCTGCAATTTGAATATCCCTTGGAGGAAGCCAGACCTTAACGTTCCTTGTGGGCTAGAATTCATTCAGCTGTTAGCATCAACACAATTTCTCAAGCTGCAATATCAGGTACTATACGTTATAAATTATCTGTCACCCATAAAGCTATAACACAAAAGGCAAAAAGACCTTGTGAGCTTCATTTTTAGATAAAGAAACTAAGGCAATGAATAATTATTTTTGTAGAGCCTGAAATGTTTAACTCTGAATGCCTTAGATTCTGGTACCAAAGCTTTAGTTCCCACTGACCTTATTTCAGAGAAGCCCATGCTAAGCAATGCCTACAGAAAATACTGGAAATGTACAAAATGCTAAATTTCAAAACAGAATTGTAAGGTGAGTTTCCCGTCTATGTTGAAAGAATGGTTTTGTCTGGCCAAGGCTATTAAACATGTGCAACGTCAGTGAGAAAGGAGAAAATACACAATGACCGCCGCTTAAGGCTTGAGATGACACGAAGTCTGGGAAAGCAGTAAATAATTAAGAGCCCAGGTCACTGATGCAGAAGCCTCTAGATGTGTGGAAAAGAAGTCAACGTGCAACGTGCTACGGTCAAAGATAAAATTGCCTCTGGGCGCAGATAGCGTACCTATGGCATGGGGCACCATTTTGGGAGAACGGTGGCAATGTCACCTTTGGGGTAAATGAGGTTGGTGGTACCTCCTGTGGTCTTGCTCCCCTGATTATCTCGAAAGAAGACCTCTCAGGAAAGGCCATGGCCACCTTCTGGTGGGTGAAGCTCCTTTCCCTGGAAATAGGAGCATAAAGGATGCTCTATGTCCAAGTCTCCTTCCAACAGGAACTTTGGACATACTCTGGGCACATACATTGAACGGGTGCGAGACCTGGAAATACTCCTCAGTCTTTCATAACCAAAACCTTGGGGCAGAACTTGGGATCACAGCAGAAAAATGATGGACAAGGAGCTAAGGTTGAGCTCATGCCAAAATGACTAACGTGCTCTGTGGATGTATGAATTCAAGTAGAAGCAGGCAAATCACGTTGCTCCTGCAACTGGTACTTGTGCAACTTCTTACTGGAATACTGTGTCTGGTTCTTATGGAACTGCTCCAAAAAGGATGTTGACTAATTAGAAAAAGTTTAAGGAAGAGCCATATGAATCATTAAAGCTTCAGAAAACACATCTTTTAGCAAGAGACTCCAAGATTGAGATATATTCCGTTTCTTAAAGAGAAGATTAAGGGACAGTTTTATCTCAGCCTGGAAACAGCTAGAAGGACAACAAAAAATCTGTATCACGTTTTTCAGTCTAGCAGACAAGTGTACAACAAGATTCCCTGGCTAGAAGTCGTGGATAAACCCATCCAGACCTAAAAAAATGAATTAACCAGTAGAGACTGTGATACCAATTTCTCATCAACTGTTCGAGTTGACACCAAAACCACTTCAGCAAAGTCCTTTGCTCTGTTTCATAGAGGTTTTCCCACTTTCTAATAGAGTCCCTCCCTGTAAATGTACAAATTTACAATCTGCAAATCCATAAGCTCCAAATACCGAATGGTCAAAATTAATGACTCACAAAAAAATACACCTTAGCAATTCGTTCAACTAACTTAGGTACAAGCGATTTCATTAGTCATTCTGCCTGTTCCCTTGGCTAGTTTTCCTCTGTTAGCCCCCAGGCTGTGTCTTCTTCATCTAGCCAGGCTAGATGACGAAAGGGCAGAAACCCTCAAAGAAGCTCTGGGAAAGTACATCCACAACAAACGTCTATCCCAGGCTCTTTGCTTAATGGACAAAGACTTGTTTTCACTCTGTTAACACCAAGAAACACCACTGTCATGGGAGAGGGTCAGCTGAACCACGTTCTCCCTGGTGCAGCTCAGCTCTGACTAAGCTCACGTCCCCAGACAAGACAGGATGAACCCAGCGGGAGTCTCAGAGCAGAAGTCATCAGTCAGAAACACCAACATCTCTTGACTTGTGATCTGACCAGACCTGACCTGGGTATATCTGACCAGATACCCTCCGTGCTAGCTGAGACACTCCTCTGACTGGCGATCAAGCAGGCAGAACATTATCCTCGTACATTTAAAAAACCACCTTATTCCAACCTGGTTGTCCCCCTGATCCCTGGTGTTCTGATTACTATACAGTCTAAATGTCCTCCACATGGGAGAGGCGCAGACCACCCTGGAGAACAACGGATGCGATGGAAGGGAGGAGGATCACACACGACCGTCCCTTGCCTGTAAAAGGTGCGTTTGCTGAGTGGAACAAAGGTTCCTCTGTTCAGTTCTTCCTCTGTTTGCTTGGAAGGTACATCCCCCCACATGATCCGAACGTTGGTTAAAAGCACAGAAGAGCTGTGTGATACTGATCTACACTCGCATGCGCTAACAGGAGGGACTAACATAACCACCACCTGCCCAGTGAATCTGCACTTGTGCAAGCAAAGAAGACAGCAACCAACTTCATCCAAAAATGCAGGAGGCCCCACAGGAATGAGACTATTATCCAGGAAGGCAAAACAAGCAGTGGCATTGGCAAGTCCCTCTGAGATATCCCACTGCAGTGACCAGACACGTACTGACCTCGGACATCTGCGGGAAGAGACTGATGGCCAAGGGGAGGGCCAGGCCAAAGGCAGCGAGGCACACAAGGCTTTGGACTGGGAGAATCATCCGGGGACGGGACCTCAGGAGTGATGTTCTGGAAAAGAAAGGCTTCGTTAGACCATGTCATAGAGCAGGTGATTGCATGCCATCATCGGAACGGACACTGGTGTTCACCCAGACCCACTGGTCACCCTCTCCCTAACTGGTTCAGGTTCCTTCTTAGTAGGTCATCAACACGTTCACCCCCAAAAGATCATGAGTCCTGCACACTGTGCATCTGCTGGGGTTACACAGCCCACGCCAACCTCAGTGCTCACTTCTCCTAAATGAAAACAGGATCACTTCACACACGCTTCCCCCATTTCAAACCGTCTCACACCGGAGTAGCCGCCACACGAGGTGATCTGGCCACATGTAGGTGTCACCTGCATTAAGGCTTTGGAGACTACGTTGAGTGAGCAGAAGGAAATTAGGTTCTTGAGAGATATTGCGAACCGCGGTACTGAAAAGGTGGTACTGAAAAAGGCACACGACTTTGTTAATGGGGTAATAAAGTAGTAAACTTGACAATACCTTAATTTGTTAAAAATCAAACCCCTGCAGAGTGGGTGATAAGGATGTTTTAACACTTGCTGTCCCCAGGGGATATTTATGAGTTCAAGACTTGTTAACAGCAGACACTTTAAGATACCTGCAAGGTCAGGTTCTGATAATGACCCATTAAGTGACCCTTCTGACGCAATTAACACCCAATGACAGGGACAACATTGAGCTGGTAGAAGGTGGCATGTTAAGTATGTTCCAGGATACAGGACCTCAGACAGTTTACAAATGTTAAGGGGAAAAATGTAATTCTTGAGGGGTTTGCTCTGGAGCTATTTACACCAAAATTACACCTGTCATTCAACTTTTTTTCTACCAATCTGAAACAACTGGGAATATAAACCAGCAACTTGATAGTGAGTTTTGATTGAATATTCAGTGTATATTAGCAATGCACAGAGTCAGCAGATTCGCTGCTGGGTCATCAGCTACAGCCTTAGTCCCAACGTGCATCTCTTCTCTGTCCATCCTGACCGTGAGGATGCCGATGGCTCGCGACGTCCTGCCATTAAACACGGGCAAAGATCTGCTACTTAACGCCTTTCCGCTGTGATGATAACACAAGAGCTCTCTTTTGGTCAAGAAGGTACAATCAGATTACACTAATCAATCGCTAAACAGCCCGTGCCTGCTGCCAGTGCAAGACAACAGATTACCTCAACCCCCGTCTACTCCACGTTTACTGTGGGCTACAAACACGCACCTGATGAATTATAACGGAGCAGCTGATGTGTGGGAACTTGTTACCCTGCTGTATGTTGTCTGTGTGTCTGAACATTCCGATTCTTTGCCCTTTGCTAGCAATGCTTGCTGAAAGCTGTCTTCATCTTGAGAAGGTTTGGGGGAAGTGGGGAAGGAAAACAAGATCCAGAGTCTTAACTCCTCCAATATCTCAGCTCCTCACTAATAAGCTATCGAGACGGAGTTGATCCTATCAATTTGTGCTGTGAAAGCCAAGCTTCTGTTCTCCAATTTGTTTTGCATAGAGCACGATCTAACCTAAAAGACTCCTACAGAAGTCCACAAGGATTTTGTCTGAGACAGGAAAGCAGGTTACCTTGCTCCACGCTCTTTAACAAATGCAACATTCAAGAATCGCCATCAATAAGCTGTGATAACTAGTCCCTGGGATGCAGAGGGGCAACTCCTGGAACTGATTTATTCTCCTGCTTAAGCTGTCGTGATCCATGAGAGCCCTCGCTGAGAAAATCATATGACCAGCATCCTTCAAGCCTCCCTGGAGTACAGTTTAGAACCAAGACATCACTGCTTATATCACCCCTGACATCTTAATTTGGAAGCTGCACCCTCTTTAATTACTGCCCTGTTGGGGACCTTATAATCACCCAAGTAAAAACTCAACCAATTTAAAATGATCCCCGGTACAGCCCCCAGGTGTGATTTCCAGGGGTGCTTCAAATTCAGGCTAGTTCAAATTACAATGGCCAACCTCCTAATTAAGAAGAGTTATGGCTTGATTTAAAAAGGAGAGGGGACTAATTAACACGTGTAGTGTAATGTCTTAACTGGGATTCAGATTCTAAAATTCGTGTGGTTCAGAATAAATGACTCATAATTAGTCGAGAGGTCCACTTTTCTTCTGTCCCTAGGATCTTTGCTCCCGACACAGATCTCAGAAGAGTATTAAGTTAAATATTGCATGCTGCATTTTGTTAGCTGTCAAATGCAATCAAAACCCCTCTTATCCCCCATTAGCTCCCCATCAGAAGTGAATGATTAGATGGTTCCAAAGGGTTTAATTGCAGACTATTATAGCAGATTAAAACTAAATACTATTAATATCCATCGGTTGAAGAGTGAATTAGTTTACAACACTGTCCTGCGTGCTCTGCCAAGGGGTTTGATCAGGGAACTGGAGGCCTGGACCTTTAGAACCCCCTGACAGCCCAACTTTGCCATTAGCATCTTCTGAAGCAGACTGCTATATTCACAAGAGCAAATATCATCTTACCCTACCAGTAATTCTGCAGCAGTACTTGAAACTACTTGAACAGTAGTTTTACAGACTGTCACCACGTACACAGGACAGGACGGGCTCTGGTGAACTAAACCTTGGCACTCAGATTAGACAACATGGGATTGAAAAGTTTGCACCAAGAGAAGGTCTCGCATTGGAAATCTGCAGGAAGACAATAATACGTTTCATTGTTCCCAATTTTAGAAGCCAGAGTTTTGGCACCAGCGGTCTGCCTCACTAGTATAAGTGATCCACGTTTATACAATGACCTTTGCATGGCAAGAAACGTGCATTTTTTTGCAATACTTCCCTCCTCCTCTCT
This sequence comes from Pelecanoides urinatrix, assembly GCA_013400755.1. Classification (NCBI taxonomy): domain Eukaryota; kingdom Metazoa; phylum Chordata; class Aves; order Procellariiformes; family Procellariidae; genus Pelecanoides; species Pelecanoides urinatrix. Next base: position 223,688 of record VZTQ01002375.1, read on the forward strand.
CTTTCTTCTTCTTCTTTTTTTTTTTTTTTTTTTTTTTAAAAAAAGATTTGTTTCTTTACCCCCTTTCAAAACTCCCTAATGCCTATTCTTTCTGCAATTTGCCTTCATAAAATTTGCTTAGCAGTAACACGCTGGGGAGCTTCTGGCTTACTAATCCTAGGTAGCACTTACTGTTAACGGATATACCTAAACCAGCTAGACCTTACGCATAACGTTTCAATATGCATGAGTGTGCATGTACGTAGGTATATACACAGACACACGCATACTTGTACAGACAGTACATCTGCTCCGCAGAGACAGTGTGTTGTAGATCTTGTAAATACACCTTCATTCAACTTTCATCACATTGTTCATTAGTGGTTTAAATTTTGCATAATTTGGCAGCTGCCTCTGGCGTTTTTCAAGAGGTACTGTAATTTATTCCATATGGAAGTCAGTTGCTGTACTAAAAAGGAGTTATCAGGTTCAGTGAACCAGAGCTGTATTTGTCTAGAAGGAGGTGTCAGATGCTAAACTAAATATGACAGGAGTTAACCAAAGTCTCCCAGCTGACACATTCTGCGGGGTTTCTGTAGTGTTTGGTATAAACAGGTTCAAAGCTAATACATACATCGCAAGACGCCGAGGGTGCCGGCGGGGTAGGAAAAGCGCTGGAGGCTGAAGCTCTGGGTATCCCGAGGCATCCCAGGCTCCTCACAACCCGGGGTTCAAAACACCCCTCTGATGCGCAAACAAACTTTGGGGTGCTTGTCCTCCCCCAGATCCCAGTTCTGCTGAGAACCTCCCAGAGCCGGCGTCGTACCGCATCTCTGCTTCAGAGAGCCCGTCAGGTCTCTCTGCTATCTGCAGAGGGTGTTCCTGAGCTTTTGTCACTCAGTTTGGGTCATTTGGGGAATGCCGAGCTCTTCTAGCGACCAGTAGCTCTTGTCTGCTGTCCTGTCCAGCCAAGCCACCGCCGTCCTCGCCAAGGAGCATCTCCTGCTCTTGCCTGTAGCCCCAGTGCCCCCTCCAGAGGACACAGCAGATGCAAACAGAGTGAGGTGGGGGGATTTTTGTGTTTGATTGACATAATTAAAGGAGCAGTTTCAATGTTTACTCTGGAAACAGCCACAGCAGTTTAAGGTGTCACTGCTGGCAGCTGTTTAGTTTAAACAAACTTCAGCGAGGGTTTAGCTGGACGGAGAGACTTTGCACTTCAGAGGAGGAAGGGCACCTGTAGGAAATGTTCTGCACACGCTGTCAGAAGAATATCTCCAGCAAAAGGCCATGAACACGAGGTCCAGGAGAGCCTAATATCTCATACACATTTCTGCAGTGAAAAACATGGTTTAAGCTGAAGAAAACGCCCTTCCAGCACCACAAAACCATGGGCTGAGCCCTGGCTATCCATCAAAAGAATCCATTTTTCACGGTTAGACTGACTTAACTAAGCCAGAGCAGCTCTGTAATGTTGATCCAGCCTGGGAGCGTCCTAATTTTATGAGCTTTACAGGAAAACTGACAACTGCTGCGTGAGGATGCTGACATGCTGTGGCAGCTCTGACACAAGATCAGGATGATGTGGAGATGAAGAAAGAGTAGAAATGCTCCTTTTTTATGGACACAACTATTCTGGTCCCTGCTTCTCTCTCAGCTCTTGTCCACTGCCAACAGTTCCAGCTTTATCTCTCCTCCATAAACACAGCACAGTTGGCTCTAGGGCCTCCTCCTGTCTAGGCTGACATTCATGAGCTCTTGGAGCCCATCCTCAGACCTTCTGCTGCACGTCAGACCCTCTGAGATGGCCTGTACTGTGAGGCAGAGAAGAGGCTTTAGGACGAAGGGAGGTAAGAATCACNCCCCCAGGTCCTTCTCCTCTGGGCACTTTCCAGCCGCTCTTCCCCAAGCCTGGAGCGGTGCCTGGGGTTGTTGTGGCCCAAGGGCAGGACCCGGCACTTGGCCTTGTTGAACCTCATCCATTGGCCTGGGCCCATTGATCCAGCCTGTCCAGGTCCCTCTGCAGAGCCTCCTGCCCTCCAGCAGATCAACACTCCCGCCCAGCTTGGCGTCATCTGCAAACTTACTGAAGGAGCACTCGATCCCCTCATCCAGATCATTGATGAAGATATTGAACAACACTGGCCCCAAAACTGAGCCCTGGGGAACACCACTCGTGTAGGTTGCACCTACACACAGACCTGGACAGTCCACACATAGACCAGCTGCATGATGGGCTTCAACTCTGCAAGGAGTTGGAAGCTGGATAAAGACAACTGGAGAAGTCTTGGATGATGGCTGGGAGAAACTTGCACCATTTCCCAAATTTCATCATAATTACCAGGTAAAAAGATTCACAGAAGCATCTGAATAAAGGGAAACGTCTGAGGGACGAGAAGTCCAACTTCATGAAGTGGATGTAATTGTCCACGCAGCTCTGTGACATGGAGGTACTATTGAAATTTCCATTGTCTGTCCCAAAGTCAGCTACATCCTACAGATGAGTCGTCTTTGTCTCATAGATGATGTGAAACCAATATTTTTCCGTATTAAAGTTGCCAACATAGATATTATTTATAAAACTTAAATGAGAATACATCTGCACAAAATAACTGACACCGTGTTCCCCGCATGGCATATGTAGTCTCAAAATAAACATTGATTCTATACGTTAGCTGCTTCAACAGAGCGTCCAAGCAGCAGGAAATGCATGAAACATGGGGAAAGAATGGCGCGCTGCGGAGCTCAGCAGTGGGAGGTAACATTGAATTACTTGGAGAGCAGAGAAGGCGGCCCTGGGAGTTAAAATACACAGCAGGCAAAGAGACGAGAGAAGCCAAGAGAGCCGAAAAAAATGGCACAAGAGACGAGAGAGGCAGCTGGGGGAGTTAAAACATGCAGATGGAGAGATGGCTGAGAGAGAGGAAAGACCTGGATCCAAGTGGAAAGACGACGACCAGGAACTGGCCACTTAAAATAAACTTTTTGAATATCGAGATGAAAACGAGTGAGCGGGTTTTCTATGAATCCGAAAACCACTGCTGGGAGCATGTAGCTTGCTCCTGGGGTGGTACAACTCCCACCCAACTGCAGCGCTGTCACCCACTTCCACCCGGACTTAAACGCAAGGCAGGAGAATCGCTCTCCTCCTTCGCCACAACCCCAAATGCAAACGACTCAGTAGAGGATCCTGATTGCGACTTCTGATTCCAGATCTCCAGCCTCCAAATAATAAGCCGTCACTCTCATCTTTCTCATTTATAGACACTGTAAGGATTTCTATAAATAAATTGATAATGCGTGCCTTGATATGACTCCCATTAAAAACGCCTTAGTCTAACTAAAATTCTACTAAATTAAAAAAGTTAAAACTTTTCACCAAATGCTCCAAGTTTTTTTCCAAAACGAGGTTTCACCTCTGACTGTGTCCTTCAATAACCGTTTTAAAAAATCTGTGAGTCGACACCTGGACTGCGAATCCCTCGGCTATGGAGAGAGATGCTCTCCATGTCAGGTGGACGCTTCCATGTCCTACAGCGATACCACCTCTAGCTGCGTGGCCAAACCGCACCCCACTCCCTATCCCTGCTGTTTCTCACTCACAGGCTTCCAGGAATCCAAAGATATTTGATGGAAAATGAAAGAGTAGGCACAAAGCTCTACGTAGAATTTAGGCAGGCAAAATCAGTGCCCAGGTATTTTTATATCTACAGAGTTTCATTTGGGGATGGTGGGGAGGAAAGTATTCTCTTGCAAACCTGAATTAAGTCTTTCGCTTAGTTAAAATGAGGACTTTTTGAAGACAACCTCCTGTATGCCTACATTTGCTTGACAGATAAAATTAGTTTCGAGAAGTCTTGCACAGAGCACAGGTGCATTTAGTAAAACTCATTCTATCAGTACAAGAAGTTATGATGCCCCCAAGTGCGAAGCAAATTTTACTATTAGTTGTATTTGAGCTTGTGGATGCTTAGCAAGACCCGTGACGGTCCTCAGCGTTTTCTGCTGATGACAATCATTTATAGACCAGATTTCTAGAAACTCCGAATTTTTGCACATAAAGATTTTTGACTGTTCGTGTTGATAACCAGAATAGCAAAGATCCTCTGAATTATACAGATAAAACAGTTTGTCCTCTGGGGTTTTCTGTCCTGGGTAAGCTAATCACCAAGGTATGGTTAGACTGGAACCAGTGCCCCTGGTTAAGCCAGCGGTAACTCACGCAGCCACTTTGGTGCAAAGCCTCAGTTGCGACAGAAAGGCAAAAAGGAAGAGCTCTGTGGTAAGAACATCACAAATCGGTGGCACTTCTGAAGAATCTGGCATGTGGACAGATGAAAACAGAAGTCCTCTCGACTGACAACAGCAAAGCAGCTTTGATGGGATTATAAAGGCTAGAATCACGCGTCTGAATTTGAAGCAGGGAAGCTGCCAAGCTGCTGGGGTACAAAGATAAGTGACAATCCCTGTTCTTCTTACACACGTTTTTGAGCAAGCCCTGAGTAAGGTGCTCCAGAGTAAGACATGGTCACTCCCGAGCGTCTCTCCTGCAGGTAGATCATGGGCTGGGGGACCATGTGGGTGACACAGGGTCTTGGAGCAGGGAAGAGGCTGCAGAGCTTTTGGCAAGGAGGAGCACGAAGTGAAAATCAAATGCTTTGCACAAAATCAGGGGGACTGGAATCTACCCCTTGTCCTTGTGTGTCTCCAGCACCTGTCTCCAAACAGACTGTGCCTTGCGGCAGGGAACCACCACAGTCCCTTTGAAACAGAGAGGAAAACAGTATATTTTGGCCAAAAAGTGCTGAAAGAACTTACTTTACAGTTCCCAAAACAGAGTTTGTTGCCCTGTTTCTCCCCACACCCGGGCCATAGGAGTAACCGATCTTGGGGAAAGTCTCTAGGTGCTTGAGGAGTACCAGACTATATATTTTTAAATTTAGATGTTCAAAATCAGACTCCAAATTTACAGAAGCAACCCCGACCCTTCCTTTAAGGAGGGAAGATTGCCCAGGGGTGTTTCTACAAGGGTAAACAAGGCTAACCAAAGCTATGGGTCAATTCCTAATTGTACTAATTGCTATTTACTTTGTCAGTGGAGTGCTTTAGAGCAGCCATTATCAACAGATTTGTTTAAAGAGTGCTTCCAGCTTGGCTGCCTGGACAAAGGTAGCAAGCCCTTTAGCACCCCCATCTTTCAATGCACTAATCAGTTGGCAAGGTGCTCCCCGCCCCACAGATCATTCACACCGAATGAGCAGCTGATGGGTGTCCTAAGGAGCCACAGGCACCCAACAGCTCCAAACAGGCTCACAGCATCTCTGGGGAGAAGAAAGAAGCCCCTGTACTGGGCACTGGNTTCTATGAAAAAGCGGAGGTGTTGGAAAGCAAGGTTTGAGAATGGCCAATGGACAGGGCATTTTGGGGTAGAAGACAGTTGATAGGAAATAATTAGACATGAAATAATAATCCTGCCCTTTCCTGCCCACTTTCCTAGCACTAATGCTCCACAGAGACATCTGCCAGGAGAGGTTCTAGCTTACACAGCGATGGAAAGCAAATTTCTGCAGAATACGTGAAGCATATATTCTTCTGGGGAAGTCCAAGCCACAGGACATTATTGAAAGAAACTACAAGTGAGTTCAAACAGGGCATAAGCAAGTCCAACAGTGGCCAAGGTGGTCTGGATGTGGCATGTGGTCAGCAAGTCCCTACACTCCGCTGGCTGAACACGAGCCAAGACCTTTAGTCTGACTCCATGTGGCAGCTCTAATCTTTGCTAAGTGGAGGACTGAAAACTTATGGACGCTTTTCCACTGAATTCAGAGAGTTTTGGCTCACACTGATCCTACAGAATAGGGTTATTCAAACTGCTGGGGTCTAAGAAAGATGATTTAAAATAACCACATCAATATAACGCTTTAACAGCCTCCAACAATGGTCAAAAATGCTGGAACATGAAAAATTTAATAAGCAAAAAAGGTCCTTGATGGACCTTTGATAGGTGGTAGATGCCCCATCCCTGGAAACATTCAAGGTCAGGTTGGACGGGGCTCTGAGCAACCTGATCTAGTTGGAGATGTCCCTGCCCATGGCAGGGGCGTTGGACTAGATGACCTTTAAAGGTCCCTTCCAACCCAAACTATTCTATGATTCTATGACCAATGCTAAGAAATATCAATAAATAACATCTCCTGAGCATCTTTTCTCCTTTTCCCTTGAAAAACTCCCCGCTTTGTATTATCCAACACTTACTTTTCCAGTATGGACATAATAATTGGAGGTAGAACCAGTATAGGCATCGGCAGGACCACTCTCGTCAGGGCCGTTTCAAGCAGTGCCTGAAAAGGAAAAAGAAACAAAGAAACCCAAGACATTTAAAACAAATCTCAGGATGTACCTGCACTGAGCAATCAACACGTGGGCACAGAAATGGTTTGGCTGGCCTTTCTTCTGTTGAATATGTAAATGCATCAACAGACACTTTCAACTTTGCTATCAGCTATTTGTATACAACCTATTTTCGCTCTGTTGCTACAAACGGTGGGCTGGACCCCATGCTTGGTCACAAATCCAGCAGAATAAACAGAGACACCTAATAGCTTCCCTGATTTCACTTTATGTGACCAAAAGTGCTCAAACATCTCGTCATATTCCTACACAAACATGTTTGTGCTGTCTGGGGGAAGAAAGAGGCAAAACAGCTGCCTGGAGAATGCTGTAAGGTGAAATATCTCAGCATGGGCTTAGCAGAAGATTCAACCCTTCCTCCCTCAACTGAGTTTCAACTTCATTTACGTGCTGGGGCAACGCAGCATCTTACTGCCAGCTCCAAGACTTGTTTCTGTTTTTTAATCACTGGTGGTTTATTGCAAAGCATCGTAACACACAGGGCTCTCCTCTCCCAGGAAGACACCCAACTGCGGAGCTACAGTTGTCCCTCCGCTGGTGCTTTCTCCCTGGCAAGATTCCCCAGGAAGCAGCAAAGAGAACAGCTTGGCAGCATGATACCTATCAATTACCCTGAGATGAGACCTAGAGAAGATCACGGGCGCTCTAGCAAGGTGTTTAAGCACCACTGTGTCTTCATTTACCTCTTCCAACCACCTTTGCCAGCACCTACCTGGGACCCTCCAAGCACTGCGACCACGCGTGGGGCTTCGGCAGACCTAGGCAGAGGATACTATGGATTTTGGATGGAAATGCTGAAACTTATGCATATGGACAGGCTTGGGACCACTCGCTCCTTCCAAACAGAAGGTCTCAGAGAAGTGCAGATGTGTTACACTGAGGATCTGCTAAATTTTACATGATAAAACCCAGTACTAAGCTATTCCAGAAGAAGCATTGGGATTAGATGGCAGCTGAGCCGAAGTTCTCAGAAGTCCCAAATTTGTTGTTTAAACTCCACCTAAATCACATTTACAGTACCTTCACTTTTAATATTTCTTTTCTATGTTGTCTGTCTTCCCCTCGACCATTAGAATGGAGAGGGGAAGCTGGGTCCTGAAGCCAGTTAATATAAGTGAGGAAAACTGGCTCAAATAAGTATCTCCGAGCCCTTCAACAGATTGTTTTAAGCTCCCTGTTAAACAACAATATGGAGATGTATTAGAGATCTCCCATTTCTTGCCGAGGACTGTAAATCTGTACATTAATTGCTGTCTACAAAGTGCCTTAAGAGCCTTGGACAGAAGGAGCGAGAGAAATGCCAAGCATTATATTATTAACTACTCTGCCTGGGCGTGTGCTTCGGTACATGCTTTACATTTCAGATTAAAGCCCACTTGGAAACAACATGCCTCAGACAATCAGATGATGCTCAGAAGACAAAACTATGGAAGAAGGGAAGAAAAGGGAATAATTGCAGGCAGATAGCAGAGAGTAGAAGGTTACAGGGGAAAACAAACCAGGTGTTAGGACGAGGATAAAGACATCTGGCTACCCTCACAAAGCTTTGGCTGGCAATTGTTAATGCAGCTTTGACATGGCAAGGGTTAAAAAGCTACTCAGCTCGAAAATGAAGTCTTCCTCATTTAGAAAAAGGTGTAAGTTATCTTTGCTTCGTATTCAACATGAACTGCTTACAAGTTTCCACAAAGAAATCCTAAGGCTGTGAATGTATCATAGTACAGGATCTTCCTGATGTCAGTCTGCGCCCTTCCAAACCATCGAGCTCAGCCACCGAATTTGCCTGCATGACACGAGCCTGTGTCCACCAGCACACCCCGTTTTGTGGCTACACAACTGCATGCGCGGGCACAAAGCAGGCATTAAGTTTTGCCGCTTCGTTCTTCCTGCACGATGGGTAAAGCTCATCTATTTCTAGCTCTTTCAAGTCATCGATTCCTACGGCTGTGGGATTCGTTGAGCCTGAAGGCCAGTTGTCTACAAGCTCACCCGAGTGTTTGCCGGGAACATCACAGGTACATACGTGTTTTGCAGCAATTCTGGAAGACCCGACAATGTTTCCGTTACTGTCCAAAACATCAATTCCTTCTTCCAGCTCTGTGTGCCTCATCAGGACAACATTGCAGATATTGGCACTAGCTGCGGATGAGAAAAGCATGATGATTAGCAACGCAGCCCTGGTCAATACCAAATGGCAGGCTTCTGTTCGCCGTGACAGCCCTTCAGCTTTGCTTGCATCAATCTGCCAAGAAGTTTCTGCAAGTCAAGGAGCCACTCTTATACCAAGACAAAGATGTGATTCTTAAGAGGAGAATAATAATCAAGATAATTTTCTTTTACTCAAAAAGGATGTGCTGCCACAATCAGAAACGTATTGACGCAAAGAAATAGTAGCATTTCCAGATGTTGGTGTTCGGACATGCTCCCAACTCCCACAGTGATTCTTCACCCGACATTTTAATCTACTAAGTCAAACATGTCCTTGCACTGGGCTACCAGTTGGTCTTGGCCAACCAGGCACTGCTGACTGACAGCTGCCTCTTCTGATGGTACCTCCCAGAGCTGGTTTTAACTTCCCTTACTAAGCCAGCAGACAAAGTCTTCGTAAATAATGGATTTTAGCAGGTATGATGGAAATAATACATTGCAAGTGATTTCACTGAGCTATGAAGAGCAGCTTAGATCTGAGCTCTTAAAGAGGACAGAATTATTTTTTTTAATCAACTCAGACAAGGTTGGGTTGTTTCCATGGACATGTATTCTGTTAGTAGGGGTCCTGCTGACTATTTGCCCTTATTTCACACATTTTAGCAGAAAAATGGCTCTGTGGACTTATTTTCTATTAGAGACCTGCTTATTTGCTTTAACAATATTTTTCCGAACTGCAACACAAACCAGCAGCGCCTTGGAGAACTCTGGTTCCCAACATGCCCATTTCCCAAATATCAGCCCTGCCTTCACAGCGGAGGCAGCGGCAGCTCTGGGACCCTTTCTGACACCTCTCCCCCTTGCCCAGCCTGTGGCTTTTGTAGCCTTCTCGAGGTGACCCCAAATTCTGCTCCTCAAGTAACATGTTAGAGTTGGGGCTGAGGAAGATCCTTCCCACATGCAGCTCCTCTCCAGGGCCCAAGCACTTAATTTTTTCCAAAGAAAAGCTGCTAATTCCTATAAAAGTTTTTGTTTTGATAAACTGGCATTTTCCAGCAGCCCCCTCCCCACATTTTGTTGCAAACTTTCCAACCAGAACGAACACAACCCCACTGTTGCTGCAAGTACCACTGCTTCCAAAAATGTGCTTCTGTACTGCTTGATGGGTTAATATTTGCTAATTAATCTCAATTCATGTCATATAACAAATGTCTAATTTTTTGAGGGTGGTGGGTGGGTGAGCCCTATACGAATGCAGCTCTCTGCAATCAAGGATGATTTGTGGTGACAAATGCTCCTTACACTCGAGAATAAGAGGAACATACACACACGCACACTCTGTCTCTCTCTTTAATATTCAAACTACCGGACCACTCTTCCCATCTATCAAAATATCTGTGTTACCAACCCTTCAGCTCCCTAATCCAAGATAAAAAAGAAAATAGACATTTCATTTAAAGCAAGTTTAGCTCTTTTTTTTTTTCTTTTTTAACGCTCACATGCCCCGTCCATCTAGCTTTCAGTCAAGACTGAACACATAAAAACACGCCAGCAGAGATGCTCCGGCCAAGCCAGGATGCATCGGCACAAGGCTTTTGCGAGACTCACGATGGGGTGTCCAGACCTGAAGCTCCCACCACAGCTAGATGCTTCTCCAAGTCTCTGGATCCTATTAGGATTCATTGACCAGGGCCCAAATTCAAAACCTGATTCCAGCCTGTTTGTCTGAGACAAACAACTGTCTCAGTTGCTCCCATTCTGTTTCAGTAAAACCCTGAGAAAGCAGAAAAAGCTGCTAATTATGGGTAAACTTGGATTGTATGGAAGCCTCAAATACAGGGGGGAATGAGAAATAAATAAATATATACATAGACAATTTGATTTTCAGAATTTGGAAAAAAAAAATGATAATATAGCCTAGAAACTACTTCTGTAAAAACACTTAGCGACATATTAGAAACTGGGTTCAGATACAAAAGCAACGCACTACCCTACTTCTATATGAGTATAAATATCCTTTCTAAACCAGGGTGCTCTCCATGCACTAAATACGCCCTTGTGCACCACCTAAACACATTTAATAATTTTAACCCCACCCACAAGAAAAAAAAAGCCCAAGGAGAAGAAATCCTTCCTCCTCCTCCTCACATCCCTTCCCTCCAACATGTATCTTTCTACCAGCTTTAACTTCCTTCGGGTCAGGTTTGGGATGCCACCTTTGGGGTTTTTGGAGGTTTTCTGTGGGTTTTTTAGCCACATACATCTCCAGTATAAAGTGCACCATCACCAGCGACACCCCTCACCTTCATGACAGCTATCCACACCCAGTGCTTGGGGAGAAGTGGGTAAACTGGGTTCTTTGCAATAACCCTGGGCATTGATGTCCTTCACCACCTACATCTCCAAGAAAGGGTCAAGCCCCTTCTTGTTCAAATTTGGGAATCGCAGCTCTCCAGAACACAGCACGGACACACTCCTTCCCTTCTCCTGCACTGAAAACCTTCATGGAGAACAACTTCACAGCCCCGACGTTGCTCCAGGATGGCCAACATCAAACATGAACCCCTCCTGCATCAAGCCAGCCACTGGCTATGCAGAGCCTTGGCCACTGCCATGAGCTCTTCCACCCAGGACGGTTTGCTGGATCCATCCCCTGGGGCTGGGGAGGACTTTTTGGACAGCCCGTAATTTTCAGCCACTACAAATTACCTTTAGTGGAGGGTGAGGGCGCAGTCCAACCTCCCGGCACCCTGTTCCAGTGCCACCAGCCACGACGTGGGGATCAGAGCAGTCGGAGCCTGCACCAGCTACCTGGGTACATTCATGTCTGGCCACAGTCTGTGTTATCGCAGGTGAGGTCGGAGGCCCCTGCAGACACATCCCCATGCCCTGCTCTCATCTCGGGGTCCCATGGTGAAAGTGCGTTTCAAGAACGAACCACTTATGTTAAATAAGCCCTACAGGCAGCATTTCTGCAGATATGGTTTAGTTTATTGGGCAAAGACAACTGTTACATGACCCAGAGAAGACAGACACAACATGTGGAGCATCTCTGAGGGCCATAAGACCCACAGACCAGTCCTCCCAGTGCCTACCCCGGCTTCCCAAGGCTTTACAAGAGTCTTTATGAACATGTCTGCTAGGAGTCTGGATGCCTTCCACCCAAGCAGCAGCTGCACTTTCCCAAGTCTCCACCTCTCATGACCCCTTGGGATGAGAGACCATAAAGCTTTCATGCATACCTCCAGTTTTCCAGCCGCTACCAACCAGCACAGCTCAGCCAAGGTCGGTGGGAGAGGGAGGCAAGGAAGGGCCGGGGGAAAACTGCTTAATGGTAATGGAGCAAGAGCTTTACACCAGTGTCTGGCTTTTCACGTAGAAAAAGTGAAATTCTGCCCTTTTGCTGGGGGCTGGTGATTCAAAAACAACGAGAAGACGTATCTTAATTAAACAGTTAGTCCAGGTCTGCAAACCAGTAACTCGCAGCTTTAAAAACCACAAAACAGCAATTAGTGGGAGGATTCCTGATGTCCTGGCACATAACGAAGCATGACAGTACACAAATAAAATAAGAACTAGAGAATTAATTACGCGCTAAACAAATTAATTATAAGTCCTCAATCAATGCCGACACAAGCGTAACCTCTTTCTCCTTACACCTTGGTATGAAAATAGATCAACCTGGCAGCAAAGACTTCCCACGTGCGTTTCTGACTCAAACCCAGCCTCGGAGCTGCCTCCCGGCTCTTGCGCTCACCTCTAGTGCCCTCCTGGTTATACAAATCAAAAAAAAGCTGAAACCCTCTAAAAATATATTCCAGGAAGGTTCCAGGAAAACAATAATAACATCCACGGGTCCCCTAGGTACAGGCAAAGCGCTCAGAAACAAGATCGAGTGCAACCTACAGACCGCAACCCCCATCACCCCCTGCTCTACAGACAGGGCATGCGGCTGTTTTTCTGGCAGAAAAGAGGAAAAAAAACCCCAACAACTCAGGAACTGACGGCTAGAGGGTCAGAACAGACCTCTGTAAAAAAAAGAGCAGAAAGACCAGAGAAATTGAGAGCCACAGCTAGGTAAAGAGGCTCGGCATCCCCAAGCGAAGCTCTGAGGACATGGCCCTTGCACAGCAATAAGAAAAGCTTAAAGGAAAGTTTTGCATTAACGTGGTTGAAAAGGGACCTGCAACAGTGAGCAAAAACCCCTTTGTTTACTGATTTTCTCCATGCTTGGACAATTTTTGCACCATCTTTATAAATAAAAAAGCTTATATAAAAAATTACCCTAATGCCACCAGTGATTTCTTCACAGCTAAATTAACTCATCATTTGCTGAACGTTGTAACCACGGGCTTCAGCAAAGGCTGAGTCCAGCACGTCCCTTCCCTCAAACACTGAGCCGTTAGCTGATAAACTGCAGAAGGGTTTATTTTGTGCTCCAACAAGCCAGCAGCAGCCTTAATTCTTCACACACTTTAGTCTTTTTTTAATCAGTGGCTCTTAGAAATCTGTGTATCCAGAATAGGAGCATTTCATTGCATTTTTATTGTAAAAAAACCCTAACACTACTGCTTATTTGAAGATTTGATTTGACATGATTCAAAGCAGATCTTGCAAATTAAATGCTCTCGAATTTGGACGGTCGAGGACCATTCAATGCCGATCATCTTTTAAACTGCTTGAGAGTGGAAAGTGCAGCTTGAATAAAACCTTGTGAGCTGCCTCTGCCAGCAACTTTGCATCGTCTTCCTGCAGAAATCCTGCTTTGCACCACCCCGTCGCTGTCTGCACCAACTCAGGGACCCACTGCCGAGGAGACACAGCAGCGACGGTGTAAAGCAGGAAGACAGGAGTTAGGTGTCCATCCCAGTGGCTTTCAGCCACCAGTAGGTTTACAGCCAACACTTTGAATAAAGAGAAAAGGCGTTATTTCTTACCGACAGCAGGGAATGGCACAAACCTCTGGATCAAGAGACGAGTGGCGGGGGTAAACTTGTTTGCTCTCTGAACCAGAACATTAAGGCCCACCTTTGAATAGAAAAAACAAAACAAAACAGGGAAGCAGAAACGTTTAGCTATAAGGAGCAGGGCAGATGCCACAGCTTGCAGACAGCAGCAGAGCTCTTCAGGGGGACAGACTGAGGTCTCTCCCCATGCAGAAGCATTTGAGAACCAAACCCCACACACACTGCAGGGTTTAGCTGCATTGGGTTCAATCCTTTATCCAACCAAGGGTTGAACCCAACCGTTGGGTTTAAATGGAGGGTTGAACCCAACTGTTGGGTTTAAATGGAGGGTTGAGCCCAACCGTTGGGTTTAAACCCTTTCCAGTCAAAAGACAGGCTAGAAACCACTGTAACGCTGTTCGGTCCTTCTGGAAATGCCCCTAGCTGCATTTTTACCCAGTTCATTGGCATTTTCCCCATCCAGCACGAAATCGTTAGGGCTGGGAGTCATCACCCAGCTAGGAAAAAGCCAAATATCAGTGGTGGTGGTTGGCCCAATACAAGTCATTCCTCCTCCCAAGGTCTGGGCAAACTACTCCACCCCACTCCATTGCAAACATTTGGGCTATAAAGGAGCCATTAATAGAAACAAGGAATAGCAGGCAGTTTATTATAACCGTGGATCATTTTTTTGTTGCCTCCTCCATCACTTGAATAATGCAGAGCTCTCCGCAGTTTTCCAGGGATCTAAGTCATTGCGTATGTTAATATAAACAGCACGGAGGAGAGTTGCTGCCTCGTCAGCCTCAGCGTGGTTGGATAGTAGTGATAGTCAGAGAATTTCCATCAAAATTTGTTTCAAGCAGAACTGGGGTTATTAATTAAACAAACCTATTCGCAAGGAATGACTTCTGTCTTCAAATTAGTCTCCCCTACAATATTTTCTCTTTTTCATCCAAAAAACCCCAAATGCGCAAACAAAACCCAACAGCCCCAAATTTAGGGAATTTTAGGCCGAAAATGGAAGTCTTTAGCAATGCCTGGCCAAAATGTTTTCAGCCAAAAATGCAGCAAAATTAAAAAAAAATTCAGCCAAAGCCAAAAACCTGCCAGCAAATAGTGATTTGGGGGCTTTAAAAAAAAAAAAAAAAAAAGAAAAGAAAAGAAAAGCATGGGAGAACATATTTTGCAAGCTGCTACATTATACATGCATCCGCACTGCATCTCGTCTTTTTGGAGGCTGAGAGGAAGATGTTGAGAAGCACAACTGCTGGGTAAGCCCTGCATAAGTAGAGTGCTGGTTTTCAAAACCCATGGAGTGTTTCCAGAGCCCCACGAGGCTTTCACCAAGACCCCAAGCAACAACCCTTCCTCCTCTCCTCGGCCACCGTGACTCTAGCACTGAGCCCAACCATGGTGGTTCTTCTTAGTCTGGACAAGAATGAGGGTTTTGTCTTAATCTTCTTCCCCCTCAAAAATGACTGAACGATTTTTTTTTTTTAACATTTTCCAAGTGCTGGGATGCATATTTGCAAAATCTGAATGCTTCCAGAAACTATAAAGCAGTCTAAAACAGGTGGCTTTAAGAGTAGAAGTAAGACAATCTTAAGCCTGGCTTTGCTGGTACTGCCCCATGGATTCGGGTATTTATAGCCTGGATACAGTTCATCTGTGTAGATGACAAATTTTGTTGGGTTTGCAGCCTCTGCTCGTAGGTTTAATGGAAGGATTTGACCATTAAGTGGAGGAGCAGCAGCTTTTGAAACAGAAAAGATGAGTCTGGGAGAGATACTGCTGTGAGGCTAGTGGTAATAAAAGCATTTTACTTTCAGATTCAATTTGGTGCTGCAGATGAACTCGCTCCTCCACTTACAGCAACCACCCCGCTGTGAATATGAAATTAAATGTTGCTATAGATTTAAATCCAATCTCCCAAATTCCCACCACGAGGACAAGATTTAGGAAACTAATGAGGGTTTGTTTTTTACAGTTTTGAAATTGCTTTAGCCAATCTGTGAACTCTTTCCCGCAGGTTATGAAGTGGGATGAGGGTAAACAGGTCAAGGAGAGCATCCAACAACGAGCAGGTACTCCTCAATCTCAGACCACCAAAAGGGCCATCAACAAGGAGAGCTTAATGAGTTTAATTCCTAGGGGCTGGCCAAAGAACACTGACTATCGAGGCAAAGTCATCACTAAGAAAACAACCGCAGGAGTATTATTATTATCATCACCGTGCCTACAGCCTGAGTCACAGATCTGGGATCTACAACACTGGCACTGTACAAACACGTAACAGAGAGTCAGGTGGGATTCATCACACCAAACGTGATAGAATCATAGAATCATTTAGGTTGGAAAAGACCTTTAAGATCATCGAGTCCAACCATTAACCTTGCACTGCCACGTCCACTACTAAATCATGTCCCTAAGCACCGCATCTACACGTCTTTTAAATACCTCCAGGGATGCTGACTCAAACGCTTCCCTGGGCAGCCTGTTCCAAGGCTTGACAACCCTTTCTGTGAAGAAAATTTTCCTAATATCCAATCTAAACCTCCCCTGGCACAACTTGAGGCTGCTTCCTCTTGTCCTACAGGCTCCCTTTGCAGCCCAGCGCAGAGAAATGAGCCTTTTTAAGGGTTTTTATTCTCCTCCCAAGACAGACATTTATGGGTGCTCATGTGAAATGTCCCCAACAGTGCCCATTCATTCCTGCTATCAAAGGAGTCCAAGGATGGAGCTCAGATGAAGATACCTACGCTGGTGATGTCTCAACTCAGGCAAGACAAGCGCTCCTCTTTGCAGCTGGGAGCTCTGGGCATGGATTTGCAGTTCTGGTTTCAGTGCAGAACTGGTTTCAGTGCAGAACTGGTTTGGGATATTCCTGCACTGTGACCCAGATTAGGGGACACATCCAGCTTTTTCAAATTACCTATTTTTGTGAGGTTTCTTTCTCCACAGCACTTCCTTGATCTGGCTGACAGAGCACCCCAACAAGCCGGGGGAAGCTTGGCGCGGGGGATACGCTACACCGCGACTGCTGCTAACATCCCACAACACGAAACCGGGGCTGAACGCTGTCAACAGGAGAGCAACCTTACTCAGGGCTCTACTACGCCTCTGCCCTTTCTCCCTCCCTCTTCCTCAAGTGCCAAGAATTCCTGCTATTTATTTTGCTACTGGTTTTGTCTTCAGCATCAACAACGTTATCCCAGCAGGACAGAGTTTGCAGCATTGCCGTACTTGAAGCCGTACCATCAGACACCATCACAGAGCGACCGTGTAGTAATAAACCAAGATTTCTGTTTCCCTTTCTTTTCCTTCTTGTCTCAAAAAGTTCTGACCTCATGTCCACCAAGACATGAATTTTAAAAGCACAGGAATTTTTGAAAAAATCCCTGCTTTTTTTTTTTTTTTCCTTTATGACTATTAAAATTTTTGAAGCCTGAGCGATGACTTTTGAATGCCTGAAGTTGGCAACGACCGAGCCATTTGACAAAGGTCTAACCCTACTCTTCTTAAACCAGTTCTAGAGCAGTAAACACAACAGCATTCAAGAAGTTATTTCACTTAATTTTGAGAGGGAATTTTTATAAAATGAAGGAATATTAGGAGTCCAGTCAGCAAGGTGGACATCGGTTGGTAGATGATGCCACCTAAACATCGCTGAGCAGCTCTCTAGATTTCAGTAACCACACTGGTGAGATCTCCACTGGTTTAAGGGATCCAACTTTTCCAGGTTCCAGTAGCCTTGGGACAACCCTGACCACAGCAGTTGGAGCTGGCTCCTCCAAGTGACTTAGTCAACTTGGAAGGAGGGACTGGCTCCAAAGCAGCTTATCCTTCAGCCCTCAAATCACCAGATTGCTGAATTAGAACACTAATTGGATCTGATGAGTCCCATACAACCAAACTGAAGAAAAGAGCATTAGGAAAAGGAAGGAAAAAAATCATTCATTAGGGCTGAGAGGTGAAGACGGAGGCAGAGAGATGGAAAACTGGGCTGTTTACCAACTGGAGCTCTACCAAGTCAAGGAGAACAGAATGGAGAAGTATTAGGGAAGGGAAAGCAATAACAATCTGAGTGGAAAAGCAAGTTAGAGAGGAGAAGGGTAAGGAAAGGAGGAAACTTGAGTCACACCCAAGATGACCGCAGAAGGGATGACCGCAGTAGCCCCACAGTTGGATGCTTCAATGGAAGAAAATGGTGTAGTCTTGAAAAAGAAGCAAGATTGCAGGAGAGGTATGAGCAGGAAAAGAGGGGATTAATGCTGATAATGAGACAAACTTGATTTGGCAGATGATGGAAAAAGGAGGACGGCGGGGGTCCATGCCCAAGAGAAGAGGTTGTTGTTTCAACATTGAGTTTTCCATGCGTCTGGATCCTGTACAGAGGCAACCCCACACCTGGCCGCTGTGGGGCCGGGCTGGGGTGGAAGGAAAGGGCACGGATAAGAACCAATTTGCTGGAAACAAAGACACACCAGTGAAACAAGACAGAAAACGCTGCAGAGAAGCACAAGGAGTTTGGAAGGCGGCAGTCGGCGAGGACCTGGCAGTTGCCATGTACTCCTGAGCCCAGAGGCAGGGTGATGGGCACCGGGTGCCTCCCCAGAGCACACAGTGTCTTTGCCTTTTCCCAAAACAGCTGCTACAGCTCCAATGATTTATGGGCTTGATGGAGGAATCGCTGGGCTGGGTTTCCAGTCTGAGTGGTCATACGACTCTCTTCTAGTCTCTTCTGGTATCTGGACTTGGTGTCTGTGAATCATTAGAAAAGAAGAGGTGCAGAAATGGGAGGTTTTGAGCACAGGTGTCCACATTTTAGAGCCGGGCACCACTTCATTTAAAAACTGTAAGCAGCAAACAGAAGTTTATCACCAGCTCCTCCATTCTACTGTGATTTTCCTCCTGCTCCTGGCTCCCCACAACGGTTCACCTCCGAGCAGTTGCCCGGCTGTGCTCCATCCCCTCCCATCCCTCGCCCTACTTTGTACCGACCTCCTCCAGCTTCTAAGTGTTTCTTTACTGCCCTAAGTGGTGGATAGTCCTGAGGGCAGTGGGTGGCCTCCCGCGCCGTCTCACAAGCTGATTACGGGCATCACACCAAATTCGCAGGCTGTCAATGCAGCCGCTCCACACGGCTCACAAACAATTATCAGGAAGAAGGAGCTGGGATTAGAAAAATCCACAGGGGCACCTCCACCTAGAGAGGAGAGCGAAAAATTGCATCCCTCTGTGTGTGTGTGCGCGAGTTAAGCGTGCAACGGGAGCGGGGAAGGAGGAACAACCCTTGGCCGGTGGCACTGCCGGCACGGGAAGGAGCAGGGTTGCTGCCCCGGAGCGCTGCGGGCGAGGATGCTCTCCTTGCCCCGAGTCGCACGTAGCTGAGACTGAAAATGTGGTCTAACAAGCTCCTGTCCTTCCTGAATATGGGGGGGAAAAAAAAAACAAAATCAAGATCCTGGTTTTTCACTGCTCATTAATTTTGTAAGTGTAATGAGCCAGCACAACCCTAATTCATCTAATTGAAGTCCTTAGATTCTCCTTCTAGCTTTGGTTAGACACCCTCAAGCACCGCCTGGCTTTATTTGAAAGGACAGACCTGTAAATGTAACTTATAACTCTCACTCCCCAGTGTATAAAAAAAATTTTTAAACCCGCTTATCGGAGCAAACGTATCCCTTGTAAATGGTACCAGCGATACAGTTCGCCAAGTTGTAGGAGTCAGGGCTGCAAGGGCAGGTGTTGCCAAAGCCGGCTGTGACACAACCTTTACAACGCTAATATTATATCTTAGGCTAATAATCTTAGGCTTGAACAGTCTTCACCTCTCAGCTTCCTTGGGAAAAGAAAAATAAGATCTTTCTGGCTGAAATCCTATGTGAGAATGTCTTGGGTTGTAAGGGATGTTTTCAAGCACATTTTGATTTTGCCAAATGCTAACTTTTCTGGGAGGGAAGTTCAGCTTGTTTAAAAATATCATTTTTGCAATGTCCGTTTGTCCAGAAGCAGCCTCTGCTTTAATCTGATCTCTCAGACCCACACAGGGCTTTGCTGATTAAACTTCTACACAACTTTTTTTTTTCTGATACAGCTAAATATAAAAATTATAACTCCTAAATTTTGTGTAACCTCTGTGCTCAACCAGTTCGACTGCGGCTAAGATTCCTGCACAAATTATAAACTATCAACCCCGTGGAAATACAACCAAAAATCTCAAAGACAAATTACAGTGTTTCAAGAATTCAGAAGCCCTGCAGAAACCCTACAGTAACTACAGGAGTCCCCAGAAAGCTATATTTTCTTGGAAATAACATCACCAAGGCTACTGTACAGAAGAAAGTTGCTCCAAGATGACTTACTAAGACACCTGCATCAGAGAGGAGTGATTTCCCACTGCGAGAGCAGGAATCTGAGTCCTAGAGCATCTAGGTTTGAGTTTCTGCTCTGAAAAGCTTCCTACATTGGTCCCGACACCAAGTCACGTAGCTTCTGTCTCTGTTTCCCAACCGTGCAGCAGAGCTGAGAATGAAGCCCAACCTCCCAGGGACACCCCAAAGATCTGCAGGGGCTCCATTACAGCGTGCTGGAGGCTGCTGCGTCACATACGTTACACCATAGCGAGAGCTCTGCCCTTTGCTCCTGTCCAAGTGATCTAATTGCATTTAACTTCAGCAGATTGTTGCTGGTTTCTTTTTTGAACCCCTGTTGTGGGCTTGTGGAGGCACCAGCCTTCGGTGGGCAGGTAGGCAGGGGCGGCTGGAGGGACTAACCTCCACCTTGGCTCTGCTGGTTGCAACCGCAGATTCACCTAAGCCATCTTTTTCTTTGCCCAAAGCCAAGAAGAACTCGCACACTCCATTTCTGCACAACCGCTGTCGGGACAAGAGGGGTGACAAGCAGCTGAAGGGAGGCAACATCTCCAACTGCTGCAGCAGTTCGCTGGATCAAACTGTGTCCAAACCCACAAACCAAGATTAAGAGTATCAGGGGTCCTAAAACTGACTTATACAAAACTCTATACTAGCAGGAATGCTTTTTTTCCCTTACATTTTTCCAGGGAAAAAAGGTATCATGGGATACCTCAGCAAACCAGATTAGGTCATTAAAACTGTCTTGTTTCTCTCCAATTTTAGCCTAGTTTGTTTTTATACATATTCAAGTTTAACTCCGTATACTTCCCCAGTTTGTGAAAGCACCAGGTGCACACCATACAGTAAGCCAGAGCATCACTAAACCATACTGGAACTGGTTCCCTACCTCCACTGGCTTGTCCGGAGTCATGATTTAGGGTCAGGAAGCACGGAGGCACTTTTAAAATGAAAAGACCTGGATCTGCCTGTGAAGAGATGCTTTAAACACCCTCCTGTACACTGCGACCAGCAGTGACTCCAAGGTGAGTCATTAGAAGCTGACAGCACCAAAGTTATTAATGGCATTAATCACCTGATTGTTTTAACCCAGGGTTACCCAGTAAGGTAAGCCAAAAGGGAAGATTCAAGTCCTGGGCAGGTACATTTTAAGTGTATAGATCACTACAAAATATACAGCCCGGCTGGCAGTCATGGTTACCTGACATTGCATCTCTATCTTTTACACAAAAGAAGACAAAACACCTACTTTTGTCAGAATTTAGCTCAGGTTGCTAAGTGAGAACAACGTATTTATTTGCCTCTGTACTGACAAGACCATAAATCCCAAACTTGCACTTTATAAAAGCCTTCAAGCCCCAGTGTATTTGAAAGGGGAAGGAGGGAGCCTGGTTACTTTATTAATTGGGGAAAACCCCACCGTCCCTCCACTTAAGAAGTGCCTGATCTCAAAAACACATGTTTTTGCTTCCCCTTTCCTCGGGAGAAAATCGAACCCCTTTCATGAGGGGGAAGCTCAGTGCCTCATGCCTAGGCAGTCACGACAGACATTCCCTGCTTAAGTCACGCATACCTATATATGTAAAACACACTCTGTGCCTGCCAGGCTTGCTGCGGTCTAACTAGAGCCCATCCTGTCAACAGGGGAGGACAACGCCAGCAGTACCGATGTACGTGGCACCTCCGGGGTACACGGAGTGGACAACAGATGGACAACGAGCTAATGACCTGGGCACCAAACTGAGCGAGACGTCAGATACCTGGCCAAATATACTGGCAGAAGAGAGAAACCCCTTGGAGAGTCTGCACGGGGTCTTCAGCATCACAAGGAGCAAGATTCGGAGCCGGTCTTGGCAGAACATGGAGCCATGATTGTGGAAATTAAAAACCTGATGTATAAAGCTCTGATCCAGACTACGGAAACCAACGGCAATAACACCACTGCTGTGAAATGCTTCAAGGAGGACGGATGGAGAAACCCAACGACTCCCCACCACGGGCTCCAGGTGAGACAACCCCTGGGCTAACACCACCGGTCTCCAGTCTGCTGGGCTCAGCACCAGTGACAACCCAGAAACCAGAGAGCGTCTGCTCACAGTCCTTGCCTGGATCTGGTTTAATCTGCAGGTATTTAATTGCAGCCGCAAGAATCACTTCTGACCTCAAACCGAAGTTACAATCTAAGACCATAGTACTGAAGAGCTGAATCAGATGCAAAAGGGATCAGCAATACAGTAAAATCGAGTTTGGATCTGAAACTAAGAAACTTCCTTATAAAATACGTATAAAACAGTTATTAACAATAAAATTGGTTTTGATTACATAGCTTTTTTAACCTTTTAAAAGCGTGGCAAAATTAGCAGAGAGCAAGAGCATGTGTGTGTGCGTCTGCTGAAAAGGGTTTCTGTATAATTACAAGCCCTCCGATCAGTATAGCTCTTGGCACTAGAATATTTTGTGGGGACAAAAAAAAAAAAAACATTTAAAATATGCTTGGTCTTTCTCAAGTCTTTTTACTACTCTCTGCCTTTGTTTGCCTTGCTTAGGAAAACCAGCTGGTATTAATTGCGCTTCATACACCACCATCATGAACAGCAGCCAGATATCAGAAAACAAGGCCTAATCACAGGAATCTGCTCAATTGTTTTAAAAAAACCCAAAAAACAATTACCGTTCAGTGTTCGGAAAAGCAGTAAAACGAGAGCAATCAAAAGAAAAGGCAGGAAGGAGGCTGGTGTATGGAGAATGTGATAAAAATAAACTACAATCACAGAAGGAGAAACAGAAATCTAGGTTACTTAACGGTAATCAGACTCCTCTAAACATATTGTCTGCCGCAAGCGAAGCTTGGAGATGTCGCCCGCTCGTGCGGAGCGGGTAGCCCAGGTCTTGGCACGTGCCTGGTGGCAGAGACAGTGCAGAAGAGTCACGTAAGAAGTTAGAGATGGAAGAGATCTGTTATCTCAGCCTTTTCACCTTTTTTCTTGCACTCAGTCTTAAAACTATCCCTTCTGATGTCTTTGCTAGCCTTACTTCAAGTGGTGGCTTCACCTGAGTACTGCAGGGGAGAAGACATAAAATTCTGGACCTGGCATAGCCTTCCGTGCCTGAAGCTATGCTGTGAATTGTGTTGAGCTGGGAGTAGGTGGGAAAAAAAAGAATTTTGGGGAAAAAATATTGAAATACTGAAAAATATTGAAAAAAAGAATATTGATTCCTCAAAAAACTCATCCTGAAGGGCTGCAAATCAGGAGTCCCAGATGTAGCACTGGACCTAAGAAAGAAGCGTTGCCGCTCTCTGACAGCAATTCCTCTCTCTCTAAAATGGGAAAAGAATCAGATTATTTGCAAAGATTTGCTAAGACTTCTAGTTTAATTGCAAGCGTAAAGCCAAAATCTGCTCTTCTGTATGCGTGAGAAAGCAATTTTTTTGTCCCTCTCGTTAGATAAAGACACAGAAGGTGAAGACGATGGGAAGCACAATCACAAGTCAACTGATTTGTCATTTCGTGAGCCTTCTTCCCGCGTCTCTTGCCAACTGCAAACATGGAAGGGGCTCGCTTTAATTAATACCGGGTCTCAGCAGACCACTGGAGGCAGTGGCACTTGTTTTCAGGTCATCTGGTCCTAATAGGTTCACACTGGGAGGTGATTTGTTGCTAACTGACAGCAGAGATCAGTTAATGAGGGCTGAGGCCTTACAATCCATCGTAATGAACCTCAGGGCTATTTCTACATTATTTGTCATCATCATTTAAAAAAAAAAAAAAAAAAAAAGATCGAGGAGATGCTGGTTATTAATCCAGATATTTACAATATAAAAATCACTCCCTGCTCTGCAGGATTTTCCCTGAGCTGCTCTGCGTCGGGAGTTGAGCACGCAATAAGCGGTGCTAAGGATTATCAGGGCACAAGCTATTCTGCGGTAACGCACACATCGGTAGTGTCCCCAACGGCTCGTCTACACGGGGACATCGGTGCACAGCGACTTCCTCTCATTTTCGCACACGCTACGTGCCATAGCACGTTCCACTTTGGAAGCAGACCTCCTTCCAACATCGGGAAGGAGAAAGCATCCATGAAGGCTGCCGCCTTTCCTTGCTCCCCCAACTACATTGATGGATCTAAGCAAAGCTCCTGCCTCCCCGTAACAATATTCTGACTCTCAGAGCACCGGAGCTACAAACCCACTGCTGTTACGGAGCTCATGGTACTCTTCGCACACGCTAAGGGCATCCCAGTGGAAGCCCAGTCTGGTGGGGCCATCGTGGCACTTACACAAGAAAGCAGCAACACCCTCTCGGCATCTGCACCACTGAAGGAAGATTTCCTCTTGCATAAGCTTGAAATGCTCTAACTACAAAATACCGTGGCATCATCTTTCCTCGTGGTGCTTTTAAAACTGTCCCTGCAATGGCCAGCCAAGGTGTGCAAGATAACCAGGCACCGGGGCTGCTGCTAGAGATGCGCCTACAAATTATGTGGACAGATAAATCCCAGCATCGTTTCAGTTTCTGCATTTATTCAAAGCTTGTTGCTCTGCACAGACCACCAGCTCCCTCACCACCAGGGAGCAAACGGTACAGCTGGAGGTGCAAACCACCACGGGACGAAGAGCTGACCTACCATCAGCAGACTGATGAGCCACCCACGTGTCACCAGCGGTGACAGCCACCCTGCAGTAACAGCAGGCCACTGCTGGTTTGCTGTAATTTCTTTTATCTACAAGTCTTGGTGTAGTTTTTCACGCTGCTTCAGAAAAAGAATGTTTCTCACAGCACCACTGATGGTCACTTCTGCACTCTGAACCTATCCTTCTGCTTCAGCTCCTTTGCAGTCAGCCTAGGAGAAACCAGTGATTTTAAAGACCTACATCAGGTGTCCCAACATGGACATCTCCGCTCGCCGCCCAAGTGGTTTCCTTACCAAAGCCTGTCAGCTTCTCAGGGTGACAAAACTCTGCCAACATCACTTCTCCGAGTCTCCTGCCCTCTATCTGCCCCTGTTGCCAAAATGGAGAGGAGCATTAATGCCAACAACGCGGAACCAGTCATCATCCCTCTGCTGCAGCTGCGCTGGAGGTTGGAAGGCAGGTTGTGAGCGGCAGCAGCACATCAAGCTGGAGAGCTTTGCTTTACTAATTCACAAGGTGGAAAAAATTCTGAACTAAGGACTGAGGAGGACAGTCCAGCTCTTCCATATTACACTGGGAAACAGCGGACAGAGAACGGCTGCTAACCGAAGTGTTGAGGTTGGTGGGATGGGGACTCAGATTGTACTTCAGCTGCAAAAGCGTGGAGCTGGTGGGGACACATCGTCATGGGGTTATGAAGCGTGGGAGCTCACACCCATGCAAGGCTGGTCTGTGCACAGTCTGGGTTAATTCTGCAGCGAGGGGCTAATACAGGTGACACAGAGGAGCAGTACGGCAACCAGCGAGCAAGCCGAGCCAGTAATATGGAAAACTATCAAGCAGAAGCATATCCAATAAAATGGAGAGTTTCCACTCAAAACTACAAGGCACTTCACCAATTCTATGCCCTTGGCTACCACTGGCGCGAAGCTGTCTGGCAGCTGCAGGAGAACACAGAGATAGGCTTTGGGCAGACTTTCTGCTGTCCACTGTGGACACAATGTGCCAAACTGCTCACTGCCAGCTCCCAGCCAGGAGCTCCTGCCTCCACCGTTCTCCTAACAATCCGCAGCCTGCTCTAGACAAACATTTTACCTTGTAAAGAAATCTAAACAAGCCCATGCAGCTTTTTCTCCAAAGGTGAATCGGGGAACCTGGGTACAGACGGTGCGGTGAGCAGGCTGGGGGCTGACCTCCTCCCATGGCACAGTCTGTTTGCAGAAAAAATGCCTGGAAAAGGATGTCTGTGGCTTGAGAAAAAGGAAAAAAGGCTTGGCCAGAGGAAAAAAATACAAACTGCTGTAGGATTTTTAATGTCCCAGCAGAAAAGGCACAACTATACGTTTCAGAGGCTTATTTGAAAACCCAATGTAAGAAATAACTTCCATAAGTTGCTCCTTGAAAAATGTACCTGCTTCCTTGGGAATTAGCTGCCCCTGCTAAAGATGTCAACTTGGGCTTCTGGGGAATCTGGGTATTAAAAGTCTGACGACTGCACTACAAGACCACCCATGTTAAAAGCTCCTCTCTTACAGATCACTTCAGATACGAGTTGAACGCCGTTTCCAGGTGAAAGATATCATTTCGAGCACCGTGGTTCTCTCAATTCAAGGTGCTGACCCATCAGGAGAATATCTCCAAAAGCCTGCCTCTGTTCAGCACGGCAGCTCTCACACTATCACTCTGCAGCCTCAAAGTCACTCTTTTAACTTGGACTAGGCTAATTCACCAGGAGTTAATGCACGTGTGGATAATCTGAGTTCACCCAGCAGCAAAGCCACGGTGCAGAGACCCAGGCAGCACACGGTGCAGGACGTGCTGGAAGCCGTCAGCGGTAGAAGTCTCCTTCTGTTGAAAAGTTTGGGCATGCATGGTCAGAGACACCTCATGGTTAAAATATTTTCTGGTTATGTAGACTGAATTCTGTCAATTAAAAGATAAACATGCTTGGCAATTCAAACAAACATCTCAAAAGCACTGCAGTACTACTGCAAGGGAGCAGTTACTTAGTAATGAAATATATAGATATAAAGCGTTACCCACTGCTATTGAGACAGCACTTATGACAGCTCCCAAGTAGCCCTGGATGAACTTGGATGTCGGAGAAGGCTTTGGAAAGAAAAACAAAACATATTTTCAATAAACAAACTTCTGGTTATTAAAATGTAACCAAGCTTTGTTTGTTTTGTTTTCGTTTTATTTGTTTTAAACCAGAGACAGGTTTAATTTTGTCATATTGTTCTGTGACACATGGTCTGTCATCTAGCAGCGGCAAAAGCAAGGAAAATTGTAGCCCAATGAACGAGGTTAAAGGGAATGGAAAATTAATTGGCATTAAAATTATAATAATAGCAGCTTAAAGGAAGTATGTGAATGAAATTCAGCAAATGGTACAAAATTAGCATTCTTATACACTAGTGATGAACCCCAAACTCTCCACATTAAATATTTGTCTTTGAAATGTTATCTCAATGAGCTGGATGGTTTCCAGCTCAGCTTCCCGTCTTGAGCTTCCCACATCCCGACATGGGATGAATGAAGGCCGAAGCGATGGAAGAGAGCAGGAACAGCCCCACCACTTCCCAGCACCACTGCTGGTAGCACATATAAAAGTCCTCGGGAGACGGCAGCGTGATCATGGAGCCACCTCCTGCTATCCAAAATCCCAGATACCATTTTGCTTTGTGCTCATTTACATATCAAATTAAACCATTTCATACCAGTTAGAACTATATACCAGTTCAGCTCAAAGGCACTGAGTGTTACTTATGTGCCTCGAGTGATTTCAAGATCCTCATGCCATTTGCAGCTGAGGTTTAAAATGGAAGTCTACACAGGAGAATGGCCAATCTATAAATTCATCACAGTGCCGACTCCGGAGTTTCTATTAACAGCGAAGAGACAAGACTTATGTTTCCATGTCAAAACAGACCTAACGTGCTGCATGCGCCGCATATGTTGGGTCTCCTCACCTTTGTCGCGTTGCGGTTTGCATAGTTGACGCAGGCATTGTGGCTCTGATTCAACCACTAAAGAGGAAACAAAAAGAGACAGGCATAAACATAACTTCACAAAAATTAAAAAAAATCCATAAATGTGGGAGTGCTGTGGGAAAGCTCACCTCCCTTTGGACCTGCTCACAACTTGCCACCTCTTTTCAAAGGCTCATGCGTGTCCTACATCTGATTTAACGCCCTTCCAAGTGGGGGACAGAAGTCCCAAGGCACCCAGAGGGCAGCTCTGCTTCCCTGTACGCTTGACGTGCAACTCTTCTCCTGGCCCAAACCACTTCCACCTCGGTGCTAATGGTCTTTATTTTCATCAGCACCAAATCCATGCTGCTGTTAAGACATAGCCCAGCGGCCATTTCATCAGTCACTTATTAAGCTCCCTGGTTCTCAAAGAGGGTCATAGGAGGCTTCAGCTGAGGAACAGGAGATGAGCAGAGGTACCATCTTAAGGATACGGATGCCGCTAAACTGGTATTTCTGTCCACAACTTTCTGGAGCAGGATTTGTCACCAAAGCAGCGTGGCAGCCGCTGGGGATGAGTAGCACCACACTCCTGAAGGGGTTTTGCCCACAGCAACTGCTGGCAATGTAAAGAAAAGTATAGTCTTCATCCCCAAAACACTATGTTCCCAGTTCAGAGCATGTCAGAACTGGAGTCCTCTCCAGCTGTGGCCAGAACTAAGATGGAGGAGGAGGAATGAAGTGAGGGTGAGGAGAGAGAGTGAAACGAGGCACTAAAACACGGGGATCAGCCCAGTCATTGCCGAGTTCATGGCCCAAGAGCACGCTTTTCCTGCTGAACAGCTCTCTAACCTGGAACTTTGGACCAAGCAAACCTTCCTTTTTTGTTTTCTTTAAATAATAATTTTTTTAAAAAATTACAAAGTCAGCTTGCCAATATGTGCTGGAAATCTGCCTCAGTTTTCCAGATGCAGCTTTTTTTTTTTTAACCCCCACAGCTCATATCTACATTAGCAGGTCCATAGGACCAGGCTAGTGCTAACCTGAGACATGTACATTTTGGGCATCAGCAACAACTGCTTCACTGTACAAGCCTGCTCCTATAGGACCCGGTGTTTGTTAATGCAGTAATATGCATCGTCCCTAAATCCTATGCTATTTACCCGGATAAATCTCCTTTTAAGAGAGATGTAGACATACTGCTCAGATATTGTCCTTAAGCTAGAGTTCAAGCTGTCTCTAGGTTGAAGACATCCCCACTACCCGTTTCTTGACTCCATTGTCTTCCCAGGACACCCTCCTGGGCTTTTTGGGTGATGCCTCTCTAGGTTGCTACTCCTCCTACTTGCATCTTCCAGAAATGGGTGACCCACATGCCCATCATGGTGGAGGGAAGAGTTTGAGAACCACTCGTCAAGCAGCAGTGGCTCAGACAGGCTACGACTTCCTCCTTGAGTGGGCTCATTTTGATTCTGCGTTTGAAATATTCTTTCTAGTTTTAAAAGGGTTATTCCATCCTTTTAAAGCCAAAAGTTTCTCCCAGCTACGCCGTGATGGTGGGAATAGGAGCTCCTCATGTAAGCCATTTACAAGGCACCCAGCCCAAGCCAGCTACCTGGGCTGGCTCGCTCCTCACTCACGCAAGAGTAACTTCTCCAAAAGCCAACTCTTTCCATCGTAGATGTCTAAAAACAGGTGAGGCAAGTTGCCTTCAAAAACATGAATGAGTCTAGATGTCTCCAGCCACTATCCCACTCCCAGCAGGTAAAGCCACATGGCACAACTTATAGCTAGATACACCAAACCACAAGGTACTGGCACGTACCAATGTATTCTCAATTCTGCAGTCTTTCTAACACACTAGGCAGATCCCATTCTGCTTTGATATTTCTTAACCGCATAATTTTCTATCATCACTTACACTGTAGACAATAAAAAGACATTTGCAACTAAAAATAAGTCTGAAAGTAACTTGTTTTTGCATTTCAGTTAGTGCTGAAATTATACTTAAGTGGGGTGTTTACTATGGATAAAACTCATTCACGTGCACGCTTCCTCCCCTTACTCTTAATTCCCAGAATTTTAATGGGAAATAACACCAACGCCTCCCTACAGACACACTTTTTTCCCCCAAACCCCCTGCAGCACACTGAACGCAGAGGTTCTTGCCTTTGCAACGCACAGCTATTCACAAAATTCCTCGGCATGGAGCCTCCCGCAGCCTCCAGCCCTGCACACACGTTGCACTTCCAACGGGAATTCACCAAGGAAGATCCCAACTACTTGACAGGGTGTCTTTGAAACAGCAGACAAAGGGCCTACATTTTCATGGAAGTACACACCATGCAATCATTTACACCTGTACAAAATGGGTCCAAAAAGCTGATTTTGAGATCCCGGGCTATTTTGCATCTCCCTTGCAATGGCATAAATTGCTGGGTGCCGGAAAGCGGACCCAATAGTTTGCTTACAGCCCGTTCCAGACCTACCAAACCTTTCCCTGATTATATCCAGCCACATCATCTCCCCATGAACTAAAGCACTGCCAGCGCAGAAAAGCCATGTGCATCAGTTTGTCCCCTAGACACCAGTCAACGGCTGCTTTCCCTTCCGTCATGTTCTCCACCCGTTCAGTGCACGGTGGCAGACGAGTGTTACCTGCCAAAAAACAGTGGATGCCAGCGTCTGGTTGGGCAAGAGAAGACCAACAACCTGCAAGAGAAGAGATTTTTCTCATTAGCAAGTGCATGGTTGGTTTGCTCTCAGTGCTTTTCTAGGCACGCAAACAGCAAGCTTCTTTCTAATGACTTGAATAAGTTACCTTCATTTATGGCTTTATTTCATTATAGTTACTGAACTTCCTTCAGCCTATTGTCTCTCAATTTTCCAGCGGTGAAACTGGGTAATGTAGCTGCCTGTGAAAGCTTTACATCTTTAATTATTGCTTGCAACACACCTTGAAAAAAGTCTGGCCGCAGATACTGTCCAAAAATTAGTTCATTAAAATATAATCAATTCTTTAACCCAGGTATTTCTGGAGAAATACACAAATATTGCATGAATGCAAGAGTTCAAAGTTCTTACTATTGGCAGTGAAGAGGGGTTTTCTTATTTTTCTTTGGCACATTCGCTGTTTTAAGCACAAGAAATAAATCCGATTTGAACATCTGAAGACAGGAGTGCCACCTGGAAGCACATGTGCTCCTGTTTAGGAGCCTGAAGTTTGTTTTAAGAGAAGGGAATTGTTGATGTGTCATATTTGGAGCTGCGAAAACTCCTGCTTGGGTTACGAGCTCAGGTTGATGATCGCCGTCTCCCAGAAGCTTACAGCACATCTGGCCAGGTGCTGCCTGCTGCTGCGTGAACGCGAGATGCCACAGGCTTTGCAAGGTCACCCATCGCAGCACCCAAGGCCACAAATGCGTACGTGGCCTATACAGTCCTGAGAGCATCCTTGGGACGTCTCAATACACCTCATAGGCAAACCCTCTGCAATTCTTTAAAGGCTCCATCTCTTACAGAAAATGTAGCACTGCCAGACTCCTTCCTACCTTGTTTTATGGTCAACTTTCCTCTTAAAGCATAAGAAGTTGAAGAAGAGGAAAGGGATGCAAAGCAAGGGGACTCTTGACAATAAACCCAACAAACACGGACAGGAGGATGAGTTCTTGGGTAAGAAACAGGTAAGATGAGATACTTCCTAACATCATTGCCCTTTTCTCCCATCCTGCACCTTAAATGTCTGATAGTTTCTGAAGAAGATGGGCTTCTTGTTGCAAAATCACACTTGCATCTTTCTTAAGAGTATAAAGACTGAACAACTCCTTTTAATTCCAAATACATTTATTTTCAGGACACTCATGTGAACTGAAACGTCTTCGAGGCATCTGGGCAAGAAGGCTGTGAGTTCACTCCCACACTCAGACCGTCTTCTGCACCATTTTCTTTAAGTTTATCCCTACAGAAGCTGAGAAGAAAGAAAACTTCCCTGTCATAGCACGGAGAGCCTGCCGCACGGAGGGCTAAGCTAAAGCCATCTCCACACATCTGCAGCGGCATCAGTTGAAGAGGAGGCAACTCTACGCTTAAGGACGTAAGAGAGAAATAACAACAAACAAAAGGGTAATAGGGTTGGGAGGCCTGATTTCATTTATTTTTCATTCCTTTCTCCTCCTCCTCCTCCAGCTTTTCCTCCTACAGCCTTTCGTGAAGTTACAGCTACTTTGTACGCTGGCCGAGCGCCAATCTGTGCAATTTACACTAATTTACCGCTTCCATTCAATATGCGGATCTTGTCATTAATTACTCCGTTGCCGGTCTTAGCCAAACGAATTCAACAGGCGATGAACCCTCTCAACCCAGGACTGACTTACGCCCCTGAAGCCAGCGGGTTAATGAGGCTCCGGAGGAGAGGGAAGTCTGCAGGCAGCTACTTACATTATCAGCTGAAGCTGAGCGCCGTGAAAAATAAAAGAGGAAAATAAATAAATAAAAAAGAGCACCCAAAATCTGTATGACTGAAAGAGGCACGTTTAAATGCAAACTCTCCATATGTGCAAGAGTCTGTCAAGAAATGTACAGTTTCACTTTTAATTACTGTCAGGGGAAAAAATAACTAAAAAGGAAAACAAAATAAAAAAAGCTTCTAAACACTAGAAAAGTACCAGCTACAAAAATTAATTGCCTATCAGGTGTGAACAGCCCTTCGTGGCCCCAAAGCCAGGGCTAAAGCTGCCGCTCGGACATCTGTCGGCTCTGAGCAGCCCTGCGGTGTGTTTGCATTACGAGCTCTCCTCTTGCAAGCCCCAAGTCCTGCCTTGTGTGTCAGCAAGAGTCATCTGCAACACACGTGTCTTCTCTACACTCTTCAAAACCTCAACAAGACCCCCCATTTTTAAATGGCTCAGGAAAATAAGGTGTTTAAAGCTGTGGGTGGCAGCTGGGAACAGCAGCGCGGCTTCTACTCCATCCTCAGTGCCCGAGTCTTGGACTGAATTTCTTAAATGCAGATAAATCTTCTTCCTTGGAGCCTTTCATCCCTGGGATGAAACACAAACCCAGGGTAAAAAGCTACAGTCCAGCAGCCGCCCGGCACATCTCGCCCCTAGAGCAAAGGGAGATAATGCGAGCAGCTGGAATTGCTCCCTCCTGGACTGAAATCTAGGTGGGCAAACGCAAACTCTCCCTACACTTACATATACTCCATCCTCTTCCCACTCTGCCACTGCAACCGATTCTGGGGTCAAACCACAAATCTGAGCATGGAAAAGACGGAGGCTAAAAAGAAAAGCAAACAATTGCAACTCGGGGAAAGAATAAACAGTCGCAGGATTTGGTTGTGTCAAGGGAGTAGCTGCTTCGGCCAGAAAAGAAACGATTATTTTCAGCAAGACCTTAATCTCTTTCACAATGAGCTAAACCATACTGAATTATTTTGCATTAGCTATAGGGGAAAAAAACCAAACCCAACATGTATATAGGCAGCATCGTGTATTGACTGATAGGCAGTAAACCTGTTAAATCATAATCTGATCACGTTTCTGCTGGAATCTATGTGGGTTGTTTGACCCCCGAACACCGGGACAATTGGCGCGGGTGCCATGGCACGCCGGCACGGCTTTGCGGGCAAGGACAGCCACGCTCGCTCAGCCAGAGCCCACCGCAGGCACATTAAGTCTCTCTTGAGGAAATCCCATCCCCCTATGTGAAATGCAAGACTCAAACTGTTTTTATGCTAGAGCAGGCTGCCAATTTTGTCACTAAATTTCACAGATCGATTGGCATAAATGTTACATTTTAATTTTAACATTTGAAACGTTTGGGTTTTTTTTTTTTTTTTTTTTTTTTAAATGACAAGAGGTTCCAGTTTATCCTTTACAGCTAGTGAAATTGGGCTCATCTGACAGCTCTCGGCTCCTCTGACAGCTCTGGATTTGGGCCGATTTCATTGTCAATTTGATCGTTAACTCATTTTTGTTTAACCTTTTCTTTTAAAATGCCCCATACAAAGTTACCACCAGACCCTTATGCATGACAACAAATAGTAACAGCGCGATGATTTCTGCTTTTAGGTGCTAGCAGCCCCGCTATCGCCGTTTGGGAAAGGATTGTTACCTTTAAGCAAGTACTATGCCACAGTCCACCGGGTTTAGGAAGATTAAATTTAGCAAATTTTGCTCCTTCAACCATTTTAATATGCGTGATCTAATAAGCTGAGCCAAGAGCTGGTGGCTAGGAGGACCAACTACCTTCTGGCATCAACTTTGGGTGATTTGGGGCAAAACTGTGTGCCTCAGTTTCCTCATATATAAAATGGGGTTAATTAATTGTTCCTGTTCCTGAAGATGAGATGAGTTTTCAGCATTAGGGAGACAGGCAGAATTATCTCCCTTCTGGCTTTCGCTATCGAGAGCACCCAAATGCTTACAAATTTCACAATAACAAGTACAAACTAAAAACGCCCTTAGCAATAACCCCACGGAAAGCACTCGCCGTTTTAATTAATCAAGACGAGAGCGCACGACACCGGCCTCGCCGTGCTGTAGCTCGTCACGTTCAGGAAGCGACTTGTAAAACATGCAAATGAAAAAAAAAAAGTGTCCAAAGATGAAATCCGAGAGTTGCAGAAGTTGCATTTTGCAGGCAATGAGCTCATCTTGGTCTTCCCTTTCCAGAAGGGAAAGATAAAGCTGAAGACATTGTAGGGGGCTGGGCAAATGACTTAAATAGATAAATAAGCTCAAGCACAGTGTCCACAGGGCAGGTTTTACAGGAAGAAGCCCTTGCTAACGTGCGATGGAAAAGGTGGGAACCCTGTGTGAACGTGTCGCGAGGAGGTAAGGTGGAATTTGGAGAACTGTTTGCGAGTGCTAAAAAATGCATTTCTTGGTACTCGCAAACAAAATGGGGAGAGATGTTAAAATACTTACGATGGGTGTTCCAAAGGGAATGTAACCTATTAAAAAAGAAAAGAAGAGATTCATGCATTTTAATACACAGTTTTGGGATGGAAAAAAAAATCACATCTAAGACATCTACCAGTTTAGGGTAGAAGCCACACCAGGCATGACGGGCTGCACGCACTTCCACCAGCTCCGTACCACCACAGGGACATCTGTGGACCTACATCTGATAAAAAAAACACCAACTAGAGTAGCCTCCTGATTTTTGCCCAATCTCCTTCCCACCCTCTATTTGCTTTTCTTGGGTTGCAGTCTAAGAGTTTCCCTAAAACTTACAACATCTAGATCCTAAAGTTTACTTCAGTAAATCCAGACTGTGCCAGTAAGTGCTATTACTTCAGAAGGCATCGTGTTGTTGAGCTGGGCTAGGCAGCCAGCAAAAAACTCGGATCAGCGAAGAGGTGACAGCTCAGACCAGGAGCTGTTCGGTCCGGACCAGGAGGAGCTGGATGATGCTAACTGAGCTGACCTAGTGGCTTGCCGCCACGGAAAGGGGGAGATCCTGCCCCCCTTCCCAAGCTCAGTCACGCAATCTGTTCCCTCCCTCGTGCCAGCTCTGTTGCTCATCAGACCCTCCCACAACCCAGGAGAAAACTCTCCAGCTTTCTGTGCCCCTTCCCCTCTTGTTGAGCCTGGTCCCACCACGATAGCATGCTGAAGACGCTCATGAAGCCATCTAACAAGCTGCAGAGCCCACGGCAGGTAAGGAACAGGACTATGACACCATAGGTGGGACCCCTCTTTTTCACCATCTGCTTTATCAACCTCTCCGCTAGTGATTTTATACCAGGAGAGCTCATTTATTTCTACGTCAGTAGAAAAAAGGAACAGGGTATAAGCTGAAGAAAGTATATTTGCATCTCGAAGGAGAGAGGGAATATTTTAATCATAGGTGTAAGTTAAAGCTCTCTATATTAGAGATAAGCCTTTACCCCAAATCTTACTGAGCACCACAAAAATCAAATCTTCACATTTTTCCCCTGCTTAAGTCTGCCAATTTTTGTGCTAATTATAATTCATCTCTATGACTTCCACTAGAAGGTCTTAGAGCATTTTACCAATATTACTGAATTAAACCTCATGGATCCAATTTACAGTCAGAAAGGGCAAAGAGCTGAGAGGAAGAAAAATTAAAAAAAAAAAAAAAAAAATACAGAAATAGACAGCAAAGCAGTGTGTCCTGGCTTTTTTCCCCATCACTTCACCCTCAACATCATTCTTCTTCAAAGAACTGGAGAACAAAACCCACCGACCCTGTTAATTTTCCCCTGTGCCCAATATTCAGGTGAAGATATTCCCCCCAAAAATACAGAAAAGGTCTTAGTTATTTAAATAGGTCTTTTGGGAAAGGACCAAGGCTGCAGTTGCATCCTCAAGAGAGCTATTCAACCCACAGCAGAGGTAGCTGTGGACCTGTGCATGGCAAAGGGACACCCCAAAATGGGAAGGAAGAGGTGACAATTTAATAATTAAGCAGCCCGGTTAGGCCATGGACAAGCTGATCCTTCTTGGGCTCCCAATGCCGTGGCTATTAGGTACCACTGCAAATGGAAAAACAGGGCTCATCCTGTTCTCTCCTGGAGAGTAAAACCCTAAGATGCTCGTTGGGCATCAAGCTTTGCTCTTTACTACAAAATTAAAATGCCCATTATAGTGATGGATACCTCAAAAATGCCCAAAAAGACATTAGCTTGAGTCCACGTTAAAATATCTGAAGGAAAGGAGAATATTAAGCACTAGATCTCACATAGGCTTTAGGATCCTAATTCTCCCTGATTGCAAAGGGATTTAGGCATTTGAATTCCCTTCTGATCTTGGTCTCAATGTTGACAAGATGCAATTCAAAAACAGGAGGGGGGAAAAAAAAAATTAGTACAAATTCCCAGTAAAATGAATGAGTGTCTGATCCGGACATACTATACCTGACATTCGGAAAGGCATGAAGATGGTCTCGTTTGTATCGGGATGGATGATGGCCTGTAAAACAGTCAGCAAACAGACACGGTGAAGGCACAGCAACAGTTGGCAAGGCGCAGCGAAGCCGGCGCGAAGCCTCTACAATAGCACCTTCAACCCCAGAGCGCCGGGGGACTTCATGCGTCTCGGCACCCTCCTTGCTTTTGCAGCTCCAACCAAAGGCAGTTATTGTTCGGCAGCTGCCACAAAACCTCCTCCTACCGCTGCTTTCCCCTCTCCTTAAATAATTTAGCGTAAGTTAATAATTTAGAAGTAAATAATTTAACCTGAAATATAGAAAGTGGCTCTTTCTTGGTACTGTAATGTCCCCAAGGGCCACCCGCTGCTGTACCTTAACCCCAGGGGGGGAAAATGCAGATTTAGGAGGGGAAAAGGGAAACCTATTTTCTGTCCCTGCCTGTTTTCAGCATCTCCACGGAGGTGCAGCTTAATGTCCCGGCTGAAACTCTGCCCTGGGGAAGAAGGGAAAAGCCCTCGCTGCGGCAGAGGGGCGGGGAGGGCAGGACTGCCTGCGCGGGAGGGAACGAGGGTGTAAATCACTTTATGCTGCTCGTGAAGGGTCGCGGGAGACCCCCTGTAAGGACTTGTGTGGCTCAGCCACGGCGGACGGATTCAGACCGAGGAACATCTTCCCCGTCTGCAGGTATGCATGAGGCCGCACGGCACATCGTGGGAAACTTGAAACGCTGCTTCAGGATCCGGCTGAGTTGGGGTAAAAACGTGCAGGCATGGCCCGCTCCGGTTGTCACCATAAGGGTCACCCAAATAAAATCCCCTCACATGCCACGGGATTTGGATTTGTCAGATAATTCAACCTTTACATGGATCCGCAGCTTTTCAGCCAACGCTGGCGGTTGTGGACAGCCCAACCTCCACGGAAATCCTAAATCGGTTTTACCGATAAACAGACAACAAAGCTCACTTGGCCCATTTTTACCAAATTTTACAATGAACCCAGGAGGTTGCACTGGCATTAACTGGCTGGGGATGAAAAATCAATCCCCAAGCGATCTGGGACTGCACAGGAGGAAGGTACGACACAGTTACAAGCCTTACCAAAGAACTGTCAAACTATTTTCAAAAGACTGGAGACGAGAAATCTCTTGACTAGACAGGAAGGAGAAAATGAAGACATCAAAATATATAAATACAAAAAAAAAAATCAGACTCTCTGGTGGCAACAGTGTTCTCTGCATTTACATTTCTGTGGCAAGACAAAACAGCAACTGGCAAAGTCAACAGTGAAGGAGAGGACAGCATCGGTTAGCAAAAAGGAAAAAAGTAGCAATAGTTGAAAACAATCATGAAATATTAAAAAAAAAAGTGTATTACCTGCTTTATTTTTTGAGCTCCCCACAGCTAGAAAAATAAAAGAGAACATTGCATTTAAAAAACACGGGCAGTGTAGTTTTATACCAAACCCCAAATATTCATCTTTTAGCTGCTGTAGTAAACGAACGGAGGGACTGCTGTAAAACAGCCTCATTTGCTGCATCCTTCCAGGATGTGTTTAAAGATCCCTTATACACACCGAGCTCCTTCAAATCTGTGTGGCCAGTAAGACCAGCAAGGCAGAGAAGATATTCTTTCTTATATTGAATGATAAAAAGAATAACGACAGCTAGACTTCACGCTCTGCAATAAGCTTTACGAGTTGAGAATTATCTCAGTAACTCTGCCGCACGTAGATCTGAAGGTAAATTTAGCACAGCCTCTCCTTGGACGAGCTTCCTGCGGAAATCGAGGCTTGCTGGGGAACAAAGGTGGAGCGAGCCCCGCAGGGAAATACAAGAAGTATCTCTTCAAATAAAACCTGGATTCAGAATAAACCACCGCTAGTTTTCATTTCTCACATGAGAAACGCACCGAAAAAATGCTCGTGAAGAGGAAAAATCTCATTTAAAACTCTCACGAGCGCCTACTGTTATTTACTGACTGTAATTCAGCAGCATCAAAACACCTCAAATCTGGCTCAGACAGCGGAGATCTATGAGCACCGAGGAAGAAACATCATACGTGAGGTGCAGGTAGAGCTAATGAGTAGGTGCACAACATCAAAAGATGCTCTGGCATATACATAAACCCATAGTCTGCCCCCTGCTTAATAAAGCCAGAGGGCTTTCCTCCATGAATTACACCTAAATGCAAATTATAATCTAACAACAACAACAAAAAAATCCCCATTTTGAAGTATATAATTCTAGAGAAGGATGAAAAACCAGGACTCCTGTAAAATATCACAACAGATTAATTGCTTTTACTATTAAGAACTGTTCTGTTCAGCTCAAGTCTGGCTTCAACTTCCAGGCACCAGCTTGTGTTACACCTCTGTCTGACAGCCTCCAGCGCTGTCTATTTTTGTTCTTCATGCAGGTACCTGGAGCTGCTAAAGCCACCTTTTAACCTTCGCTTAAAGAAAAAAAAAAATACAAAATTCATCCGAGCCAGGAGACTGGCTGTTTCGTTGGCAAGGCGCGTTTGCCAATCTTTTAACCACCCTCGTGGCTCTTTTATATCTTTCCAATTTGTCAACATCCTCTTGAATCGAGGACGCCAGAAACCAGACAAATTATTCCAACAACAGTTGCACCAGTGCCAAACCAAGGGTAGGCTAACCTGATGAGTTCTGCTCTTGCTGTTGATAAATCCGAAGACGGCGACAGCTCTTTTTGCTTGGAGAGCTCACGATTACCCACCAAAATACCTACCCGAGCGCCATGCACGTATTCGGCAATACAGGCATTCACGCTTAAGATTTTATTGTTATTACAGTATAAATTAAGCCCCATTCTGCCCTTCTTCTTCACCCGAGGTTTAGTGTGTTCCCCAAATATAAATCCATTAAAATACTGTTGGAATAAGGTAATTATTATAAATAGCATAAATTGACCCACTGATACTAGCAACCCCAGTATTTCACTCCAAATTCAGCTCTCACTCCAGAATTGAAGCTCCGTGATGAACTCCACTGCGTGTGATGAGTTACTGGGATATCTAGATGTCACAGGCTGTCCTCAGGGCTCTTTCCTGAGGAAAACTTCCCTTTTTAAGGAAAATCATTATGCCCCATTTTGCAGTTGAAAGACAGAGGTTGAGGGACATGAAGAGACAATCTTTGTGGTTGGTAGAGCCAAGATGCGTCTACCCTCACCAATCCTAAAACCCAAAGGGTGGGAGGCTGCATGCCCAGACAGCTACCAGAACTTTCCTGCACCTGCCTGCCCACCAGCTCGAGAACTTCCATGGACTGAAAGTGGAAGTCCTCGAGCTGCAGGTGACTACCGAAAGCGTCCCAGTAACCCTGTGGCTGCCCAGGTCTCGTGTATCTTAGCTGTGAAACGAAACCACAGGATTTTCCTCTCCAACTGCAAGCACCAAGACTAGCAAAAAGGAAGAGGGATGGTTTCTGAGCCAGCGCTATGGCTTTTTTGGTCAAATTATCTAATTTCATTAATTGATCCCAATATTTATGCATTTTCCTGCTGCAGTGCAAATATTGTTAGAACATGCGATTTCATTACTTCTCAGAAAGAGACTTTACAAGATGCACCTGATGAGTCACCTAAAGATTCTGCCAGCTCATTTTCACTTTTTTATCCTCTAATTCATTTTCTGTCTGCAGCATTTTTCAATAGCTCCAGTACTCTGACGAGTCTTGCCAGCTGGGGGGCTCGTTTCTGAAAGCAAGTCTCTATTTTTGCTGGGGATTTCATTCACGCTCTCTCCGGCCATCTTCAAAAAGCAGCCAGATTTTTATCTCATTTACACAAGCGTGAATCCAAAGCATCTCCCCTGGAGCACGTGGAACAACTCCAGATTCGTGCTCAATTTATGTTAGATTTAGGTCCACGATCTCTAAATATAGTCAGCCTATACTGGGTGGGTCTCCTGTAATAGATGATCTCCCTTTACATCAGCTTTGCAGTATATTGCTGGCTCGAAGCTACATAGGGGTTTTGTCACCGTTCAAACTTGGGTGCAAGAACCAAACTTGCTCATACATGGATTTACACCAAAGAAGCCCAAAGGGCGAGGGGGCAGGAGCGCTGGAGCACTGTTAACATATTCCATTATCCGCCCAGCAACCTAAGCAGGCAGCGATGGACAAGCTTCTCCAGCCTGTGGCCATTGCAACCTTCCACCAGCACAGATCAGGCTCTGCTTCATGGAGATGTCCTTCACGGTCATGGAGGAATCGGCTCCAGGACCGTTCACAAGTGCTCCCAGCACCAGCATTTCAGGACACTAGACTCATAGATGAGATTTCCATCCATCCTTCCTAGGATTCTATTTTTTCTCCAATTTTTCGAGGAAGAGATACTCACCACTTTGGTCACCACCTACAGCAGATAGCTTCAAAACTCCGAACTCAGGAACTGAACTCAGTTATACAGAAATGCTTACGACATTTAAGGAAGGGCATCAAAGACTGCCACGACCTAAAGAGAACCAAAGCTGCAGCAAGGAGCTAGAGACTGGAATAACTCTTGGGGAATAGAGATGATCTTTGGTTGACAGGACGTTCATTAGCATCCCTTATTTAGTGGCAGCATCGCAGCTTAGAGATAGCTTTCAAAAAAGTATTTATTTAAAGAATATACCCAGCCCAAATCTATTAGCTAACACCTGCCACTATAAAAACAGTACAAAGGGTACCAGTTTTTCTTAAGAGATTAACTTCCCTCCTATTAAATACAGTAAGATTTCATGGTCCTGGATTCAAAGATGGGATTTTTTTTTTCCCCCTCTGCACAAAGTTTCACCTAACTTAGAAAACCATGTTTACAAATTGTTCACCCTTGTTTACAACCAGTTCCAACGCTGCTAAACGAAGCGGCCAACTCCACCCTACGCGAGTGCAGTTGGCTCTATCCAGACCACCTACCACATCGCTGAAGCTGGTCTCGGGTGTTTAAGGTCAGGAGAGCACTGACAGATTCACACCACCTACTCCCTTGCATTGCCAGCAACCACCTCCCGACAGTCAATGGAGACACAAAGGCAGATTTGATGTCAGGAATCTGTAATAAACGCTCTAACGCTTCCCTCCCTCGATTGTAGGCACCAACAGGATCCGAGTCCCGTGCATAATATAGTAGTAGACATTGAAATGATCTTAAATCCACGGGTGCATGCTCTGGATATGGCACATCAGGAATAACTGTCCAGAGAAAAGCTCTTACTGATTAACTGCACATTAAACATGCATGATGACAAGGCACACTTATTTTCAAAGATCTAATGAGGGATCCCTCATGTAGATGAGTAGTAGATGAGCCCCATGTGTAAGAGAAAACACAGCAGTTTAAGTTCTGCAGACTAAGTGGTCTACCTGTGTTAGACTTTGCACCATCATCACTCATAGAATCACAGAATCACTAAGGTTGGAAAAGACCTCTAAGGTCATTGAGTCCAACCATCAACCCAACCCCCCCATGCCCACTAAACCATGTCCCCAAGCGCCTCATCTACACGTCTTTTAAATCCCTCCAGGGATGGGGACTCCACCACTGCCCTGGGCAGCCTGTGCCAAGGCCTGACCACTCTTGCAGGAAAGAAATTTCTCCTCATGTCCAACCTAAACCTCCCCTGGCACAACTTGAGGCCGTTTCCTCTCGTCCTATCGCTGTTACTTGGGAGAAGAGACCGACCCCCCCTCGCTCCAACCTCCCTTCAGGCAGTTGCAGAGCGCGATGAGGTCTCCCCTCAGCCTCCTCTTCTCCAGGCTGAACACCCCCAGTTCCCTCAGCCGCTCCCCATCAGACTTGTGCTCCAGGCCCTTCCCCAGCTCCGTTGCCCTTCTCTGGACACGCTCCAGCCCCTCAATGTGCTTCTTGTCGTGAGGGGCCCAAAATTGAACCCAGGATTCGAGGTGCGGCCTCACCAGTGCCCAGTGCAGGGGCACGATCCCCTCCCTGCTCCTGCTGGCCACACCAGTG
This sequence comes from Pelecanoides urinatrix, assembly GCA_013400755.1. Lineage (NCBI taxonomy): Eukaryota > Metazoa > Chordata > Aves > Procellariiformes > Procellariidae > Pelecanoides > Pelecanoides urinatrix. The sequence goes on from VZTQ01002375.1 coordinate 266,032, forward strand.
CTGATACTGGCCAGGATGCCGTTGGCCTTCTTGGCCACCTGGGCACACTGCCATGGCCTCACCACCTAAGCCCCATTTGCTGAAATAGGAGGTCCATCCCAGACAACAGGTGCTCCTCACTGATATTATTTCACTTCTATTACACTATGCTTCTGAGATTTTTTATTGTTTTTAAGTTTACACGGTTATGGATGAAGATCTCCCAAGTGCCCACTGCGTTGCACTCTCCAACACATCATCCTCTCTTACAGCACCACATTTTTCCCTACTGCCTTCCTAGTTATTAAAGGCATTTATGGTGGTCAGTCTACTTCAGGCAGCAGCCCCAGGCCCTCTCAGCAGGTAACATGAAAACAAATAAGTATCCACCTATTTTTAGTATTCCACTAAAACTAAACACCAGTGCCACATCAGGGCAGTTTGGTGCAGCCCGACAGAGCTACAACGCGTTCTGCTTTGCTCTCCATCCCTACATTCTCCCCCAGGAATGCGATCACTCATGCTTTGCGTGGCTTTCTCCCACTTCTCTCCAGCTTTAGTCCCAAAATCCCACTTCTTGAAAAGTGATATTTAACACAGAGACAAATGCATACCACAAGCTCCAGCCAAAGCACTCAGTAAGGGCTGATTCCTTTTAGCAAGATTTATAGATTTACAATGGTGGAATCCCAGACCTTTTGGTTCCACATTTAGTGTCACCTGAATGTCTGGTAATCTGACTGATGTGCCTAACCCTACCTGCTAATATGCATGGAATCTGATGTCTGGCTTTACTAATAAACATGGAAAACAAGGTAAAATAAATCACTGTCTACACTTGCTCCTCAGTAGAAAATCTCACCAATGGACCTTTTACAACCCTGCTCCTAATAATCTTCACATTTAAAAGGTTTTAGCTCTAAGGAGATAAAGTTCAAATGACCCAATGCGTGGGATAAATCACAAAGGGTATCTATACATTTTCTGCCCTGCACCTGGCACTGAAATAAGTCAGCAGAAGAGGCACCAGAAGCCACGGCTCTGGGATGCCAATGGAAAACTCCTTCCCCGTCCTAAGCATCGCTGAGTCGCAGCGCCACAAGCTGCTGTCCCTCTGCAGAACCATAAAGCCTTCGAACAAACGCACGTGTTGAAGAGCATCGGCTGAGATACCTGCCTGCACCACGGCAAGGCAAGCGCCTCGGCGTTGGGAACCGGACTGGAAACCACGAGCAATTCCAGTGCAATACACAGATTTACACAGATACAAAACCAAGTGTAGGTGGAAACAGAATCAAGTCTCGACTGATAAAAAAAGATAGCACTTAAATAACACTTTGCAGCTTCGCAGCACTCAATAAACATTAACTAATTAATCCTCATAGCATTCTACTGGAAAGACTTAAGCAGAGTAGGAAGCATTCACAGAAAACCGTTACTTGTACCAGGGTTGCAGAAGGACTTAGATGCCATTACATGGTTTAAAGCACAGCTTTGGAAACCAGGCTTGCTAATCCAACTAGGTTGCTCAAGACCAGATTTGCTTCAGCTTATTTTAGCCATACGGAGCTCGCGAATCTAATTCGATTTGTAATCTAGACATGAATTTAGATAAACTCTCTTAATCCTCAAATGATGAGATGAAGCAAAGCAGGTTTGTAATTGAGTAGGAGCATCAACAGTAGCACTTAACATGGTTTCTTTAAGGTGCGTTAACCTACAACACTTCTGCCCAAGCTCCCTAGGTGATTTCTGTCCTCTGACAGTCTGGAAATGATGCCTAAAAAAGTTTGATCCATCTTAGTGTCACAAAAAATATTTAGATTGCAGAAGAGAGAAGGTCCAAGTTCAGCCCTTAGACCAGCAAACAGGCTACTTTCTCGCAAAGAAAAGGAAGCAGCAGGACAACCGATATATCTACGTTTTATCGTCTCCTGCAAGAGACCAGAGGGGAAAAAAAGTACAGTTTACTGCAAATGGACCTCTTCGCTCTTCATCAACACTGTTAAGAAAAGCTATTATTCTCCAAAAGGGATGCTGTTTAGACTCTGATAGATTCATTGTTCTCTGCTGTGTCTGGGACAGCATGAGCGGCTCTTCCCGCTGCTAACATGATTGAAGGAAGAACACGGTAATAAATATATGCCCATTAAGCTGGTGAGCCTCTTTTCACTTCACTGATACTAATGGGGAAGAAATGAAACAGTTTCAAAACAGCAAGTTGCCAAAACTGCATTTGGAAAGGCTGAAGAGTGAGAAGTCACAACTGACACACCACGGTTCATGCTCCGCCAACGCTCGCAGGAAGGGGCTGGCTGGAGAATAGCAAGTGTCTGTCTCCAAGGGACAACTTCAAAAAGCTGCATTTTTCCTCTCACTACAGATCATTCAGTTTGGGTTTATTTTTAATTTTTTTTTTTTTTTTTTCTTTTTCCCTCCAACAACCCCCTTATGCTGAAGGGGGTGAAGCTTTCAGGGTGGAGTTTCTAAGGGTACCAAATCGTGTAACAGAGCTGTCTCGCTGCTATCTTGTTTTCTAACAAATAGATATTCATGCACCTTAACATGCATGTATAAATAAACATACAGTCAAACGAACAGACAGACTTCCAACAGTAAATCTAGGGACCTGTGTTGGACTAGATGACCTCCTGAGGTCCTCTCCAGCCTGAATTAGCCTACGATCCTACAGCAGACAAAGAGGAAGATCCAGATGGATCAAAAATCTAAACACCTGGTGTCTCGGAGCTACAAGGATTTTAGTCAGCAAAAGATGCACAGCTCAAGATGTTTAGTCTTGGCCTTATGAAACCTGGATTAATTTCCCACCTCCATCACAGACTTATCTCACCTTCAGCAGCTCAAGCTGGTATATGTTTATGGTACCAGCCCCACCGTCCCTCCCCATCCGAGGCGTGCACTCCATCCCCTACATTGTACAGACAACACAGAGCGGGCAGAAAATACAGGGAGCTGCTTAAGTGAAAAAATGAAGCATTTTGGGAGTGGGGGAAGGGAGCTTTAGTTTTTATTAAGATCAGCTCTCTGAACCAGCTGTGCCAGTGCAAGCCAGCAAGGAGGTGGGAACACATGGCCGGGAGGAGAGGAGGCAGAGACATGGCAGTGCCGACTTAGATCAGCTCACGCTGCCATGGCATCGCACTTTCCCTTGCAATATTCTGGGCACAGAACAAATATGTACCAGTTCACATATAAAGTTCAAGGAATGATAAATTTAATAGGTACCATCTTTATTGTGGGTGCATATTTAAGGACAGAGTTATCTCCGTAAGACTAACGGCTGCATATGTACAAGGGTTGCATTTAGTTAATTATAGAAGATTTTAAACCTCTTGTTGGCCCCATGCTGGCATTAAAAAAATAAATCCTTGCACAGAAAAAGCATCATTCACTCTTGCAAGTCCTCGTTCAGTGCACACGAAGCGCCCTCAGACACTTCTGCTATTCTGTGGCTCTTTACCTCTCTCTGCTGGCAGGACCACAGGGAGAAGCCGGGGTGCCAGCCAGAGACCAGGACCGAAGGGACAGAGGGGAGGTAGAAGAGGACAATGAGCCTTCATCGCCATATTTCTCAGACCGTATTCTGCTTCTTGTTTAGATACTGAGACAGAGTGGTGTGAATCTACAAATGGGGCAAATCAGGGCTCTGATCCTAACTTGCTCATCAGCCTAGGCTGCTGCTCTTTGGAGCAATATTAGGCTGATATTAGGCTGATAAGTAGTGATACTACGCAGTGATATTAAGCTGATAGCAGCTATTTCTCCCCCAGTTTCAAAGGCAAAAATGATTCAGCACACAACTGAAAGGACACGTTTTGCTGGGCATGCCAGCAGCATAGTTCTAGCATGAAATTACTGCAGGGAATTCTAGCAAAGAAAATAAAAATATAAGGCGTTTTGGGAGAAGAGCTGAAAGTCAAGAGCAGCCTGAAGTTCCCCAGCACTGATACCTTACTGCAGTCCTTCCAAGGCAGATCTTCGGTGCCTGAACATCTTTGTCGACATCTGATGTTCACTGATGTTTAAAAGGGCTTTTCTGCCATGCACATTTCTGCAGCACTGAGCACAAAAATCACACAGTAAAAAGCAGCTGTGTCGTAAAACGGGAGTGATTTAAATCTCTCCGTATCTGATAGCCGCCGAGTGCTGCTTCTCTTAACTTTTACCACTGCTGACATGCCAGCATCAATCTGTTCCTCCAATCTGTGCTGGTCTGTTGGACAGGTTGGGAAAGGGACTCGCACACACAGAGGACACAGATGCAATCCTACAAATTAGTGAAAGAAGCCTGAGGATAAAGGACAAAAGCCACATCATTATGCCCCGCAGTTGGTACAGCCCTTTGGTTTGAGACTAAACCTCAGCACCGACCCTCCCGAGCTAGAGAAAACGTCTGCTTTTAAGCTGGTGCTTGCTTCATCCTTGTTTATCAGGCCGATATTTTACCACCCCTGTTTTTATAGGAGAAAGTATTCCCTCAAATGAAACCTTTTTACTCCAGCGGAGATTCCCTCCAGGAGGCAGTTTGGGGAATTGCCTGCCCTGTTTAGAATTGGATATGTTACAGTCTATACCTTCTGCTGCAAATTGGCTCTCGGTGCACTTGTGTGTGTCATTTTCACCTACCCACTTGCAGATCGCACCAGCCACCGGAGCTTCGTGCGAAGGGTCGGATTCTGCCAACCCCGGGAGCCGCCGGTGGAAACCGTTATTAAAAATGGCTTGTAGCAGTGGGCCTTTTAACACATCTCTCTCTTTTCGGAGAGGTCTGTAAAAAACGTAAGCTAAAAAGGTTGCTTAAGTATAAGGAGAGACCACTTAAATGAGGAGCACAAAGTGCAAAGAACATGGGAGATGAAGAAACTCCCACAGAAGGGCGGTAATACAGCAGCACCTACGGAGCTGGGAAAGACAGGACATAAATGACACCTGAACCAGTTTCTCCCATCAACATGAATCCTACACATTTCCTTTTTTTCCCCCACTTCCAAGGATCCTGCTACTTCTCAGCTTCCTCCAGGACCGGGAGATGAAAGGAGATTCAGGCCATCAGATGACATGCCGGCACTCCACATGCACTTACCCTCTGCAGAAGGACGTGGATGGATGTGGTCACCAAGCAGAACCAAGCAATAGGAAGTTTACTAAACTCACCAGTTCTCTTGAAGTTTTCACAGCAAAAAATTTGTAAACCATTATAAGAAACAGCTGTTTCTTCCATCAAACACTTCTGGATCTGTGGAGTTCAATCACCCAACGCAAAGACACGCAACCACCCAAAATCCCCTACCAGGAGACCGAACCTGCCCAAAGCCTTCAGGGAGTTTGTTCTCCAGGCTTGTTCTCCAATCCTATTAAAATATCTAACCCAATTGACCAAGAGAACAGAAATACACCCCAAATGGTTGCATTACCAATAATATCTTTTTATTTAGAGAAAAATTATGAAATCATAAGAGCCTATCAGAAAGGGGCTTAATTACAGTGTGGGGTATTTCCACTACACAGAATGTTTTTGGTTGGTGGGATTTTAATAAGTGGAATGTGAAACACTCAACTTCATATCTAATAAAATACAAGCCTGGCTCTTAAATATTCAAAGGAAAAGTTGGGTAAATAAGCTAAGCGGAAGAAATGGAGACTGGAGCATGTTTTCTTGCTCCAATACATAGCACTGAATAAATACTTACCAAGCAGCTATTTGTCCTCTGTTTTGCTGAGTACATAATTGATACACCTAAGATAAAAACGTTTTTAAAACATTTTTCTAATGTAGGGAAAAAACCCTATAGATTCCCTCAATAAAAAGCTATCAGCAGTCTAGCAGCTATTGACAGTTAAGAGATCAATTCTTCATTTTTGCTAATGACGCCCAAGAAATAGGTTTTTACCATCTTGAATTAATGGTCATTTTCCTGAGCGGTGAAATCACTCCAGTTCAAAAGCAAGTACAGGAGCTACTGGGTGAGTGTGAGACCTAACGTGGAAGAGACGTAGGTGTTGGCAGTGCTGGTGTCCATGAATCATCTCATAGAGAGTAACTGGAGTGAAGCAGCATTTATTCTGGAAAATGGCTTAGAGATGGTCATGGGGAACTGGAGCAAAGTATGATTATGGCTCTTCAGAGGTTTTTTTTCCTTTAGATAGTCCATAATTGTTCCATTTCAGCTCATTTTCAAAAATCTGCTCTGAAAATGCAGAAGAGAAAGACTCACTCTACAAGAACCCTGTCAAGAAGATAAGTGTGGAGGAGATACTTGACGTTACATAGCTTTAGGCTTTTATATTTTCCATTTTTCATGTGATGAAACCATTTCAGCAAGCGATATAGATGGTGCTGAGCTGTTGTTATGCTTTCAGCTACTGCCTGCCATCCTTCATGAGAACCACGAATTTCTGAATGAGGGGAAAAAATGGAATTTGAACACTGTCAAATGCGCCGTACCACAAAAGTGGATCAGTCAGGAGATTAGTGAAACAACTCTGTCAAAACAAGTTGTCTTCTTGATCTCAAAGCTGATATTTGGGGGGGGGGGGGGGGGGGGGTGCTTAGGAAGCGAGTGC